>VZRE01001156.1:0-105384 GCA_013396775.1 Cephalopterus ornatus | reverse complement strand
GGCGAGGAGAGCAGATAAAGGCAGGGCGGCGGGCAGAGAGGAGGTGGCAGTATTGCCGGGCGTGCGGACCTCCTCCTGCGGTGGGCATCCCCTGGCCTGAGCGCTTCTGCAGACAGCGGGGCAGCGCCATGGGGGCCGCAGCGGGGCTGGGGCTGGCGGCCGTGCTGGCGGCGGCCGTGCTGTGCGGGCCCGGCGCGCTCGCCGGGCGCGTCCTCAGCGGTGAGTGCCGTGCGGGGGCCGGTGCGGGAATCCAGCGCTCGCAGGACCGGGAAGCAAGAGCGGGAGAGCTGGGAACGGAGCCCGCTGGTTGGAGGATCCGCCTGTTGTCGTGAGCGCTGGAAGCGCCTCCCGGGCGCTCCTGCCCCGCCGCGGGAGCGCGGGTGTCCCGGCAGGGCCGTCCTGGGGCTGCGCACCCGGCAGAGCTGGAAACAGCTCCAGGTTTGGGTCTGCAGGCTCCCGCGGCAGCCTGGAGTCAGTTCCTGCCCCGTGGTGTCGGAGCTGGTTGGTCGCGGGCGCGCTCCGGCTCCGTCCGAGTTGTTTAAAAATATCGAGCATGTGCTCGCTGCAGCGTCTTACCGAGGAACAGCTGTGCGTTGAGATTTGTTGGCATCTGTACAGCGATATTTCTTCTTTGTTTGTAATGTTGTCAGGAGGAAAAAGCAAACTTCTAAGAGCAGGTGACATAAATAGTTTTTTTACGTGTACGTGCATCCACAACTCTCAGAGCAGAAAGGAAGACTACTTCAGAAATCTCTATTTAGGTTTAATTTGAGAGCTGTAAGCTCACACTGTGTGTTTCCAGTGCACGGGTGCATATGCTCAGAAGCTGCTAAATTTAATGAAAAGGCTATTTTTAATTGTACTTTGGCTCAGACTCTCCAAGCTAAAGCTGAGAGGCTCTTGGAAGCCTATTACATGTGCAGCACATCCATGCATTTATCTGGAGACGAAGATTTACACGATCGACTGTGCTTGTTAATAAGTTGTATATAAATGTCTGTATATGCAGGTAGAAAGACTTGTCTTTATGAACTGACTCCAGAACAATGCATATTATTTGTATACAGTTGTTTAAGAGGCTGTAACAGTAGCATGTCAAGAAAACTTTTCTTGCGCATTTTTGTAGGAGACATTTGATTTCTGAATTTGGATAACTTTCTCAGTTGCTGGTGGAGTGGAGTCACTGACACATGTTTTATTTGAAACATGTTCATGTGCAGAACTGAGATGTGCTGTTGGGCATTTGGTGAAACAATAGCTAAGTAACAGTACTCCCAACATTTTGAAAGAGCTTGCTTGCCTGAAGAGTACCCTGAAACACTTAATGTACCTCCATTATAATGTCATTTGTACTGGCTGATATAATACATCAAAGCTCTCTATATAACAACTTATATGAATCCTATGTGACACTTTATTTTTAAGGAATAGAGAAGATTAATCATCCATAAGATGCATTTTGCATTGGTAGTCTCATTAGTGTGACAGAGGAAACCCAGTCCCTTAGTCTTCTAGTTGAAGCTTCTGTGTTTAAGTGAGATGAAGCAAACTGAGTAGAGGTCCAGCTTCAGAAACGATGTATGATGTGTGTACTGCTTAGTCAAATTGTTCCTAGATGCATAAAAGGTTTTGGGCCTTTGAAAGCGTACAAGCTCTGCCCTGTTATTCCCTGAAACCCCTCAAAGCACATAATGAGCCTCATGTCAATGTGTTATGCAGTTAATACTTGCCTGGTACAATACAGGGAAGGATTTGAAGATGCTTACGGAAGAACCATTTATGTCCTATTAGTTTATTAGCTGAAGTTCTATTCATTAGTTAAATAACAGCCAAGTATTTATTATGCTTCTGCCAGATACTCCGATGTACTAACAGAAGAATATTTTTTTATTTTATTTCTTCTCTTCTCTCAAGGACCACACCCCTATCCTGGCACATGCACAGGGATAGGTTTAGTACTAGTAGTAGCTGGCGCTTTTTCAGACAAGAAATAGTGCTATTGAATAATTGGGCAGTATGTGCTGTCCATCTAGCTTATATCTCTCTTTCTATAAAAAGCAACAATTTAAGCTTAAACAAGTTTGTTTGAATACAAAAGTCTATATCTTAAATAGACCTGTTCCTCAGAAATTACTAATTTATGCTTCAGTCATGATAAATAATCTTGAATGATTGGAAATATTGCTGTTCTCATTCCAAATAAATATATTAATTCCTACCACTCAGATAGAAGCTGTTTGTGAAACTACCTTGAGTGCTGGTTAGACCCCATGGAAAGAGTCCCATTTACTGCAGTAAGTTTGCACCAGACCTAGCAATAATTTCAAATTTTCTTTTCAAATTTGCAATTATTTTGACCACAGTGTCAAGAGGGCAGAGAAGGAAGGGCCTGCCTCTTCAAAATGACTTTTCCTTAAGTAAAGGGTTTCTGTTACTCTTTCCAAGTATGTTAATTTTCCTAGGATATAATTAAAACTATTGCTAGCATCAAATAATTCACATTCAGGTGTTATTTCTTTGTCATCTTGGGTTTGGGAAGTTTTGAAGAGCAGTAATACAAATGTTTTGTAATTTTTAGTGTAGTTAGACAGATGGTTTGTGAGCAGTGCTCACAGCTTCCATATCAGGCTATCTAGTGTTGCCAGAAAATTGATTCTTGAAGAAAAAAAAAATCAAAGCAGGCTCAGGAGAAAGTGCTGAGTCTGCCTTGCTGTCCCATGACATCATAAAGAACATGAAGTGATGATAATGCAGTTTGCAAAGATGCAATTACTTTAAGTATCTATTGGACAGGAGAGATGCAAGCTAATCTTATTACTAATCATTTAACAGCCTATGTATTAATCATAGATGTTACAGTTTAATGACTGCTGTTTGCTGTCTACTTGTATTTCTATGGCTTTTTAAATTTTGTTCTTTGCTATGGCTATGCATCAATTACAGATTAAATAGTGATGCCATGTTTTAAAGGAGTATGTATCTATTTTAGTGTAGAAGTATTTGGATCTATAAAACACTAAATGAGGAAAAACATTCAGTGGGTCATGAAAGCACAAGAATTGCCCCTAAAATATAGACTTATTTACTTCAGATGCATTTAAGGAAGTGTTCATTCACACAGCTTATGATCAGATTTGAGTTGTACATAAAATACTGCAAAGTAAGATAATCGAAGAAATATCTTCGTGGGTACTGAATTGAATAGACCCTTTCTCAAAATGGTTTAATTTAGTTGAATTGGCTTGGCCTGCTTATTGCAGTTTTGTCTGTCAAACTGTTAAGTGGTTTCTGTAGATGAAACCTTCCTCTGTAAAGTGATGGGGTTTTTTTGCATGAACAATTCATTTTAAGATACACTTGTAGCTTAGAATTTGAAAGTATAACCTGAAAAAAACCCCACTGCCTGTCTTGTGTGCAGGATACATGTGCAACAGGTGTGTATTGAACACATTTTATTGTAAGTACTCAGCACTCAGCTCCATACTACAAAAGCTTTTAACGCACATGCATGCCCACACAGTACAACATGTTTTTGCTCAGTTTTAGGTCTCAGTAATCATTAAACCTGGGATTTGGAGAAGTGCAGGAGAAACTGAGCATTTAATCCCCCTAGACTTCTTTATCAATTCTTATCCGCCTATTCTGAGTGATGTCTTCTTGGAGACAAATCAATGATCTGGGCTCTTAAAGTGAAATGAGGTGATGACTCTTGGGTATAATATGTGCTTCTATTAAACACACCTTGCTCCTCACCAAGAAATTACACAATACCCTGTGTAATGAGAACACAGTTTTGATAATGGGAGATATATGATGGTGGGTGAGTCCTTATAAAGCAGAGTAGAAATGCCAAACTACTTGAATCAGTTTTAGGAGTCAGATTTCAGTATTAGAGGTGATTTCCCCTTGATCAACCCTGTTAAGCTTACCCTGCTTATGAGGGAGAGCTATGGAGGTTGGCAAGACTGTGGCTCTGCTCAGGGGCAAAAGGGAGTGATGGAAAATTCTAGTGCTATGCCGCAGGTGAGCGTTCAATTTTTCCAGGAATGCAACTTTTCCCTCACAACATCTTGTTCAAAAATAGAGGAAGGTATTGCAATTCTCAAACTCATGATTGTCAAGCCCCAGTACTCCACTTGGCTGAAAAGCCCAAGAGGAAATTCTTACCATGGAGAGAGCTGTGGTAAATAACATGTGGAATGGTATGGATAGTTTTTTATGTCACATGGCTTTTCTTGCTCTAAGTGAGACAAGGCTGGTGTGTTGTCCCAGTGCAGCAGCCCAATGCAAAAAAGTTTGTTTCCTTGTTGAACTCATGTTCTGTACCTTGACTTTAATTCTGTGTAGTTCAGGTCTGATCCTGTGTAGATCAAACTTATTGATTATAAGATCACTGCAGGAGAACATGCTTTGGTTCCTCAGGGCTCTTACACAGCACTATTTTTCTGAAACGAATTCTCATAATGGTTTTCTCTTTGGAAATCTCTGGATCAGAAAAGACTGTATAGTACTAATGTAAGATACGTAAGATGAAACAATGATTTGGTAGTAATTGCTGCACTCTAATCCCATACTCGTACCTGTCACTCACGAGTTGGAAATTATTTGAGTCTCTTGCTGAAGCAGTCCCTACTCCTACCACTGACAGACAGTAGGACCTTCAGTTCCAAGCAATCGTAAGAAATAATGAGTCCTAACTAAAGAGTTGGCATGACTACAACTAAATCTAAATGTAGCTGCAACTAAATCAAAATCTAGCTCCAGCTAATGACTCTAGGTTCACTTTATGAGTGAAGGATAAAAATGATATTTTTAGAGTGGGATTAGTTTCATTTTGCTTTAGACCTTTAAAATACCACAGATACACCCTAAAAATGCCTGTTTCATTCAGTTGTCTACACAGTGAGGTCAGTGAACCAGCTTAGATGTGGATGGGTACATTGGAATAACTAAAGTCTGGGGAGATGAATCTCACTCTGTATCTCAACAATTTCTTCCCCTACAGCAATGTACAAGTGTACATGTAATGAAAATTAACCTGTCATGCTTTACCTCTCTTAGTGTATTGTAGTACCAATTTTAAGATTCCATGTGGATTGGCTTTTCCCAGTTTCTTAGGAGAATGCGAATGAGCAAGGACTTGCCTGTTGATTTGTCCTAATTGTGGAACTGCTGCAAAAAGAAGGCACTCTACGCTCTTGTACTGAGATGCATGTAGGGTATTCCACCCCAGGAAACTCTTGAGTCCATAAATCAAGGAAATTAATGTAATTTTGCATATCTCTCTCTGTATAAATATATTACTTAAATCTATGGCAAGTGCAGGTATTTTGGCAACAAATGAATGAAAATACATTTATTTGGAAAAGGACATTCAAATTGCAGTGAAAAAGGGTGAGAATGGCTGATGCTTGCTTGCTCTGAAAAATAATTGGGAAGTTTTCTCTTTTGTCCTCTTTTTCTGAATTTAATT
The DNA here is from genome assembly GCA_013396775.1 of Cephalopterus ornatus. Classification (NCBI taxonomy): domain Eukaryota; kingdom Metazoa; phylum Chordata; class Aves; order Passeriformes; family Cotingidae; genus Cephalopterus; species Cephalopterus ornatus. The sequence continues at coordinate 99,911 of VZRE01001156.1, read as the reverse complement.
GACATAGGACAGATCTATTGACCATGGGAGATTTAGGTTGAATATTAGGAAAATGTTCTTCACCCAGATGGTGGTTGGGCACTGGAACAGGTTTCCCAGGGAAGTGGTCACAGCACCAATTCTGCCCGAGCTCAAGAAGCGTTTGGGCAATGCTCTTAGGCACAGTGTGATTCTTGACGTATCCTGTGCAAGGCCAGGAGTGGGACTTGGTGATCCTTGGGGGTCCCTTTCAACTGAGGGGTATTCTGTGACTAAAGATTTATGAACTATTTCCTTCTAGAGGCAAAAATAAGAAATCAGCCATCAGCAGAAGTTCTGAGAAGTGCTTAAATTTATGCTTAGGAGAAAACCTGTTGAAGGAACATACCGATTCATATAAAATTGTGTATTTGTGAAAATGCCTGCTGTTTTGGGACAGGAGACTATTACTGTTCCCTGCTCCCCTAGGGGCTGGAACACATTATACTTAAGCTGTTCAGTTCTTGTCATGTCTATTCCACAACACATTAACAACAACTTCTTAGCTGCCATGTCTGTCTTTAAAGTTTCTGGGGAATCTGATCTGGGTTTGACTTCATGGAAAACTGTTGATGAAGGGACTGAATCTGAATCACAGAATGGCCTGGGTTGGAAGGGGCCTTAAAGATCATCTTGTTCCAACCCCCCTGCCATGGACAGGGACACCTTCCATTAGACCAAGTTGCTCAGAGCTCCATCCAATCTGGCCTTGAACACTTCCAGGGATGGGGCAGCCACAGCTTCCCTGGGCCAGTCTTGTGAGTATTTATGCTGGCTTTTTATATAACAGCTGAAATGATGGAACACTTTGTATGCATTTAGGCAGTGGTATATATAAAAAAATTATTATATTAGTGTGTGTTTATAAGACTTTTAAGAAAAAAAGAAAACAATAAAGTAAAAATGCTGCTAAGACCATCAGCAGCAAGTGTATTTTTTACATTCTGGGTGAATAATCCACATCCTGGAGCAGACTTGTAGATGTGTAGATCTTTCCAACACACCATATTTCCCCCTATTTTGAATAGATTCAAATAGATTCCATTGACACTTGGGTGTCATCATCAGTCTGCTTGTGTCCATGGAAGTGAACAGAGTTATTTGTACCCATGAAGAGTGTTATTCTTTGGGTAGAATTGTAACTTTTAACAAACACAGTTCATTGCTAGGGAAACTGAGGTCCAGAGTATGTATCGCAGAAGAAAATGGGTATGCTCCATGTCCTATGCCCATGGTGACATTTTTCTTATTGCCAGTTGATCAGATGCAGATTGTAGCACATTGAAGTGCAAGCTGATCCTCTCTTGGTGCCAGCACTAAGCTTCTAAGTGCATTGTCCTCATCATCCCTGGTGATGCCAAAGAACCTGCATTGCTCAAAGTGACAGTGTTTCTAGACCTCCCAAATGCAGACAAGGGAAAAATATAGATCTGGCACCAATCTCTGTTCCTTCTTAACATGGGAATAGAGAAGGCAACTTGCAGATGGTTGTCTGAGCAGCTATGTTGGCGCTTAGGGTGAACCCCCAGGACAGCGCAGCTGTGCAGTGGCCCCTTATAAGTAAGTGGCTGTCTGCCATGATCAGCCCTGTGATATATACCTGTAAAGTTCACATGATCAGAAGAGAGGAAAATGTTATTACAGGAAAAGCTAAATGGATCACGTGCTTTAAATTTATGGCGTGTTATATATCTGAAACAGAGCTGATGCCAAAACGAAGGTATGTTTCACTTAGAAGACAGGAAAGCTGTCATGGCTTTAATGTTTTGTCCGGGGGGGGAAAAGAAATACTTTTTCGGAAAACTTTATAGATTTTTTTTTTTGACAGTGACTTATGACCTGAATCAGTGACTGAAACCTTTTCATAAAAATGGATATTTATTTTGCAGTTGAAGACACTTACCTTGTATTGATTTACTTAATTGTAATTGTATGTTTTCCTGCAATGGTAATTATGGAGGGTGAAGTGTTGATTAGCTTCTAATGAGATTTAGACATCAAGCTACTTTATCAGTGGTCTGAGATCCCTGCTGTGTGTGCCAGGGTTGAGAAACTAACTATAAGAAATAAATGTTATTTTCTTTGTAAAACAAGTGAATAAGCCTGTCACTGTTTTGTGAAGATGGCAGCTTTCATTCCAGTTCCCAGTATAACAGGAGCAAGCCTGTGTCGGAAACACCACATCACTGATTTTGGAAATCCAGACAAACTTTTAGTCTATTCTGGGAAAGACAAATCCTCCCAGTGTTTGTTCAACACAATGAAAAACATTTTGCAGGAGAAGGGATCCTAGCTTGCATCTTCCCAAGACCTGGAAGAGTGCAGGTTCTGAGCACATAGAGGCTTTGACAAACCTCCCCAAATGTAATATTTAGATCAACACTTGTCATAAGTGTTCATTTGTGTATTTTTAACAACCAGCAATCCTGCTGCAGTATGCAGGGAAGCTATCAGATTGAGTTTTAATTGCATTTGTATTCAGCCGGATGGCAAAATCCAGGTGTTAGTGATAAGTAGTATTTAATATTTAAATCAGCACTGCCTAATACTCCTTTACAAATGGACTGTCTTCTTTTGATTTCTTGGTTTTTTAAAAGTGTAGCTATTATGGGTCCATTGAGAACAGTTGCAATTCAGAAATAACAAGTCAACTCCTTGTCCCCAAAAGTGCTTAGAAACACAATAGCTTAACTAGTTAACAGCTGAAAACCCAATGTCAGCAATAAATGAACTGAAAAAAAGAGAAAATAAAGAAGACAGGGACTGGACTGGGACAAATGCTCCTTGTGTAATTTCATATTCTGCATAACTGTGCTAAATCTGTCTGAATGGTAGAATACATTACTTTGTTTTTACTTAAAATTTCCATTGTCCCTGTTCTGTCACTTTGCAAGATTTGCATTAATCCTAGAGATGGCTGTTTGGCTGGTGTCTGAGGACCTCTAGCATCATCTTTGCTACATCACAAGATATGGGATGGTAAATGGCTAAAGATAGATTTGGCCTGTGTCTGAGAAAGAATAGAAAGAATTTGCCTTTTAGTGATCATTTTTTACATGTTAATGACCAAGAATTTAGCAAGAAAGGGACTCCATTTTAAGAAGTATTGTAAGAAGTCTGGCTAACAAAGGAATATTGCTTGAGAGCTTGGGGCCAGCCTCCAATAAGCCACCTTAGACATTGTCTACCTGCTCATGACTCTGATATGATGCATTTGAAGTGTCTCCGTGTACACATATCTACTTGAAGTACAGCTACTAGATAGGCAAACATGGCCCTAAGATATTTTATATAAGCCATTAAAAATGACTTGGAACCTTAGGAAATTTTTCACATTAGAAAAATCGCTTAAGGAAAAAAGTATGATGACAATTATGCATAACCCCTAATCCAGAAGAAGTATAAATCAGTAATGAATGTCTCTTCTCTTTGCAGACTTGGTTATTAGGAAGGTTGGACGTAAAAATACCTACTAAGGTATGGAAGAGATAACTATGAAGATATTAATATGGATAGGCTGGTGTGTGATCTGTATAGGAGCTGGTATTTGAATGGCAAATTTGAGAGCACACAGAATTCCTTAAGCAGCTCAGAAGTGTTAGCTGAGAAAACATCAGTGGTTTGAATAGTGACTCAGCTAGAGAATGTATCTTAGTGTTACGAACTTTGGGAGAAAAGGTGGCAGTTTGCTTTTATCCTAAATGAAGACAGAATGTAATTATGAAATGTTATCACAGGGTTTTTTTTAAAGTAATATGAATCATCAGTTAAATTCAGTGAATGGACACAAATATGATGCAGTAAAACATCAACAGCAGTAACATAATATAGCAAAACATGACCAGCAGCTGAACCCAGTAAAAATCTGACTGGATGATACAAAGATCATTTGACAAGATACATCAGCTTTGAACCAAAGTCTGATTAGAGAAATTTAATATCTTTTAGGCCCTTACTGGCCACATTTTGAAGTGCATTACTGGGACTTGGAAGGGGACCTGGGGACAGGTGAAAATAAATTGTGCCCAGTATCACCCAGCCCCTGAGGTCACTGTGCTCATGCAAGCTTGAGACCCAGACTAGTCTTCATAACATCAGCAGAGAAACATATTTCTAGCCAGTGGAATATTGTAGTTAATTTACATAGAATTCTCTTTTGCTATTTCATTGTTACTTAAGTTCTTGTGTCTTTATTTTGTCACTTTATTTTCAGAGGTCTCTGTCAGCATCATGCTGTTCTGGTTAGTGTTAAATATTTCACATTCCTTTCTACCAAGTATTCTTCTGTGTTCTCTGCTGAATCCATTATCTTGTGAAGAAAAAGTCACAGTATGGAAACGTAATGGACTTTACTACCTCAAGCTTTATGCGTTCCTTTTTTTCTATCCTCTCATGTGATATGCACATGCATTGGCCGTTCCCCACTAATTAGGTGGATGCTAATGGTAGGGGACCCTGGATTGTAGGTTAGTTTGTGAGGTTCAAGAGGAAGAAGGTTGGGATTTGCCAGCAGGGAGATTTTCTTCTACCTGATATGTTCAAAGACTCCAGCTAAGCAATGTGTGTTACTCAAAATAATCTTTGTGCCCCTCATGGGCCCATGGAGGTTTAGCTAGTACAAATCCTGATACTCTTAAGGGAGAGGAGTATTTTGACCTGGGTATTTTTTCAGCAATTTTACTTCTAAATGACACTGTCATGACACTGTAACTTCTGTCATGATAGAAATCAAGTAACATACTATTTCTGTTTAATGAAATGTAATTATTAAAACTTAATGGAGACATAATTGATTGAAATACCAGCTAAGAATTTGATTGTTTCTTCTTTTCTCAAAGGATACTTTTTTCCTTGCAGAAATGTTTTAATGAGTAGTTTAATTAAAAATTATCTTTGTTCTAATGTTGAGATCGAAACAGTATACCACTGAGCTGCTATGTGACACCACAAGATGAAAATTGGTCCTTATGGATGGGATATTAGGAAGAAAGTTTTTACAGAGAGGGTAATCAGACATTGGAATGGGCTGCACAGGGAGGTGGTGGATTCACTGTCCCCGGAGGCTTTTAAGATGAGACTGGATGTGGCACTTAGTGCCATGGTCTGGTACCATGGCAGTGTTCTATCAAGGGTTGGACTTGATGGTCTCAGAGGTCTTTTCCAACCTGGTTGATTCTGTGATTCTATGGATGATAGCTGGTGTTTCTTAGAGCAAGTACTATACACTTGCTTTCATCAGCTAGTGGGATGGTGAGACAAAGTGAGTGCAAGGGAAGTCCAGCCGGTTCAGGTTCTCTGCAGTAGGTGACTAGAGCTGCTGAGGCTGAGGGAACAGGGCCAAAGCTGTGTTGTATGGCTGCTGTCTGCAGGAGAGGTAGAAAGAACAAACCAGGAGATGTCTCCATAAGGAAGCTGGGGACACCTAATCTTGCAGATCTGTAACTGGGGAAGAAAGTGAAAACCAGTCTTTTGTCTGTCAGTTGTTGCTTCAACATAATGCTCTTCCCTCAAGAGGCAAGAAAGGACTTGTTGATGCAAAGGTCCTTAACTTTGGGTTCACAACACCAAGTGTGTGTTTTGCTTGTTTCTGTTCCTACTTCTGACCAGGATCTGGACTGTTCTGCTTGGGTGAGGGAAGGCTCTTTGGATATGCTTCATGAAAGGAAAGCTGTAAGCACTCCACCTTCACATCTGCAGATAGTCAGATAGAGTTGGTTGAAACTTTAATTTGCCTGGGTGTTTGTAGGGGAAAAGAGTGAGAATGAATTCTTAGGTCTTATTTAATTGTTCTTATTAAATTAGTAAGATCTTCAGTCTCACACTGAAGGAAGGATCAAATACAATAACATGCTTTCCTTTTTTTTCTTTCTGGATACCATGTGGTGGCACAATGTTTTCCTTCATGTTTTCTTTATTCCCTCAAGTATCACAGGGCAGACTTTTTGGAAAGGTTGTAAATGCCTAACTTGCCTCTATTTATTCACATTGCATAGTATCTTAATGTGATTCTTTCCAGTAGTCTTGCTTACAAATCTATTTTCTATTCAGCTGTGACAGAAAAAATGGAGTTGAATTTATACAGCTGAAATAGCAAAAATGTTGCTTTAAAATTAACCGTGGAGTCTTGTCTGCTGCGAAGATGTTAGTGTAAGGTAAAATAACACATAGTTAATGTTTCCATACTTACCTTGTCTGCTGTACAATGTGGTGAATTCTGTCATTTTTTGCTGCTAAATTATTTCTGCTTTGTAGTTCAGAAATTAGTAGTGGGAGAAAGTGGTAAAAAATGAAGCTTAAAAACCTGACACCTCAGCGTGTTCCGAGAAGAGCACTAAAATGTCAACTGATTTGCCAGCTATTAAGGCAAAACTGCAGATTTCCATTAACACATTTGTCTGCCATAGTGGAGCTAGTTCAAAGTCCCCTTCAGAAGAAGAAAGAAAAGACTTAGTCAGTCACTGCCTAAACACAAGGATTAAATTAACTAGAACAAGAGAAATTCACAGCTTCTTCCAGAAAGCTTACTACTCTGCCTCACATACTTCATTCACATTGTATGGGTCTGTGGGTCTTATTGCCAATTATTTCTTGGTTCCTTGCTGTTTTCTTTGTTGGTTTCTAGAGGTGTATTCTTGCAGAAATGATCAGCCTTTAAGGGTGAAGTTATTTCTTTTGCCGGAGATGTAGAGAGCAACAAATGAAAGAGCAGGAATTTAGGAGTTGGATTGCATGCAAATTTTCACTTGTTCAATTCCTTTGTTTTATAAGACTTGATTTTAGAATTATTTAACACTGCACGAACATCTGCAATAACAACGGTATCCTTATAGCAGCTCAGAAACAGCACTTGCCAGGACTCCATGACCCAATGATCTTAAAGGTCTTTTCCAACCTGAATGATTCTATCAAGCAGCATGAGTCTCTGTGCAGCAGCTGACTGCAGATGAATACCCTGAAGAAACTTGGTCAGGTAGCCAGCAAGGACCCATTTGTCCTGCTGGGAAGGTCATTTAAATCACATTTTTGGAGAGCCACAGAAGAGCAGAGATTGTGCATGAGAACAGAGAGTGAGGGGCACACTTAAACCACCTGAGAAACATGCAGAGGACTGGATATGTGTATCATAGATGGCAAGCTAACTATTTTCCCATGAAAGGGAGGCACAGCATGGGAACCGAGATCCATAGTGGTCAGCCCACTCATCTTGATTGAACATTCCTGCATGACTGAAACTGTGACTGGAATATTTTGATAGCTGAATTTGCTCATAACTTACTACTTGTTGTCAAGGGGGAGTATGTGCACAGTATGAAAGGAATCATGGAAGAACTTATTTCTAAAAATTGTCCGGGAAAATAGAAAAAAAGACAGTGAACAAAGGACTCTCCTTAAATTTACATACACATCTTGAATTAATGCTTTGAATCCAATCTTTAGCCAGAGGGAAAGGTGTGGTCACTTTTCCTTGGAAGTGATTAGTGTCCCACATAATTCAGTGCTAGCCTTTGGATGTTTGAGCTGTATATCCATATGTGTACTCTGGCAGTAAGCCACTGTCACTCACTCAGTGGTGAGGGTCAAAATGTTGATAAAGCTCCTCCTCCCCTGTGCACTTGATCCTGTCAGTGAGACAGAGCTCCTGGGGAAAATCGATCACATTCACAAAATTTGAATTGCAGTATTATAGATGAAGGGAACAAGCTGGGGTTTCACATGCGGCTTTCATTCTTGCATTTCCCACTTTTGGGCAGTTAGAGTTATCGTTTTACTTTGATAATAGGGGCATTTTTTTCTTCTATTCAAAGAAATTTTAGAAATGAGCCCATTAATTTATATGCCTCTGTATCTAAGGGTCTGCCCTTTGGTTCTTCAGCACCATTGCCCAGGCAGGACTGTGGTTCTTACATGGATTGATAGCAGGACATGAATAAAGGGAAATGGCAGGAAAGGGGACCTACTGGGACCTACGGTGTTGTCAGGATGATATCAGACAAAGTCCAGATAGGTGCTCTCCTCTTGATCTTGGAGCCTGGATTTTTCCATGGATATCTGTGGAACAAGCTTGTCCTTTTTATTGAACTGTTATTGTATTATTTTGGTAGATTAACTATTGATAAATAACTGAATTTTCAGAAGTCTGTCTGCCAAATAAGAATGAGACTGCAAAGATACTTATCTTACTGACAGTCCTCCCAGATGAACTTTATTAGGGTTTCATAAAGAGAAGTTTTCAGGGGTGGTTTTATTTTGTGTGGGTTTTTTTTTTTTTTGGAGGAGGGAGTTGGTTGGTTTGTTTTTTGTTTTGTTTTTTTTTTTGTGGAAAGAGTTTTAGGAAACCCTAGAAAGCTAAGCATAGTGTAACCCTACTGCCCCATAATTTACCTTTCCCCAACAAAAATGATTCCCAAAAATAAGAGTTATTTTCAGATTTAACTAAAAGTCAAGAGCTATTCCTGTTTTTATGTTCCATTATTAGTGCAGCTTTGATACAGTCTGCTTATTCTCTGCGAATTCTTGAAATTGTGCGCTCTGCGCACATACAGAGATGTCTTCGGTCAGCTCTTGTGCTGTTTGCAATCTGTTATGGGAATTATTCTACTTATTACATAAAAAAATGAAAAAATACTAAAGCAAGAAGAATGAACTTTATTATAGCTTTTAGGCTTTTCTGTTTACTTCTATGTTCCTTGTGTTTAGAAAAACATTGTCTTAAAAAACTATGGTACGACTTAATTTATAGGATGATATTGCTGTTTTTCAGTGACAAATTAGTGTGTGGTTTTTTTTTTTAAGGTAAAACAGGATAAATCCTGTTCAAAGGTAAAGCCAAAGGATTTGCTTAAGAATGGGACTAAATACAAAATTTTCTAATGCAAATCTGATGTGGTACAATGAAACACTATCCTTGCCAAATTATCTGATCAAATTATGAAATTTGTTGATTTCTAAACAGTCTAGATAATGTCTGGTAGTTTTTATTGCTTTGGTATCCTTCAGTAACTTTTACCTGTCAAAATAACCTCTCCTGCTTTTCTTCTTCAATGATAAATTTCCATACTGGAAAAAATTGTTTGTTTGTTTTTCTAAAAAATGGTTATATTTAGAAGCCTTCTCCTGTCCCAGAATGAACATACTGGAGTTCAGTTGCAGCTGATATGGGAGTGTGTTAATTTCTCATCTTGTTATATAAACTCTAGAGAATCTCAGTCATTGAAGATAATTATTTTTCCTTTTCTGGACAAAGGCATATGTCTTTCTCAGTCACAGAACTGGAAGGAGTAAGTATTGTTTCTTCATTTGGCTTTTGATTCTTTCCACAGACATAACTCTGAAGGGTGAAGGAAAAGTGGTGTGAATGCAGTAGATCTAGTGCTTTCTGAAAGCATCACAGAGTTTGTGGGTGGCAGTGAGATATCTGCTAATATCTGGAGTTTCCGTTGGGTGTGGTAAGGCATGTTTAGAGAGTGTCCACCTCCTTTGGCACCTGCAGTCCCTGGACTCCCTCCTGCCTGGCTGCTGATGCCCACTCTGGCACCCAGGGCTTCTCTCTGAGCTGAAGGATGTGACTGCAGCTTTTCTCCTTGATGATTCAACCAGTAGGAAAGCTGAGCAGATATTCCAGTGCTGTGCAGGCAGGATATAATTCTTCCCCATTCCCTAACCCTGCATGGTGCCTCATGAGGTTGCATAGTCCCCCTCAACATCCTTATCGAGTTACAAAGTCCTGTTTGCCTGCGGTTTCTTAATAGCTCACAAATTTGTGTGTCTGACAAGTTTTCTTTTTATTCTTTTGTTTTTTTCTCTGTTTTCCTGTCAAGTCTGTGTTTGTGTATTGTGTTCCTTTTATTACTATTCCTTTTTACACTGAAAAATTCATTGACCAGATACCTTAAAGAAGCAGATACTCTCCTTCCACACACCTTTACATGTTGTACTTACGCACATTATAGTGAAAAGTAGCTTCACATCACAAGATGAGTTCCCTGTGAATACAGCATCTCAGGGTTAGATAGCAGGATTCAAAAACGGCTAACTGCTTCTTGCCACTAAAAGGGAGAATTTTAAACAATTTTTTTTTTTTAATCGAGGAGCTTTGATTGCAAAATAAAAGTGGAGTTGGTCCATTAGTATGAAATAGTTAAGAAAATACCCTCCAAACAGATCCTGGCTTTAACAGAGTGGCCTGATGGTATAGTCATTAGAATACGCAATGTTTTTCTAGAAGTTAGTGGGAATCTTCAGTGTTTTGGAGCGTTTCACAGGCCTTGGGAAGAAAGCCATAGATTCTCATGAACTGTGCAATTTAAATTAGGGCAAAGTACTTCAGTGGTGCCAGTGTATCCCTGTGAATCCTTTCAGGCAGGGGGGAAAAAAAATCTTCTGTCTTCTATCAGCATATACATCATGTGCTCTATTTCTTTTTTTTTGGTCAGTTTTGCTGTACATTGCTGTACTCTAAACGCTCTCATGTGTTTATTTTTCAGGTCAAAAGGTGTGCTATGGTGCCTTCAAGCATTCATGTTACAAGTTAGCCTATTTCCAGGACTTGTCTAGACGTGTGGGCTTTCAGGAGGCCCGCCAAGCTTGTGAGATGGATGGTGGGGCTTTACTGAGCTTGGACAGCGAAGCTGAGCAGCAACTGATAGAAAACATGTTACAAAACCTCACTAAATCAGGCTCTGGGATTTCTGATGGCGATTTCTGGATTGGGCTCTGGAGGAGTGGCGATGGACTGGCCACATCAAGTGTTTGCCCCGACCTCTACCAGTGGGCTGATGGAAGTATTTCACCCTTCAGGTATGTCTGCAAAGCTGCTGATTGAGAAGGTTCCATGGAAAGAAACGGAGATTGAAATGCCCAGCAAGCCAAGTATTCTAGAAAGAAGCTTGAAGACTTGCTGCCCCATGAAGTTACTAGTGTCCCTCCTTAACTTCTCCAGATAAAGGGGAGCTGGCAGCTGGGGTTTTGAATCTGAAGCTGTGAATGGGTAGCATCGTGTGGCTTCAGCCTACAATTTTCTTTGCTCCCATTGAATGCGTTTGTCCCTGTGTGGCTTTTGGAGGTTGTTCTACCACACATAGAACCTTTAGGATGTGGCCTCAAAGCAGGCAGGTAAATTCTGCAAGACTCTGGCCACCTCAAATCAGGGAGCCATCCATCAAGTAAATTAATGAATATTAGTGTGAATTGTTCAGGTTTTTACCCTTTACCATCATTTCCTGATGAAGCCAAAAGCCAGAGTAGCAGCAACTCACAGAACTCAGGACAAGGGGACAGCTAAGAGTCAAATAGTCGGGAAAGAAGAGCAGTAGGACTTTACTTCTGCAGAGGTGCTTTTACTGATCAGATTTTTTTTTTAAGATCCAGAGATGTGGAGCTTGGGCCTTAAACCCTTTTCACAGAGAAGTTGTGGGAAATGCAGCATATTTTTGAGAATGGGAGTGTTGGGGTTGATGTATCTTCATTGATGTAAACTCTTTTTAGCATCCTGATGAACCTTACCTTCAAAAGTTGAAAGTTTTTCTTTGTGTACCACTAGAAATTGGTATACAGATGAACCTTCCTGTGGAAGTGAAGCTTGTGTGGTGATGTATCATCAACCAACTGCAAACCCTGGTCTGGGAGGGCCTTACCTTTATCAATGGAATGATGATAGATGCAACATGAAGCACAATTTTATCTGCAAATATGCCCCAGGTAAGTGAAATTAAAGTTATATTTCACAAGTGGGCAGATTACCTTAGAAAAAGAATTGCCTCAATTTCATGAGGGAATCTGCAAGTGTCTTGTGGCCTGTAGTACTAGTTCCTTTGGTGTGTGCTAAGCTGGCATTAGCAGGATGTAATATGTCAATAATAATTATTTTAATAATTTTTTAATAAATTTAAATAAACCTGCTTATATCTAATAAGAATGTTTTCAAAGTTATCTTCACTATCATACATTCCCAGGCTTTCTTTGATTAAATTCATTCCCTTGTTATTTTCTTCTCCACAAAGTGTTTTAAGTGGCCATTTTCTACTTTCCTTGCTCACTATCAAGTAGAATGACCAAGACATCTCTTAGTCCTACTGGAAAAAAGTACTCAGTCCTAGTAGTTGCAGACCCACCATTTTTATATTAAGTTACTTGTGATGGTTGTTTCAAAATGTTTTGGCTTGAAGAATGAAGTCCAGAACAGTAGGAAAAAAATTCTACATTCGTGCATGTAAACTTTAGATATGAAAAGCAGATGCATGATAGTTGAGATGGTGACAGAAAAAGCCAGATCTTAGGCAATTTGGCTGTACTTCCAGACATGACATAAGTTTGGTATATGTCAGTAGAGGAAACATGAACTATAAACTAGAACATCATGCAAAACCGGAAAAGATGTGAAAAATAAACTTGCAAGTTTGAGACTGTAACACTTTCTACTCCTGGTGGTATTTAGAGTAAATGAAAACATGGTTTGCAGCAGGATCTTACAAATATTTTCAAATAATCTGTGCTGTGTCTATTTCTCAAAAACTGTGCTGAAAGTCAGAATACATATGAAATGATGTATTGATTTCATTAATTAATTAATAAAAGCTTGAAAAGTGGACCAGTGGAAATGTCCTGAGGTTTAACAAGGCCAAGTCCAAGGTGCTACACCTGAGTTGGGGCAACCCCGGTATCAGTGCAGGCGGGGGGATGAACAGATCCAGAGCAGCCCTGCTGAGAAGGACTTGGGAGTGCTGGTGGGTGAGAGGCTGGACATGACCCGGCCATGTGCACTGGGAGCCCACAAACCCCCCGTGTGCTGGGCTGCATCCAAAGCAGTGTGGGCAGCAGGGGAGGGAGGGGATTCTGCCCCTCTGCTCTGCTCTGGTGAGACCCCACCCGCAGTGCTGCCTCCAGCTCTGGGGTCCCCAGCACTGGAAGGACATGGACCTGTTGGAAAGAGTCCGGGGAGGCACCGAGTTGATCAGAGGGATGGAGCACCTCTCCTGTGAGGAAAGGCTGAGAGAATTGGGATTGTTCAGCCTGGAAAAGAGAAGGCTTCAGGGTGACCTAATTGTGGTCTTTTACTATTTGAAGGGAGCCTACAGGAAAGATGAAGAGAGACTATTTACAAGGGCCTGGAGTGACAGGATGGGGGCAATGGCTTCATACTGAAAGAGAGTAGGTTTAGATTAGATATTAGCAGGAAGTTCTTTGCTGTGAGAGTGGTGAGACACTGGAACAGGTTTCCCAGAGAAGCTCTGGATGCGTTGTCCCTGGAAATGTTCAAGGCCAGGCTGGATGGAGCTTTGAGCAACCTGGTCTAGTGGGAAGTGTCCCTGGAATGACATGATCTTTAAGGTCCCTTCCAACTCAAGCCATTCTGCGATTCCATGAAATCCTACTCAACAGCTATTTGTCCTACCTCATTCTGTGATTTTCTATCTGCTTTCTCGATGCTCACAATCAGGCAATAATAATTCTCCTTGTACAGATCTGTCTGTCTGTAGAGAATCAGACTGTTTTCTTCCTCTGACTTTGGAAGATAGCTTTTTCACTCTCTGGTCTCTTAATGAGGATATTAATGGCAATTGATATTACAAGCAAATATCAAATATTTGGAAGGCTTGGTATAAGCACACATTTTAGCCCCACCCTCAAAATCTGTTTCTGCTTTTAAAGTTATTAGTTATCACTATCTTGTGTTGATCAGTTACCTTTATCATAGGCCCTTCAAGGAAATGTGACATATATATTTTTATCACTTTTAAAACTGAGCATAGTTATTTTAAACAAGAAAATAAAAAGGTTTTATGTCACTAAAACAACATTTTTATGTCAGAAACTTTAGGTTTGATTAAAAAAGTTCTATTTCAAGTATATTTCATGTCTTTAAAGAAAAACAAATTAAGTGAAATAAGGATTCTGTAATCGTGAACTACTTACCATTCTTGTTGAGATGTGATAAAGAATTGTTTTTTCCATTGCTTTCATAATTGGAAAAAATGCCAGGTATTTTGGATTGGCAGAAAACAAAGTGATAACAGTGAAATTGCATAACAGTGAAAACGCATTTGTAGTCCTTTCACCATGCAGAAATAGGTTACTAGTGTATAATGAGGCATATAAGGCAAGTAATATGTAGGTAGATAATTGTTAGGACTGACATTGTTATGCAGCTAAATACAGTAATTCTGAATTGTAGCTATTTATTTTTCAAGCTGTTGGAATTGTGCTCTTTAGCAAACCAGACTGTTCTCCAGAAATGCATTTTTCTGTCACATGGAGGAAAGGAGTGGAGCATAAATGTATATAAATAGGTATATGACATTTCTTTCACTGCCTGAAGAAAGTATCGCAATGTTTGTAAGAAAATTACATTTGCCATCTCAAACTGAGATCTTACAAATGACCCTTTTTTCCCCCCAAATCACAGTAAAAGCTTCAACGTCAGCTATTTGCAATACAAAATACATCCATTTTAGCAGGAGTATTCAAGTGCCACATGCATATTGAATTTCATTTTGTTATCCAAGTATCTTGTTTTTCGCCAACTTTTCTGTCTGTATTGTGTATATGGTGTATGATACCAGTCACAGGCCAAAACACGTTGTAAGTCACTATAATGAAGTTAAATCTAATTTTATCAGCAGCAAGTTCAGGGCAGTGCTCATTAGGCAGTCTTAAGCAAGCAGCAACTACATTTCTGGTGGTCACTTTCATTTTTCCAAGCTCTTTATAGTGCTTTCCTTGACAGCATTTACTGGCTTTAGATCACATTGATCATTCAGCAATCTTAAATTTAATTATAGCTTGGTAATTGCAACCACATTTAGTTTCTGTCCAGCTCCTGTATGTTTGATTATGCAATCAAATTAAGAACTACTCTTCTGCTGTCTAGGGACAGAACTCAGTCCTTTGGGGTATTTTGGTATCTTTCTTTATATATGGTCAGATGTAGCTATTTTTTTACCAGACTAGGTGAAAAAATGCCTTTTTCTTTTATTGCTGTTTTGGTTTCTCCCAGCAGTTTGTGTTTATCAAGACACTCAGAACTGCAGGCTCACAGCACTATTAAGTTAGTGTAGTCTTATGATAAAGGAATGGCATTCAGTCATGCAGATTCCACCCCTATCCTCTATATGAGGTAGTTAATTCTCTGATCTTTGTAAACTCTTAATTATAACAATAATCAGAAGTAAATTTAGTAGCCTCTGCAATGCAGCTCAAAGCCATGAATCTGTTCTCCACTTTCTGATGCATTACAAGAAGTAAGATATCATTCCTCTTTTAGTGACTTCAGTTCCTTATGAGACTTTTTAGAAACCACTGCCCATGACTTGGATTTTAGGGCTGCCGGTTTCAAACCCAAACTACACGAAGCTGGCAACTAACCTAAAAAACTTGTACTACTTTGTTTTGCTTCATAGCCAATATTCTGTAAGCATTACTTTGAAAATGTGAGTAGGATTTAAGTGCTAATCAAGAACACTTAGATTTTATATTGTGTTAGGATTGTCTGCAGAAATAAAACTTTGAGTGTTTTAGTAGTTTTATTGAGTAAAGAAATTTTAGATATTTAGTGGTTTATTCAGTAATCTAGCAGAGACCACCAAGAGTTGAAACTAGAATAAACTTATAGCCCTTTTATAAGGAGCAAAAATATGAAGTAGAAGTGATTTGAAGCTAGTTTGCAAATAGTCTTTGGTAAGAAGATGAAATGCTGAAGAGTTAAGCAATTATTGCTTGGAGGAAATGTATCTATTTCTATGATACTGCATGCAAAATAATGAAAACATCTGTTTTATTGCACACATATTTAATTCTTCAACAATTGATTTCAAATATTGATTTAACAGATAATGTCTTAGAAAAAGAATTAGGAGACAGAGCAGAGCCAGATTACGGTAAGAAATTTTAAACATTAAACTGAGTTGCAATGGTAAATACAGAATTATAAGGATAGCTTAGAAAGCCCTCCAAAATTATTTAAGTTTAAAACTGAAACATAGGAGAAATTAATCCTATTAAGCTGCAAATATATGGCTATTCAGAATAGCACTGCTCGTAATTCTTGTTCCAGATGTAATCCCAAGTTTGTAATAAAATTCTGTTTACATGTATATATATATCTATATATCTCTCTCTCTCTCTCTCCAGGAGTTTTGTCAGTCAAAAATGTTCATTTTTCCAATATAAATTAAGATGTAATTACTGTTAATTTATTTAACAACATAATAGCCATATTTTTTGCTCACTATTTTCCTAAAACGTCTGATATCCTTTTCAGATACTATTCCAACAGTGCCAGCAGGAAATCCTTATGACACAAGCAAACCAGAAGATCAGTATCACATTATTGCTACTGAAACAGGTAATGTGTTCATATGAATTTAGTGTTCTGGTAAAAATGTTAACAGTGGACTCTGTTAATGATGGAAACTGTTAAATATTAATTTCTCAATGGGAGGAAGCAGTCTGTTTCCACAGGAACTACCCTGAAAATTTATACATTTGAATAACACTTCAAGAGTTTTAGTCATTTTTCTTTGTAACTGTGGAAACAAATCATTTCCTTGTCTTCCCAAACTTTGATCTGAATGTACAATCTGCACTGTTTCTCCTGAGATGTAAGATTTCACCAGTGCTCACCCAGCTGTGGAGCATCTCCTTCTAGGCTGTGGTAACCAGTGCCTTGGCTCTCTCATCTCCTCCCCATCTCCTCCCCAACTCCTATCTCTTATATCTGATAACTTTCGACTCATTAAAAAAAAAAGACACAATTGAATCTTTCCTGACAGACATGGCATGAATTCTTCAGTTATCTATAGAATAAGCACTGTGCCATAGCTCCAGGTACCCTGTGTTTTAAGGAATACCACATGCTTAGAGGAGTTGAGTGCTTTGCTGAGATTTCCAGCAGCAATGTCATTTGGTGTTTTAGAAACGGATACCTACTGCCTAGGTGCTTCCTGTAGTGCCCAAGCTACTTCATTTAGCAATTTATCTCCTGAATGGAGCCTTGAGGTTCATGAAAATATGTAGTATGGCCTTAGTTCAAGGAGCTGAACATCTCTAAGGAGCAACTCTGAATTTTACAGGATTGTACCATGGCATTATCAAAAGTTGGTGTCCTGCTTCCACACTGGTTGTCTGGATTTGAGTCAGTTTCCTAACTGATATTTCCGTTGTTTGTAACTCCAGAGGAATTGATATATTGATGAACTGTGTTTTGAAATTAGTAATATCATTTATAGAAACTATGCAAAGACTGTCTAAAACTCCTAAACAAACCTAACCTGAACATTCACACTTCTTTTTGCTAGTGAAAAATATTTTCAGAAGAGGTTGGTAAGAAACTCTACACACTTTGTACATTAAATATATACTGGTATAAAACATGGACATATAATTACTGAAAAACAGCCGGACCCTTCTGGAAGTTGCAAACCACATCCTTTATTGTAGACAGATAATAGTCTCAGCTTTTACAATTTCCCACTCCTTTTGTCCAGGAACCTGCAGGAGAGCACCTTTAGCTCTTCTGACTAGTCAATAACAGTGTATATCTCTCTTTGAATGGGAAAGGGGAGACAAGCCAGGCTTGTTCCTCCTGTGGTCCTGCGTGGGTGGGAATCCAACGTGCAAGGGCAACTGAGTCTACAGATTGCATGGACTGTAAAAATAGTAGGCTGTGAAATGTACTGTGTTAAAATACTTGAATTTTCAAATACAAAATTGGAAAGTGTCAGATTTTAAGACCTTAATATATCTTGAACATCACTCCAATGCTGTTTTATTCTTAATACTGCTGACTTATCTCTTTGGAACTCTTCCTATAGAAGGAATGTATAAGTGTTCCTTTGTGTAAGTTAATGTATTTCTGATATTTTCATCCAGATTTTTGCTCACATGGTTAAGGGTATTTCAGCATGGGAGACATTAATGAGAACTTTTGTCTTGTAGGTATAATTCCGAATCTTATTTATGTTGTAATACCCACTATACCACTACTGCTGTTGATACTGGTGGCTTTTGGGACTTGCTGTTTCCAGATGCTTCATAAAAGGTAAAATATACTCATCCATAATGGTCTTAAAATGCAGAATTCATATTTCCATTGGCAAGCTATTCATGCTGAAAGACTGCTTACATCTGTCCCCAAATATGCAAATAAGCATCTTTTCATGTATTAAAATCCGAGTAGTTTACACCTGTTACAGCTGAACATTAACCTTCGGGCTTTTCCGCAGCATGCTGAAATAATTCCAGATCTCAAAGTACGTTGCTGTTGGGACTTTCCCTCTTTATGAAGGAGGTATCTCTGCAGACAATCTGGTAGGCTGAGCTGTTGTCAGCACTTTTATTTCACCTTTTCCATCATGATAACCACCTATAGGACATCTAGGCTGTCGGAAGAAATAGGGAGGTCCTCACAAATACAAAGTGAACTCAAGGACTTGCCTCACTTGCTGACTTAAAGTGTAGTTTTTTCCAAGGATAGACCCGAGGGCCAGCAGCTGTTTAATGCTGTTTCGCTGCACATACTCTACAAGCAACAGGTGGATCACTGGAGCAGAGAAATTGCAAACAAAGAGCAAACCTGTGCTTTGAACCACACACCAGAGTGACATCATATGTACATCATGTATCTGCTAAAGAAAATGCATAAAGTGGATTGGTATTTGTACGTAGATGCAGTATCAAACAGATGAATTATTATGCAAAGAAACTTTCAGTCCATGAAACAGGATATGTTTTGGTTCATGCTTTAATATTTTTTTGACTTTTAATTTTTTTCAAAATATGATACACTAAGATATGACAACACTTTTTTTCTGAACTAATATTTCAGAAACTTTTTTAAAGGATCCTTTTCATCCTTTTTTTTTCCAGAAAGTGCTCTCAAAGCAATGTAATCCAGAAAAATTTAAACTGAAATAGATAATTGCTATTTTAGTAAAATATCAAGAGTAATAAACAGATTCACAAGTTGTTATCCCTCTTGAAGAGCAGGAATAGTAGTAAGGAATATGATATCACTGTTTTAAGAAATTAGAAAAAAAATTCCTCCATATTATTAGTCTTTATTTTTTCTTTGTGATTTTTCTTTAATTTTTTCTGCCAGTAGCTGAAATACGTTATTTCAGGTGAGAAAGCACTTCAAATATGAAGCCTGTTTCTGTCTGTATGAGTGAGTGTACAGTGATATTTGCAGTACTTCTGAGTAATGTGACTAATTGAAGCAAGTAATCATAAAGAAAAGATAGTATAAGGTCTGCATCATGAATTAGATTGTCTTTTTTTATATACTTTCTTATAAGGAAAAGGAAAATTTGCACTTTTCAACATGTCTTATGACAGGCAAATACATGCTTGTGAAAGATTATATCCAAGCATCAGCACTGGGGCTGTAGAAGTTTGGAAGCTCAAGACAAAAAGTAGTAATATAAATAATAATATAAATTTAAAATATTAATGTAATAAATACATAAAATATAATAATAAGAGAATAAATAATATAAATAATAATATAATATTATAATAATAAATAATAATATTGTAACAATAACAATTATATAGTAATTGAAATCTAGAACCCTTATTACAATGGCTCTGGATTTTCTGGTAAGTATGACAAATGTGTTCATACCTTTTCTGGCAGGTCTTTCTCTCCCCAGAAAGGCTTCAGCCCTCAAATACTCCTGGGAAAGCAGTGAGAGAATCATGGCCCACTGAAATCAATAGTGCTGTTGACTTCAGTGGGCTTTGATCAGGCCTTTGATGCTATAGCAGTTCATTCAGAAGTAATTCATCTGAACTTCCAAGACTTCAAAATTGCATGACACAGATACTGGAAATTCACCTTGGAAGATTGTCCCTTTTCTGTTAGCTGATTAGTTTGATAGATTAAATGATGCAAAAATCAGTGAGAAAATAGTTTTGAATCAAAATAGCGTTTTTGGCTTTTTGTTTGTGGGATTTTTTTTCCTCCCAGAATGTTCGTTTTGGATTGCATCAAAACTTTTAATTTAAGACATTGCACCATTTTTAAAAATCACTTTAATCAAAAAAGCTATCACTAAGAACAAAGTATTTTCTTTATCTGTTGAAATAGAACTTTGTTTTTAAAAAGATATTTCCCCATCTATTTTCAACTGTATTTCCACCTATGACCCACCTTGCAAATAATTTTGGTTCATTAAAAATGTACAGTTCTTGGGCAAAAGGCAAATAAAAAAGAAAAAAAAGCCCTTGAACTGATCATCTGGACACCGTAGAGCTTTTTAGGAAAAGGATTCTGTCCTGCTGGGGAAGGAGGGATCCCCAACTTTCCAAATGAACCTGACTTCTCATTCTTTTTTAGGCTTCCACAACATGGTGACCTTTCCTCTGAAACCCACAATCCATGGCCAACCAGGACATGCCTAGCTTGAAAGGTCATGACTAATTTTGCCTGCCACTGGGCTCTTAAAGGGTACTAATAAGGAAAACAAAACCTCATCCCTGTTCTGGCAGAACTGATCAGCTCATTCATGCTTAGATGCTCTCCCTTTCATTTCTTCCAGGGAAGCAAGGAGAAACTGCTTCAAAGACCCATCTCCATTATCATCTGAATGCCTTGCAGAAAGTTTAAATTCCAACCTGGTATATTTCTCAGTTTCTATGATTGCATTTGATGGTCAAAACAGCAATATGCTCAAGCTATTTATTGCATCTTCCTTACCTTTCTTACTAAAATATATTTCCTGAACCAGATGTGTAGCTGGTGAAAATCAGCATAGGTTTGCTGAAGAAAAGCTCTTTTTATACAGCTCAAGTTCTGATCCAAGGTATTTAGAAATTGTTCCTGCTGTGTGGCAAGGACTCTCCATTCAAAACATTTCATCATTAATTTACCAAATATGTCTGCATTTGCTGGATTAATCTGGAAGGAAGTAGTGAATCGGTTTCCTTAAGAAAAAAAAGCACTGAAACTCCTTGATTCATTGCAATTGCTTTGTTTATAGCGTTGTGGCCTGATCTAAAGTCCACTGAAGCCAATGGGAGTCTTTTCAATTACTCCAATGGGCTCAGGTACATAATGCATTGCTTTGTAGGACTTCAGAGGTAAGTCTGGAGGGACTAAAAACTACTGTACCACTCAGCTCCCTCAAAGTACATTTTAAATCAGCTCAGACTCGCTTGCTTTTACAAACCAGGAAAGGAGTAAACTGAAAAGTCAGAAAACTGAATGTATAGGACTGTTGGGACTCTTAAGTTTCCAGCTTACGGAGTAATGTAGGGCTACTTCTCCTCCTCTGGTATTTACTTAATTGGAAAAGAAGCCATCAATGTGAAATATTCTAGCCAGAGAGTAAAACAGTTTGATTGAAATGCAGCTGCAGTGGCTCATGAAGTGCCTCTTTCCAGTAGACTGCAGTGCACTGTCACCTGCCAACGTAAGTGAGGGAAGGTGGTGCATTGTGGCAGTCGTAGCCATGGGGAAAGAGTGCCATCAACTTGCAGGGTACCTCGGGGCTCCCTGGAAAAGCTAGAGTGAACACTTTTTTGAAATATTGCAGAGCATATATCTTGGAACCAGTTTTATCCCACCAAACCCAACCCCCCAACCACAGTTGAAGAAAAACCAGCCCTAGGGAAGCTTTCTACCAGTCATTCATTGCTAGGAGTCTGATTCATGCACCATCACTTCATTAGGTGTCATGTCAGGCCCTGAGGGGAAGAGGCTTTCTGGCATTGACACCCATTAGTTTTCTGGGGTCCCAGGGGTGCAGGTGCAGGGTGCACGTGGGCAGGGTTGGGGTACCCCTCAGGGTGGGTGGGCTGCACCCTGAGCCCTTTGGGCAGGGCTGAGGGGGGTGTCTGTGTGTGCTCTGGTCCCCCCTACAAGGGAAGCACTCAGCTCCTGCCTACCCTGGTCATACTCTGTCCATAGCTATCCCTGAAAAGACCACTCTGAAAGAGAAGGTGTGGTTAAATAGGAACTGGAAAAAAAACAAACAAAAACCCAAAACAAAATAAATGAAACATGGGCTAAGTTATCACAGTTCCTGGGAGTAGCACTGCTAAGCAGGGTGGTTTGGTAACTTTGGTAATAGTTGGTTACCTAAACGTGCCACTGTGATGGGGAACCTCCTCTGCGAAAGCAACACAAGTGGCCTTTAAATACAGGGATGAAACGCTCAGGTCTGATCACAAACCTGAATCAGGGCTGCAAAGGCACATGTGGCACTGAAAATAGTTTTATATTTCTATTTTTCAGTAAAGGAAGAACAAAAACCAGTCCAAACCAGTCGACACTATGGATTTCAAAGACGCCTAGGAAGGACAGTAGCATGGAGGTATAATGATTTACTGACTGAAAAAAAAGCAAAAATAACATTTTGCAGTGAGGCTGTATTTATAATGTCGTGAAAGAACATTAGCTTGGAATGGCTTGAAAATGCAAAGGATCTACAAGAATGAACTGTAAGCTCCCCCTTGAGGCAAATGTTCAGATCATTTTTATATAATGTTTGTTTATTAATTCAGTAACAAAATATGCCATGCTAAATAAAGGGTATGTGTTTATTTTGCTAAGAGATGTAAGTTAGCTAGTTGTGAGCAATGAAATGAACAGAGCATTTGAGGTTTTTATGGGTAAATATCCACAATGTATATCAGTTTTAAGACTGTTTGTAGTTAAACAAACCCTCTTTGTTTTCTTTAGTCTCTCATGCATTGTAACCTAGTCGATGTACTGTAAATGGAACTGACAATTTTACAGTGTAACAATTATTTATCTTTGCATAAAAGTTTGATACAAAACATTTGTTTAGTGTTTATTTGCACACAACACAGTTTTTGGTCCTCGGGTACAAATGTTATTTTATTAAGTATTAACATAGTTGCTGACAGAGATAGCCACTGTGTTGTGACATCAACCTGATGTGGCAAAATTCAAGGATTCATCAATTTGTTGTCATAGAATGAATTCACTTTGCCAGGGAATGACCATAACTTTTTGACATATTGCCCCAAACTCAACATAAATAATTTGGCAAGTGATACCTCATTAATGAGGTGTCCTTTGAAGGCAGCTATTAGTTATTATTACAGTAAATTTTTTTTGACTTCTTATGATGGAAAAAAATTCGGAGTGGGCAAGATTTAAATTACTGTTTCTGTAAGTCTATGTAAAAAAAGACATTAAAGATCATTTAAATATAGCTAATACTTTGTTAGGAATAATGTAATGTTGGAACAAAGAGAAGACAAATGACATTTCTTGGAAGTGGCACTAATAGATTGATCCCAAAGTTACTCAGACTATTATCTAGAAAAACATTAATTATGTTAATTGATGGGCAGATTTAGAGGTAACTGTGGTGCATTTAAAGGCTGCTTTTAGAGTTATGATTAACATCATTAATGTCCATTCTCTCTGGTTCCTTAAGAGCTTTCCGTGCCTTAAGAATGGCTTTACCAGTCATTAGGAGCAGCCCTGGGTTGGTTGCAGTAGCACTCTGGCTGATTTGTTGGTGACAGCCTGGTGCTGGAGCAGAAAGGTAAGGGGTTTTACTGCAGTTCCAGCAACAGTTCAAGAGCATGAGTTCAACCCTGTTGGCTTTAACAGATTCCAAACTACCACTGGGTGGGTGTTGGGGAGAGACCGACCGAAGCAAAACTGTTGGGTTGCCTACACTGTGCTGGCTGATGTTAAACACACGAGTTCAGAGACAAATGTGCATCGATTTTTCTGAGTAAAGAAAAAAATATTTGAGAGTTCAATGCCACTAATACTAATTGTGCAGTTAGTTGCTGAAGCACTTTAGGAAGCATCTTAAAGTTGCTGTTATGCTGTGTTTTTACTTCCTCTTCAAAGAAGCCTTCTTCTGTAGTTCATGTTAAGTACTGTTATTCCTACTGAAAATATTCTGCAGTTTTTCCAGTCAGTCACAGATTCTTTCTTTGTTCAATCCCCAACTTTAATTTCTTTTGTAGTGAGAAAATACTTTGATCCTGCATGATCAGAAAGACCAGAATTGTTTTTCTCCTGACATAATTATTGCTCAATTCAGCTGAGGGCAAGAGAGACCTGTCTTGGGAACAGTTGTGGTAAAAGGAACTTAGTTATTTTTATGGTATTGAATGATTAACTCCCTTTAACTCAATGTAAGGATTGACTATTTCTTCATGTTTCTTGCATCCAAAGGACACGTTAAGGTGTAGCAATTGATATTATGGTTAACACAGCAGAAGTGATTTCCATGCAGCAATTAGGATAATGCAGATACCTTCGAATGAGTTTCTTATGGAGTGAAAGCAATTTCTGGACAATCATCAGCGTGGGCCACTCACACTCTTTGTGAAGGGAGGAGAGAAAGTGGCATGCAGTGCTTTTATTATAGTGTACTCAGATTTTATGTATAAGTAAGAAATATTGGTATATGTATGTATAATATATGTATAAGTAAGAAATATTGGTTATTGGATAAAGTAATTCTGTGTCAGGTCACCATATTCATCCTCTGTTTCAAAGCATCTTGGAACTGTGACTCAATTATAAATAATCCATGCTACCCAAGTGTTTGAACTTAGTATTGACTGATTTCGCTACAGGCAGCTGAAGCCATGGATGCTGACTGAAAAAGAGACATAAATTAGTTGAAAGAAAATAGCTTTTTAAAATTATACTAATTTATATTACATCTATGACAGAATTTATAACAGGAAATTTTATAATCTGATGGGGTGGTTTATCAATGCATACCTCAAAATATATCCATGCTTTGCGTTTTGTGAAGCAAAAAAATACACACAAATAAAAGGATATTCCTTTATTTCTGGGAAGCACATTTTTCTAGTGACTGCATCTGCTTTGAGCTGGCTTTTGTATTTTGTTAACAGACTGAAACAAAATCTACAGTAGTGGTGTATGGTAAATAATGCAGAAATTATGTCAAATTTTAATTAAGCATTTTAATGTAATTGCTTCATCCAAGTCAACTTATACTGATAGCAGAATGCACTTTATTTTCAGTGGCTGTTTTCAAGTGGAGGAGAGTAACAGGAGAAGTGGTCCACTATGAATTTGCAACGTTAACATTTTAATATTAAAACCTGTGTGGTTTATATGAGGGAATGTGTCTAACACATGTTTATACCTTCTCTCTAGCTTAATTACATTTGTGTGTGTTCTTTGTGGTCGCAGATGTCTTGATAATGATACATATTTTGGTCTGGATGTAGTTCTCTAATGCTTATGAAGACCTGAAAGGAGTTTGGGACTTGATACTTTTTTTTATCAGTGACCACCAATCTGTCCTTGCAAATGAGCCTTTTATTTTTAGCACTTCTTATCTGCATTTAGCATTGTAAGCACCAAATCGGTGAGCTTCTTACAAAAACCATACATGTATATGTGTATGTGAAGATACACATACACAGTAAATGAGGAAGCAGTTTGTACTTCCGGTACTGTGGAATTAAAAATACATTAAATTCCTACACTAGGCTGAAAACAGAAGTGCATAATTTCACACATTCAGAAACCATTGAATTTAAAGCATTTCAACATACTTTGATAGAAACTTATTTATAAAACAGCTGAAGATACACCCTCCCCTTTTTTATCCTTCATATTCTTTCCCTTTAGAATGGTGTAATGGGATATCCTGATAGTTTTTATACCAAGCACAAAATCTAGATTAAAAAGTCCCCAGTACAGAAAAAGCAGGAACCCTATTACTTTTTATTCACCAGGAAGAGCTGGTACTCATTATTGTAAGATACTTTTAAAAAAACATCTTTCTATGAGAGGAAGTTGCAGTATTGTGAGTCTGTGCTTGGGTGTGCACAGGCACATATCTATAATTGCTTGAACAATTGCCAAAATACTTGCCTAGGAAGAAAACTAAAAAGCTATATTCAATCTTTATTTAACTGTATTAATTCCAACTGAATTACACAAGACAGAACTTTCAGCTAACATTCAGTTTATTCATTAGAAAGCAGCATGATACATGATCAGCCTTTATGCACAATCCATAAACCTCATTCCAGAACTTTTTGTAATAGACAAAGCAGAGGGACTCCCATGAGCCCCGTTTAAACAGATAACTACACCTTCATTTTGATATGCAGACAGATCACTGGGAAGAGTTGACTATGCATTAAAATCAAATTGCACATTGAAAAGCACAGTATAAAGGCATAAAACCAGGGTGGTTTTTTTTCACCTGATATTAATAATTTTGATTTTTTTTCACTTAAGCATTTGCAGTTTGCAAACTTTTTATTTTTTAATGCCCATGCTTTGTAATAGCCCTCCACTGTGCATTTAATGCACTGGTGTACAGTGAAACTGTTTCCCCACAGCCTCGTATAAATAAAAAAGTAAAATGATAAAACTATTTATTAACAAACCCACAACATCTCTTTTGAAATATTGCTCTCAATTGGAAATGGAGTTCTCAGTTACTAATATTTTAAATATTTATTCAGTTTTTCTGTGAGATTGAAATGCCAGCCTGATTTACATCATTATGTAATGGCTTACTTTCAACAGTTAAATTATATCTCTAGAATTAAGAAATACCCAGCTAATAGATGGTATTTTTGATCCAGTCCACAAACATGGTGACTCGAACATACACTCCTGGTCGTTCGGGAAGTGCACAGTTGTAGCCAAATGATGTTACACCGACCAAAAACCACTTGTCCCCATCTTCAAATGTCAGAGGACCACCTGAATCTCCCTGCAATAAGAAATTCAAAAGTTAAAAGGGAACTGTTCCTCTCTGAAGAAGAGCCTGATTATGATGTTTTGATCCTTTAATCATAGATGTTGTATCCCTATATGACTTGGGCACCAAGAAGGGAGATCAGTATGAGTATTTCCACTTGAAAAAAATTCTTGAAATGAACCATTTCCTTTTTTTCTTCCCCTTTTTTTTTTTTAATGATATGATCTTCAACTCTTACCAGTCTTTCAGTGCAGGACTGGGTTTCAAGTCATTTTCTTTTTGCTTATTCCATTTACATTCAGCCTTTCGTCTTTCACAAAATCTGGGTAAATGTGTGGAATTTTTTTGTTGTTGAATATATTCAGCCAAAACACAGTTCTATTTTCAGTCACCCCAGAGTTTCTTCAGTTTCAAATTTAGAGAGGAAGGTGACAAGATTTCCAAAAGAGGTGTCCTTTTCTCACACCTCCTTTCTCAATAGTTCAGCAGATGTAGCATTGCAGTAGAGACGTAATTTAATTTATCCCACAGCCTGACTGGGGAATGAGTCAGACATGAGTGTCTTGTTTTGATGAGAAAGAAAACAATGACTATTTTTCATTGTCCATCAGGTTAGTTGAACCAGTATTAATTGGTTCTTCTCATGGTCCTATGAATAGATCTTTACTGAAGAGTTCTGCAAGGAGTTGGCCATTAAAATACTTCTGCCCATAACTCTAAGGCATCCCAGAATGTTCAAAGGCTGTGACAGCAGCCTCAAGGGGGAAGTGCTCACAGGACTCGCTTGTTCATCTTCGCTTATGGCTGAATGGTCATGATCACAGCACTGGTCACTTGTACCCTGTATCAGCCTGTGGTGCTGCATTGGATTTTTTTTCGAAAATGTTTTCTTTTTTTTTCACTATGAGGTTCAGAAAGCAAAAAGGAAAGAGAAAGGCCACAGAAGGAAGGAGCATTGTGCTTGCACACACTCTTCCTTCTGGACTAAACTAGCCAAAGTCACTGCACCTAGTGAAGGCTTAGATTGGGAGAGCAAGACGAGAGCAATTATGTGAGCGTGCTCCTCATTGGGCTTGAGGAGAACCAGCCAGTTTCCATGCCATAGACTCCATATTGCTGGAAGAAAACTTATGTGACAGGCAGTTCTGAGTACATCCTCAAAGAGAAGCAGTGTGTTTATAAGCAGAGCTGGAATGGATAAAAACTAAACCCCCCAGGAAGCAACACATGCGATCAGTGCAAAAAGGCAGCCTCTCTGAAAAGCTGTGGCATCCACTGACAGAAGGTCTCCAAAATCTACAGATTTTGGGAAAAGCAGCATTTTATCCCTTTCCCTTCATGAAGCATTCCTTAGACTTCAATGTATTTGGCATTTATTTCTTTGTGCTCTGCTTTTCTCTAAGCATGTCCCTCATAGAATTACTCAGCAGTAATTATTCAAAGCTAAGTGCAGAAAATTTCCAGTCTTAACTACCTCCATGTTTACACCAAGATGATATAAAGAAGATATTTATTTTTTTCAACTTGTATCCTGACAAAGGATTCTCCCAAAAATGGGGAGAATACTTCGAGTAAAAATTACATTCATGGACACTGATTGTCCTGCTTTTATTGACTGGAGGATCAGGGAGCATTTTATTCAGTAACTAGATGTGGTATGTGCTAGCAGTGGAAGAGAGTTGCTTGTATTTACCTGACAGGAATCTATTCCTCCCATGTCATATCCTGCACAGAGCATATTCTCAGTAATACTGTATTCTGGCATCCGTTGTTGGCATTTCTCATTAGAAATGAGGGGGACCTCTGCTTCTTGCAAGACATCCGAAGTGGGACCTGATGAAAATACAAACTGTGTTTACCTGCAGCAATAAATATGTACATCCTGCTTGGAACACTGATGGTTTTGTTCCTTTTCCAGCATGCTGGGCATGTTCCTGAGCAGCAGGAATCCCTAGTTCACTGCTGTACTATTCAGGCTTATGCCCCTGTAACACAGTCACTGATTAAAAGGTGCTCGTTAACTGAATCCTGTCTTTCATTTGTGTAATGGGACTGAATTTGGTTATAATTAAATCAAGATTACTAAAATCAATGAGTATGAACTCGCTGTGGGGAGATCTAAGGGATAACTAAGGGCTTGGAAGCTTGGATTGTGAAGTGTTTCCTCGCTATTCATTGTGCAACTTTGACTGAATATTTCCAGCTTTTATAAAAGATTATATTACTAATTCCTACTCAAAATTTTAAATGAAATTTTATTCTGAAATGTAGAAGGCAATGTGTTCAAGCAACTGCAGAAGTGAAATGGGATGTTTATTATTTCACAGAGACTCCAAATCTGGAGCATTTGACATACAAACAGCACATACATTTCACACTGCAGTCAGTTTGCTTGACTTCTGGGGAAAATAATTTTCACATTGTCAGAAAGACTAATCTTCCCCCTCCCCCACCCAATATCTGGAAACGAGATGTACATATTTCACGTTGAGAAGATAGTCACCATATCTTCTGAGGGAATGTAATAAGGTTACTTCATAGTTTAATGATCTTAGATATGTTTTTTCTAATAAATATGTGAACACTCTGTCACTTTGCTTTAGAGAAGGAATGGTGGAGTGGGATAGTTCCCAAATTTTCTTTTGGATGAATATCTGTCTAAACTATTTGACCTTAGCAACTCCTATGGAGTTAGAAACAAGCTTTTCCTCACAACTGCATGCCTGTCATAATTGTCCAAGCAGATGACCCACCTTCGCTCTTAATGGTACCCCAGCCAGCAATGGAGCAGTTAATTCCTGGTAAAAACTGTTGTTTTTCTTCTGGTAAGCAGATAGGTTGTATGTAACCTGTGAATGAGAAACGAGCGATGATTTTCAACCAGTTCCCAGTGTTCAGGTTTTTATGAAGTCACACATGAAAATGTGCATTAATTCAAACCCACTTTTTGGGCAAGATACCCAGGAAGCACTGGGCTGAGTCCAGGATGTAAAAAATGTACAGCCACCCCACTACCCTCACGCTTAGCACAGTTTTGCACAACAGAGTAAATCTGCTTTATGGGAAAATAACAACTCACCTGTATATTGCACTTTTTGCTGTAGGTGCATTAGAGCAATATCACTGTCTTTTGTTTGCTTCATGTAATGAGGATTCATAATTATTCGATCGATGTTTCGAACTACTGTTGAAGGCTGCTTCAGATCTGATTGAGCATAGAGACCAAGGACTGCTTGCCATCGAGGTGGTTTTAATTGCCTCCTAGAAGTTGCAAGGAGTAATCACAATTATGAATAATTAATGGAAATTTTGAAAAATACATGTTAGATAAAATGCTGATCTGCAACCTCGTGGTAATTCATAGCATTTGCACATTTTGTCAAAATAAATAGATGTGCTTACAATTTTGTGGTGGTAATACTATCTTAAACATCCACACTGCAGATATATGTTGTTGATTTTTTTATGGTAAGCTTATAATGCATTATTTATAATGAATTAATCAGACAGTGGTGCAGGGGAGGAAAATACATTAACTAAATTACTATGGTTTCTTAAACACTATGAAGGATACTGCTGACTGCCCACCAGGCAATTAATATTGGTCCCAGTTAGAAAATTGTAATGGAATATCTAAAGAATAATAGGTCTAAGATGTCATTGGAAATGCTGCAGCTCATAGACTCAGAAAATTGTTCCTTTTTTTTTTTTTTAAATCTAAATCGAAAAAGATATGCTAAGACAAAATAATAATCTGCATTTTTTTTCCCTGAGCTACACATGCTGTATTGAGGCTGTATTTGTCAGAGAACTTAATTATTTGCTATTTTTTAATCAACCAGTTTATAGTTTCAAAAATATGTTTTCAGCCTGATTGTTGTACTGAATTGGTTTCTGCTGATCTTTTGCTTTGACATTAAGGGCTTATTTTGTTCTAAACTAGGAGTGCTTAAGTAAATGCTCAGAATTAAGGTGTGAAATGGAAAGCTCCGATTTAGGGAAATTCTAGCAAAGTCAAGATGATAAAATTAAATTTAAGTGAAAATAAAATTGTGATTCGAGTGAAAAGGAAGTATTAACGCAGTTGTGGGTTTATTGTGTGGAAACTAAGAGGATTTCATCCTTCTCATTTGTGTCTTTGTGTGGCATGCAGCTCCTGCCATGCAATGAGGCAACATTAATATTTTGGCACAGTCTCCACTGCCTTACTATTAATCTATTTATAATGAAAACTCTACTGTAATTTTCAATATTAATTTTTTTTTTTTTGCCATTCTGGTTCCCAAGTGTCTTCTACACTTGTTTTTATTATAGATGTTGTGAAAACAAACTCTAGAAAATATTTAAATATGCATCACTTATTTGAATGGTACCAATAACACCATCTAGAGGATGTCCAATATTGCCTAATCAATCACACATAAATCAAGATTCATTCCAGTGATGCACTGTAAATCTTGATCAACCTATAATAATATACAGTAGGAACAGGCAACACTGGGTTTACTTTATGGGGTATGATGTCATCCTTTATACCACTGGCAGGGATTCAACTAATCCTAATGGAGGCCCACATTAATTACGGATTAAGTACCAATCCTCACTATTCATACCATATAATTAAAGTGCAATTCATTATTGTTCAGAAAATGCTGCTTAGTTCCATGATTCTCTGCATTAAAGTAATAAGGACTGAAGATTTACCAGAAAGTAAAGGAGCTTTTAGCTAAGCCCGCAAGTGATTCAAAACACAGTCATTAAACAATGAGCTAGTTGTTAATTTTTTATATCAGTGTCACAATTTATTCATAATCTGATACCTCCTTAGTGAACTTGGACATGAAACAAGTTGTTCCACTATCTTTAAAATAAAAAGATGTGGCATGGATGTCATATGGCCACTCCAGCTAGTTGGAAAGATGCCCTGGAGTCAGTGGGGAGAAAGAGGCACTTGTGAATTTATTCTAAAGTCAAGTTTTTCTAAAGTACATTTTCTAATTTATTCTAAAGTAAACATCTGGAAACATTCTAAAAAATACTGCTTCCCAGGGATTTCAGTAGGATCCTTTGAAAGTATGTTTTGCTCTGTACAGGACTGATAAATCTCTCAGGTCGTACTTCAACCCAGCTTTAGCGGTGACTACCCACTGTTTGGGTAGTTCATATTGGGGGAGTGTCAGAATGCGTTAGTTCTGAGTGCAATGAACTTTACCCATATACACAATGTGCTGCTGTCACCAGCCACTCATCACTGACAAGGGAAGCTCCACAAATAGGTCGTAAATTAAAATGGAGTGAAACTATCCAAGGCCAAGCCTCTCTTCTGGCATCACTTCCACCTACAATCTTTGTTGCGTTGTTCTGAGTTACCAGGTGTTTTCCACAAGCTAAAATAAAGAAAAACAAAAAAAGAGTAAAGATTAAGGGGATATAGTACATTTTATTAGACTAGTCAATATTCTTGGAAGAAATAGGCTTTGTAGAATCTGAACTGTTATTCAAAAATAGCTGAAAAAAGTTTGGTGTTTTGTAGCTGAAATCAAGATGCAACTTTATAACTTGTTCTTTCCTCAGACCTTATGGATTTTTTATATATGTTTTCAGTATAGATCTGTGTCTAGTGAATACTTGACACTGAAAACAAGTGAAGACTGTAAATTTTTCTGTGTTTATATCGTTAGGAGTATAGCTTTTATAGTCCAATCCCTAACCTTTCCATTCAAGCTATAAACATTAGGCTTTATGGTCTGAACAATTTGATCTCCCTATGAAATATTCCTGGAGTTTGTGTACTTACATTGAATGTTACATTGCAGATGAACCACCAGGTTGTTCAAACAGTGTTCTCTAGAAGGAAAGGGCAATTAAGTAACAAGTATCTTAACACCAGATAACTCTAAATGACTGCTAAATATATAAACATACACACAGATATAAATGTATATAATCACATATATATGTACATTAGTTTATCAGTATCCAACTATTAAATAATTTATTCCACATGTTTAAATTACTTTTAGTTATAAATACATAACATTACGCAATATATAGGATTAAATTTACATATTCCCCTCCAGTGAACACTTGATTGGTTTATGTTAAGGAAATAAATATAGACATCCTTGTGTTTTAGGGAGATGAGTCATCTGTCTGTGACAGACTCCCATTAAAATTGTAATTGCCTATGGCATTTTTTTCCTACCTTTTGAGATGTTTTCAGTACCTTACCACTAGAGATCAGTGTGCCCAAAGAATTTAAGAGGATAGTTTGATACCACTGTAGCATTTTACTCAAAAAATAATGCACTGTAAAATATATAGCTGCATGTGCAAGGTTAGAAATTATTTAGCAGAGATATAAAGCCAGACTCTGAGAAGCACAAGACCACAAATCAAAACTACTCAAGCATTTCTGACACCCAGAGGTTTTAAGATTGTGTTCATAGCTTGTAATGAATCTGAAACACTTGGGATAATGTGTGTGCTAGCAATTTCTAACTGATACACACAGAAATACATCAAAGAGAGAGAGAAAAAAGTCTGCCAATGGTTCTTTTACAGTGTGCATTTCCACATAATTTTTAAATAGGAAAAGGGAAGGTTACTTTAAACATGGTATGGTATGATGTATCCCTCACTATGTTTGCTCTAAAATCTGATGTCTCCTGTGTGGGAAATGGTGCCTGACATGACATTTTCCCAATGGCATAGTGGTACAAGGAGGAAAGTGGGAACTGTAACAACCCAGCACCTGCTTAGTTAAACCTTCACTACGGAGGCGTAAGAACAAGATATCCCTTCACCTCCGAACCGTCTCCCATCGCCATCTTTTAAAGTTGTAATTTAAAAAATGGAAACCAAATTCTGTAGTTTGTATTCAAATCTGTATTGACTTCAGAAGGGCATCCCTTTCTAGTGAGGCAAACATCAAGGAGGACAACAAGAAATGCACAAACCCATAGGAAACCAAGACTATCTTCTGCATAAACTTCATAGCTACTACATGCTCTTGACCAAGCTCCCTCCATTGGCTTCAAAAGGGTGATCAGTGTAGCTGTATATTAGCTCCTTTATTTATCTGATCCTATGCTTTCTTACAGGTAGAATAATAAACTAGCCAAATGAATGCCCAACATGTCAGATTTGTCTCTAAAATCTTACATAGAAGCAGGGAGTCACATGTACCAAGGGTCTTTGTCCCCTCACCAGTACCTACTGGTTGCTTTAGTAGAAATTACTTCACAGGCCTCTGCTTTTTCTTCTTCCTGAAACTGCCCCCCAGCAGGAAAAGCACTTCCTTGCCTGCACGTCAGCCCAACAGTCCTGAGCTGCCTCTTGCTCAGCACAAGAGAGGCCAAAAGACAGCAAAGGTGTGCTGAATACCCAACCTGTGTGCTTCCCTGAGTGTCAGCTACAAAACAGCGTGCCAGGCAGAAATCTGGAGTAGTTCGGGTGTCTGTGAGTATGATCCTCACTTAGAACTGGCAAAAGCAATTATCCCTGTGGAATCTGCTCACATATATCTACCAGGCAGGATTCTGCACTGTTACAAAGCTATCCTGCCAAAAATCACATTACCTAAGGGCATCAGAGAACACTTTTTCTGTCACTGTCACTGCAGATTTCAAGTCTTATTATATGTGCCCTCCTTTGTTTCAGTGGTGGATGCACTTGAGTAAAGACCAAAGGCAATGTGAGAAAGCATTTTATAATTAGATTACCAGTTAATGAATTTGGTTGTTTGAATTATCAAATCTGTGTGATCTTTCTATCATTCATTATATGTACAAAAATAGTGTGTCAATCTGTAATAGTGTCACCCTGTAAAATGTTTCCTATCAGCTATTCATGTGAAACACGGTAGGAGACACCTATTTCAGCAACAGCAATACAACTAAGATAAATGAATTTATCCTATTTCCTCCTGCGTTAATCACTTTTTAGTGTTTAATTGATATTAACAGAAGAAATCTTTAAATCATTACTGCTCTTCAAGATGCCTTGTGGCAGTTCTGGTTTAGACATCCATTCAAGAAAAAAAGAAAAATAGTTTGCAATGATATTCCAAGGTTTAAGATACTTTCACCATCAGTGACAATAATAAGTAAATGTTTGGGAACATAATTAGGATATAAAATGTATGTTTTAATTTTTCTCCTCTGAAGATAAAATAGAGCATAGAAAAATAGTAATTCTCTCCTGCTTTATTACTATGTGATATGTTTATAAAAGAAAACTGAAAGAACATGGACTCTTGCTGTCCTCAACACAATTTCAGCATTTTAGCAATTAGACAGTAATTTTCTGCCTCAATGCTTTTGGTAAGATTCCAGAAAAATGTGTGTAGTAAACCCTTTTATAAGCAGACAGCAGTTGAAGTCATTATATATTTTTTTAAAAATTGATGATGGATTATAAGTATGGGTGAATGTCACTCCATCTAAATTCTACTGTATTATATATTCATAATTTAGAGATTTCTAGATAAGAAAAATTTTGCTAAAATAATAGTATTTATTGTTTCCACAGTAAATGGATAAAGATAAAATCTTCACTCAAGATTTTACTGAAGGCTAGCTAAAAATGTAGCAAGCATCTTTTCCCCTTTTAATTTACAATAGATGGAGAAGAATGGAAGGGGAAGAGTTGCCCAATGTTACCCAGAACTCATCAGTAGACAGAGAATAAAACCTAGATATGTTTATAGTCCAGACCATATACAGAATCTTGTTACCTCTCAGAGAAATTTGAGCTAGAAATTAGTGTATAAATGATCACCACCATACTTTCAAGTTGTCATTTGTATGAGGAAGAAACCTCACTCTACCCACCTGTTTGTAAATATTAGGCTGTGGTTTGCTCCTTTGGTGATGTTGACAAATGGGCCATTTCCAGTGAATAAAACAGTTGATGACATATTTGCATTCCTGGGAGGAAAAGATGTGTATATTTTTAGATATTTACCCTGTTCCACTAGTAGAGTAATATCTGGGAAATGATTATGTTGGTGGAATAAACAGATCTTTTTTTCCCCCCCCGTAATAATGACTATTTATCAGGAGATTCTTGATGCTTGAAACTCATATGGATTAAAATGTGACTCACTTCCACTCTTACGTCTTAGTCCAAGATTTCTAATGCTACAGTAATATTGAAAGAGACAGAAATTAATTGTTTTAACAGCAGTAAACATAATTTTTTGCTTTTCTGTGCCACAATGAGGGGTTTGCAATACCAATTCTAAAATATATGGAGCTAAAACTTAGTATGCAAAACAGAGCAGTAATAGCTGAACCTTGGAGTATCACAGTCTTGTTTTTTGGGGGAGTGTAATTACACTGATACAATACTGTCTAGAAAAGAACTGAAACTGTATATCGTGAAGGATGTAATGGAATAAATTTTACCTTCCTTAAAAGTTAAGTTTCACCTCGTAGATCTGTTGATGTCAGAATAACTGTGGAATACATCAAGGATGTCGTGTTTGCTATTGATCATGATAGTTCCTCTGAAGTAAGGTGTATTCATAGAATCACAGAATAATTTGGAGTTGGAAGGGTCCTTTAAAGGTCATCTAATCAGTTTAAAGGTCACCAATTAGTCTGTTCCTCAGCCTACTTATTTTTTTGCAGCAATGGGTTTTTGAATGCTAAGAATTCTATGTATTATTGGTAAAATAAATTGTTTTGATGTTTCTAAACCATGTCCAGATTTACTTTATAGCCCATTCT
Source organism: Cephalopterus ornatus (assembly GCA_013396775.1). NCBI lineage: Eukaryota > Metazoa > Chordata > Aves > Passeriformes > Cotingidae > Cephalopterus > Cephalopterus ornatus. The sequence goes on along the minus strand of VZRE01001156.1, from coordinate 63,463 downwards.
GCATCATATACCTTGTGATACTGCATATGACCAGCTTGGAACATATACTCAAGAGTCATATTTGCTTTCCCTTGAGGAAATAGGGGGAAAAAGATAACTGGCTAGATTACATAATTTTTTGGGGGAATGACAGCCTAGTTCCATGTGACCCTTTAGCCATACAAATCTCAGGAGCAAGAGGAGAACCACTTGTGCAGGTTTAACACACAAGGAGCAAAGTGTGTATGAAAGAAGTATCATCTCTCCTCTTCAAGTACTGGGAAGCATGAAGTCAAGAACCTGCCTGCAAATCTGCTGTGTATGGGGACTAAGACTAGGTATAGGGGAAGGGAGGTGTTCAACACCCCTGCTGTGCCACTAGCAGAGCTGTATGACCCACCTGCTGGAAAAGTCCCTACTGCTGCGTTTCTCAGCCTGGAAGTGACAAAATCCACTTATTTTTTGTCTCTCTCTCTCTAAATATATGAGGAGTGTCTGTACATTCTAGCCTAGGGTACAGAATTTTTCTAGTGTAAACATTAGTACACTAATATGTACTTCGGAGATTACCCCAGAACAGTGGCTTGACCTTTTAGACAGACTGGGAGAGTGGTAAAGTGCCAAGCCAGGTAGGCCTAAAAAAACTTTGTTTACATATGGACTCATATGAAAAGCTGCTATTTTCTAGCTGCTTGCATTTTCACAGTATTTAATATGAAAATTTGAAAACTATAAATAAAATTAAACCTCTCTATACTTTCTGCATCTGAAACGAAGGTTCCTAAGCAATAGATTTAAGCCAAGCTTCCTAATGTCTGATCCTAACTGAAGCTGCGGGCTCACAAATCCCAAAAAGTCATCGACATTCCTCCTATACCTTTAAGGTCAAAGCACACGTTATTAGTTGTTGACAACTGATTAAGTCTATCACCAAATTATCAGGACTGTCCTAATGCTGATCATCAATGCTGCAAACACAGTCTAAGCACACTGAAGAACTACATTTTCTCTTACACCAAGCACATGACTCTTTGGTGGATGACATTTGGAAATGGTGAGGATGAAAACCTCATTGTCCTGGAAATCTCAGACAAGACATTGAATTCCAGTGAAATAAATTTCTTCTCAAGAATTTTGTGAGAATTTTACAATTCAATCAAGACCCAGCTGGCTCTGGTCCCAGAGAAACAAGCATGTTTCACACTAGACCAGTGGAAGGGTGAAAAGTTCAATGTTTGATTTTCTTCATTTCAGGAAAAAGCATGCTGATAATACTCAGAATTAAACTGTGCTGTCAGATGCATACAGCTACAAGCACAAGCTGAGCAAAGGATCATTTTCAAATGTCCAAAGAGCATCAATTTTTTCACCTTCTGCCCCAGACTCATTAAGAATATTTGTAAATGATTGGCCTAAGCTGTATTTTGTAGATGAACATGTAGACATACCTCCAGATTTGCTTCCTGTTTGGCACATATCACAAGTGCAACAGTCACATATTTGAAAAATGGAGGCAAAAGGATTCACACGTGTGGTTTATTAGAATCTGTGTGGAACACTGCACTTTCTAGCCCAGCTGTATAGTAATCAGGATACGCTACTGGACTCCTATAATTTCAGTCCTTTTAATAAATTAAACCGCAAATGAGATTAGCAAATGTATAATCAATTAACAGTAAAGGCAAATTGTCCTAGATGAACCTTAGCCTTCTTTCTCTAATAAAGCATGATTCTAGATTGTAATTCAGTATAGCAGCATGAGCTATAGCCTACTCAGGACCTGTTATTACAAACATCCATTTAGCAACAAATATGGTGACACTTATTAATAAATATGCTGCTACAGAGGGATTCAGGGAAGGCAGAGGTAGTGGGTTTTTTATATATATATATATATATATATATACACACATATATATACAAACATGAGAATTTTATCCTATTCTGTAGCATCAGTAACAGCAGTAACCCCCAGGTTACAAAAAGTGTGATACAATTTATGTTTAAAAATACTTTTTTTCTTGACAATGGGAATATTTAATAAACAGAAATGGAATTAAAAAGAAATAACGAGGAAACTTAAAAGGAAATTTTTGAGCAAGTGCTTCTGACTAGTTTATAGAGAACCTGAAACATACTGCCACAGAACGTTATGGGGGCAAAGACATAAGGGATTTTTAAAAGGTAATAGAAAGCACCATGGAAGACAAAGTTTGCTGAAGCCTATCAAATATAAAAATGTAATTTAAATCAATAGACCACAAAATTTCTCCTTTCCAGAGGTTGCAGAGGGAGAAGAGGCAAGGGAGGGGGAGAAAGAATCAGTGAAGGAAGGCTACCTTCTAAAGAAGAAGGTATTTGACTAGAAGAATATGTAAACATGGTTAGTTTGTTCTTATATGCATGCTTAAGAGGTAACTACATACATAAATTACAATCAGGATTTGTGTGTGTAGCCATCTGATATTTTTGTAAATGCAGTACCTATTCAAAGGGAAAAAAGTAAAGAATCCAACAAACATTCGTCCAATGATTAAAAGTATTTTTGAGATAACACTTTGATATTTTTCTAAGTCCTTCTAACTCTGTGATTGCTACAATTAATTTGTCAGAAGGGCATTTGCAGTCATCTTTCTGTGGTCAGAGACGAAGAAAATGAATTGTAAGCTTAGAATTTCATTTAGTTATTTCTTGGATGAGTGACATTACCTAAAAACTTCAGCACTGTGCGAAAGCTAGTTATTCAGTGGATGGCAGTGAAGTTTCTTGCAATGTAAGTAGGGTCAGAGTTTAGGCCATGAATTTTACTATAGATTGAAAAATGCAACACCCTTGAGGTCAACCCTCCCCACCTTTTCCTGAAAATTCTTCTGAACAGTGACTGAAGCCAAATCTCTTTTTTCAGTCATATACTTCCCTCCTTGTTCCCTACTCTAAATATACCTCAAGAGAAATGCAGTTTCCTCCCCCAATGGCTCAGATTTAATGACAGGTATGAAATGTGTTGGGAGCCCAATAGCAGAATATCCAAGGGATTATCTTCAATCTACTTGAAATGAACAGCAGTAGGATAAAACCAAGGCTGCTGTTTGCTCTAGCTTTACTCTTCAGTCATCCTTACAAAAGTGAAGACACAAATGAGGACATAAAGTGATAAAAGACTAATGACTCGACATCACTCTCCTAATATTCTCCAACGTGTCCTCGTGCCCAATCTGCCATATTCAGTCACCAATCCTGTGGGGAATGCCATCAAAACAGAGTTTGCGACACTTACAAATATGTTGGCACACCAAACACCTTCACTTGACAGAGAAAGATACATTTGCCATTTTTTTGGATAGTAAAGACGCAGTAAAATGAGGGAGAAGATGCCAATACGCATTCAACAAATCTGCGAACAAGTGACAATGAATATTTGTCACTCACCCGAACCCCAACAGCTGGCAAACACTGTCTGAAATCTCTTCATTCCAATCATCTGCACATGCCAGGTGCCACGTCTTCCCAATCCTGGCCTGTACCAGTCCTTCGGTGATTAGAGAACCATTAAGCAACCTCACTGCAGAAAAACGTGAACAGAAGCATTTTAGATAGGCGGTAAACCATGTTCCTCCCCCACCCCAAGCAGACAGAAATGTAGTATAAACAGATTTATTATTGCCAACAAAGAACACAAAAAAAGTTACAATACATTACAGAGGTAATAAACCCAGCATCTCCAGGATGTTGTGTTTCCCACAGGAAGGAAATGTTATTGCTATCTTCTTCTGTATTTCTGCCACAGGAGAGTTTCATACCCTGTATTTTGCAAATGTCTCAGAAATTGACAATAAACAGTACATTTTCCATCAACTTTAACTGATTTTTTTTTCTTAATCAGCATTATATAATTTCCAAATAGTGTGTGAATATGTGATGCTCAGTAACACGAGTTGGAAGTAAGGTTAAAATGAGAGTTGAAAGAAAAACTGTTGACTTTCCAGTTCTAATTGCTATGAGTTTTCACTGTTTCCACTGCAGTTTGAGTTAAAATACACACAAACAGTAAAAGCTCACCGAAAGCCAGTCTTTCTATCAAAAGTTTTCCCAAACAAAATATTCAAAACAAAAATTTTTGGTGAAAAATCTCACACTATGGGCATAGTACCAAGGCAGTTGAACAATAAGGCCAAGGGATACATATACATAGATATAAAATAAGAATTTTTATATAGAACATTGAATATATATATATTATAAGGAGGTCAACAGAATCTCATATATGCCTTAGAAGCTACAGCTGCATTTCGGGCAGATGGCAGTTACTATCATCAAGAAATAGGGAAAAGGATGCAATGCATTGAAATTTATTGGTTACTAAAATTTTTTAAAAAAAATCTTAGTTGTGCAGAAAACCTTTTTCCACCAAAATCCTTTCACAAAGAGTACCCACTCTAGTAAATTTTTTAAAAAAATAGATTTTTAGGAATGCCTCTTTGACACCCAGAGTACATGAATGAAAGAAGTCATATACAAAAATCATTTAATGGTAAATCTCAGTGATGAAAAATTTCTGAGCAGTCTTGAAAAATTTCATAACTGTATGTACTGCAAAAGATTTCTCCAAATTGCTTTTGACACCTCTCTTCTACTTGAACTATAATTCCTTTTTCGCTCTCCTCATCTGATCCATGTTCTTCTCCAAAGTGCTGGTAAGGAATAAGAGAGTCACTGAGCATTCAACACTGATTAATTCAAATATCATATATTTTAGAATTCTGCCTTTTCTTTGTAGTCCCTGGAAAGTTTCAGAAGTTGGAGTATTTGAAAAGACAGTTTGTCTAGCTCAAATTGCCACTTCTGATAATAAATTGAAATTGGTTTCAGGAAAATGAGCAAGGCTTTTGGACACTGAAAAGGCTCAATGTGAGGATTTCTAATTGAATTTTCATTTTGTTTTAAGAGGTAGATTGATTCAGCCAAAGTTTGGATTAAATGGGTTTTTGGAAACAATTCTCCCAATCTTTTCATGTGAGCCAATTCGTTATGAAGTAACAGACAATTGGTGGCAAAATAAATCTTTTGGAAAACGTACATCGTGTTACTGTAGATGATAGTTGCCTTGTTCAGATCTTTTTTAGCAGTGATTGGAAAAACCCAGTCAAGTACTGTTTGTTTAAGATGAAACTGAAGTGAATTTTATGCCATATATTTTAAAAGAAGAATATGTTTGCAACAAAATAGCTAATTGCACCAAAGAGGGAATCCGTGTCTTCAGACATATATATATACACATGTATTTATAAATCCATATATATGAAAATATATATGTATGTATATATGTATATATATATACACACACATGTAAAAGGTGCTGAAATCAATGACGACTGTCAGCACACGTCCTAGGATATATCTGATCTTTAAAACAAAGGAAGATGATGTTGCCCTGAGTTTAAAGACCACTTTTAAAACTTGCATTAGTGCTCCATAGTAGATTGTCAGAATGGCACTTCATCAGAAACAGCAGTTTAACTTCTGTGCTAGGCTCAACATGATTTAAATGTTAATTTTATGTTTGAGTTATTGTTTAGAGAATGCTGTTTCCTTATTTTGTGAAATGAATTAGTATACTGTACACCTACATTTTGGAAAGAGCCACTTTACCAGAGGACTAAAGAATAGCAGCTCTTGGTCTCCTTTTTGTAGGAAAAAACACGTTCACTGTGAACTATGGATGCTGCTTTTGAATCCTGTGCCATCCCTTCACCCTGCAGCAATGCATCCACAAGGTAGAGTCCGGGTGGGCTGGAGGGTGCCATGTGTTATGATTTGACTTCACAGCCACAAAACTATTTTGGAATTTCCATCAAGAAGACTCTTATTCTCTACCCTGCACTACAGAATTTATACTGCTGTGAAACTCAAATTAATTACAGCAAAAACTCATAGAATTTGGGAATACAAAATGGATACAGAAGAAATGGATATGTTGAGTTTTCATCTAATTTTGAGGGCATTGTAAGCAGCTATAATTTTCATCACAGAGGAACTTCCTACCTTTTCCAGAGATCTTCACCATATTAGATATATTATTTCAGAAAAGTGACTTTGATTTTCTTGTCCTGACAAACTCAATGAGACACTGCTGTGTAAACTGGCCTGACCTGCATTCATCTGCAGTATTCTGCATTTGCTGAGGTTTGGTGTCTGTTTTCCTAGGCAATTCCTGCCAAATAAGCATGGTTTATATTGGATACTAGGAAAAATTTCTTCACCAAAAGTGTTGTCAAGCACTGGAACAGGTTGCCCAGGGCAGTGGTGGAGTCGCCATCCCTGGACATATTTAAAGGACGTGTAGATGTGGCACTGAGGGACATGGTTTAGTGGTGGCCCTGGCAGTGCTGGGTTAATGGCTGGACTTGATGATCTCAAGGGTCTTTTCCAATCTAAACAATTCTATGATTCTTTATATGAAGGAAACCTTACTGCACTTTGCTTCGTCTGAGCCGTCTTCACAATCAGGTACGTTGTCACAAAGGTTACTCAATGGTATACATTCCCCATTACCACACTGATGCTCATCAACTGTGCAAGCTCCTAAAGGAAAGAGAGGAAAATTAATCCTTGATTATGAGGAAGGTTGATGTCCGCTGGAGATCTTAATGGTTCACCTCGAAGAAAAACTGAGGGCATAGTGTGCAGAACCTTTGATTTCCTTTTCTTTCCATTTCCATCTGCCTCTCTTTCAAAATAAAGATATTTTTTAGATAAATAGAAGCTAATTAAGAATAAAATCTGTGGTATCATACCTTTTAGTTTCTGCTATAGTTACCATTGCTCAGCTACTAACGTTCTATTATGTGGAATAATCCTTGAAATGAAAAGTGAAATCCTGTCAAAAGTGACTAATGAATTTAAGTTTCAAATGTTCAGCACTTCTGCAGAAGTTAAGAGGCCTTAAAGTATGTCAAGCCAATCATACAAGCAAAGAGGCACTGAAAGCCAAGAGTTTCCTTCTGAAACCTGTTTGTGAGGAAATGGAAGGGACAAAAGTAACATAAATGAATGAGGAAAGCATGCACAAAAGTAACATCAAGCTGCTTCAGTATCAGATATACAATAAAAGCATATGGGACAGAGAGTAAGTATAAAGTTATAATGCTTTCTATGGCCAAAGTGTATTTTTAACGGCTCCATTCAATATATTTACAGGAAATATGCAGTCAAATTCTACTGAAAAATTATTTTCTTCATTTTACCTTCTCGGAGTTAATGACTGAAATATTTAATTATCTAGAAGCCTTATTTAAGGCAAGCTAATTGCTTTGTTTCTGAATTTTCAAATATTTTTATAAAATGATTCATTCATCAATCAACATAGCCTGTACCAAATGGAAGCAAAAGAATATGTTTTATAAAAGGCCTGAGCTAGATTTTCACACATTTAATGTCCATAACTAATGATAGATATTTCTTAGAACTTAGTTCTCACTTATACAGGGTTTTTTATTATATTGCATATGGTGAAAAATATTTCTGTTCTAATTATGCTTCCTTTTCAAACCCCCAATATTTCATGGAAAAATAAAATACAAGGAAAAATCTATTTTCTTCTAAATTTAATTTATTTGCTGACTATCCTTTTATCCTTAGGCCTGCATGCTAATGATATTAGTCTCCATCCTTTGGCTGTGAAGATCATGAATAAGCATAATTCTTTTCCAAATGGAACCTTTTCAATATATTTAACAAGAACTGGCAATGGCCATTTGGAGAACTCTGCCTTGCTAAGCTTAATTTTTATTTTACAAAAAAACCATAAGCAAAGCTGGCTCAGCAAAGATGCTGAACCAGCTTAAAAAAAAAAAAGAATCTCATTGGACTGAACAAATGTGATAGAGAAGGCAGAACAAGAAGCAGCAAAATGGTCCTAAAAAAAAAGTACATATAAACTAACCTCTCAACCTTGCACAATGGAATGAAACTGATTTAATTTTACAAATGTAAATCAATAGTGAAGATTTTTTAAATATTAAGAAAATTATAGAATTATTATTACTCCATCTGTAAAAAATCTACAGCTACCTAAACACACGGGGAGACATTTGCCTTTTCTGATAGTTAAAGCAAGAAAAAGAGTGTATATTGTTGTTGACTTTCTGTTCATGTAAACCAGTGGTACTTTGCACATCTCTCAACACCTACTCTTTTTAATTTCTCTGTTTTGCTGCTGTCAGACTTCCACAGTAGTAATACAAGGCTTCTAATTGATTCTGTCAAGATTTGGCCTACAGTTAGTGTAATTATTTGTCCTGGCAAGTATATTGCTGTTCCATGTAATTTGCACTTGGCTCCATTTTGCATAATCTTGTAGAGTTGATTGCTGAATTATGAGTGACAAATCTAATTGCAGTCCCCAACAAAATCAAGGGTCTTTCAAAAGGGGACTGGCTGGGACCAGAAATGCTGCTGTCCAAATATTTAATAAACCAGCTCTTCCCAGATTATTCACATGCTAGGGACAAATTTTTTTAAAGACACAAGAAGGACCATATTGGAAATATTGAACAGAGTTACCGTATAAAATTTTCTCGTCTGGTGGATATGATCAATAATAAATATTTTACAAATGCATTTAAACACACTTTATTGCCACCCTCAAATGAGTCACAAAGCGATGTTCTTTTCTGGTGCTTGTATAGGGAATAGTTACTATTTAACCTTTATATTTGAATGGATTTCGGTCAAAATACTAGCTCAATGAGTTGCAGGTGATACAATTACACTATGCTAGAAAACATGAAGTCCAGATGAGTACACTAGGCTTTCTCTAACTTTTGCCGATTTCTATTGATCAGAGGCTGGCAGTCACCTTCCACTCTCCACTTCTTCTCAAAGGTATTTGACCGGTTGTATAAACTCTTAAATACAAAGGTTCAGCTGCTTACTTAGATTGTAGCCAGTAGTAAAGTTTGCAAGAAATCCCTTCGTTGCTCCAGACTTGTCCGTGCGGAGGATTACTGTCATCTGGTTTCTTGTAGAGAAGACATCTGGCAATGGGCCTCGCTCTGTGTAGACAGCTATTCACCAGGAGAACATGGACACATTTCAGCTGTTTTGTTCACATATATTTCAGAATATTTTGGGTTCAAAAGCAAACACTGCCACCGCATGAATGCAGTCACTCCCCCAAACCTAACTGCTGTGAGACTGCAGTGGTCAAAGCCCAACCCCAAACCTAACTTATCAGTATAGAAAAATAAGGTTCAACTAAGAGATTATGATTCTGCTTGTCCACATATAAACAGTCTGATTCATTGAGAAGTTAATTTCCCACAGATTGCAGGAAAGCAGAGTGTGTGCAAACATTTTGGAAATGTGATGTCCCATACACTGTACTTTCTCAAAGTTTCCTCCTAATTTCTGAGACTCATTTCATTCTACATTTTTTCACATTTTTTGAGAGAGATTTCATTTCCTTTATATTATAGCCATCATATATTTGCTCCAGTTATCTGATTAAATTCTTTTTTGTACCCAGTACTGCTACTTGCCCAAAAGTAAGGAATCTGATCCTCTGCCATCTCTGATTTCAACCACATCATCAACACTATCCAGATCAAAAACCTCAAAGTGAAGTTGGATGTTTTTTCCACTTTCAGCATTTAAGTACCACACACCTAGAAAACAGTAACACAAACACACAAATCACCTTTTCAGTTGTTACCTTTACAGTGTCATTTTCATGCTGAAGGGTTTTAGGGAAAAAAATTCTCTGCTAAACTATTAAGAATCACCCAAGAGACTCATGAGTCTAAATCTTATTTTTAAAAGTAACTTACATTGTCAAGATCCAAAATTCAATAGACTCTCATTTTTAAAACACTTTTGTAAACTAATTTTAGGTTCCTTTGACATACACACATGTATTTTTAATCATTCGTATCAACTGTGAGTTTCCCTAAAGTAGTAAAACTCACTCTTCTCTCACTGTGACAATGTGACAATTAGTTCTGTCACTTTAGTCTTATTTGATAGTAAGATAATTTTTATAATCACAGAAGCATGTCTTTCAAGTTAGATGGCTTTTTGCCTGTGTTTAGCTTATACTTTCTCATATTTAAGTGTGAATATTATGGAATTCTCATAAAGAAAGTAGAAAGAAAAAAGCAACTATTTTAAAATATTTTCATAGAATGAAAAGTATTTTCCTGCTGGTAGGAATGTCATTTGTGAACTTCTGAAATGAATACTGGGAATGCAAGCCATTTCTCAGCAAACAGAAACACAAAATGACATTCTTATGATTACCATCCCAACACAACTCCCCAGTTAAAGGCAAAGTAATAAATAATTAAAATTTCATTAAGAAGCAATGACAAAGTTCTCTTCCTTGCTTTATCCATCAACAGCACATAAGGGACCACCTTGAAGCTTTCACTTCTGCCAGCTGTAGCTTAATCTAAACCAAGTAACATCAGTGGGACAACAATGTCTTTTCACAAATGTGTTAAGAAACAATCAATAAAGAGAGGATTCCTTGCAAAATGCATGCATACGTTCTTTGCTTCTAAAAGACTTTAGCTATTTAATGGAAGAACTGATATTAACCTGGCAAATACATGAAGATATAATCGTAAAATGGGGACTTTCTGCACCTATTGTGTTGTTGCATTGACAGAAATACATTTGACATAATAGGCATGATGGGATTGGCCTGTCTGAACCCATTCCGTAGGGTTATGCCCATCTTCATCACTTTTTAATCAACTGGCACGTTTCCTTAGCTTCTGCTAAGTGCCATGTAGAATTTAGTTAAAAGATCCCACTGTATGTAGCTTATATCCTTTTTCATTTGATAGCATTTGACTTGGAAAAGCAGATTTTGTATCTCTATTTTCATATGGCTAAATTTCTCCTGAAGATTTGGAAAAGAATGACTTACAAGTAGCTCGGTTAGGGTAATTGTCTGGGAAGTTTTCAGAGCTGAATGTACTGTTTGGCTCCCAGAGTTCAACTGGCCCTCCACAGTCAGCTGAAAAAGGAAACATTTAAAAAACATAGTTAACCTACTGTGTTACTTTAGTCAACCTGCTGTAACAACAATCATTTTTAAAAGTAATTTTATGCAGAGGATATTCAAGCTAACTTTGTTGCTGTAAGGGTTAAGTTATGGTGCCATTGGTATAAAGCTTGAACAATGGGTTGTGAGAAGACAACACCCTGGTAAGGACACAGAGCACTGAAGAAACAAGGTGTGTAAGGAATTCCCTGGTACCAATGCCTGACCACCCTTTCAGTGAAGAAATTATTCTTACAGCATTGGCAGAGATATTTAAGTATAAAGCTCATTTTGTCATCTAGCTAGTAAACTTAAGGCAAAAAAACCAAAACCCAAAAAATCATTATGCTGTTATTTTGTTTTCATCAAAACTCTAAAAACTTTTAGTTAAACCTTGTATGTGGTAAAAACAACTATTTTCTTTTTCCTTGAAACAACTGTTCTAATAAGGAAGGTCTTTATTATATACATGTGTATGGACTTATATGTAAAAATTATTAGAATTTATTTACAAGCAAATATTGTAGATATGTTTATATACACACATATCTGCATTCACACACATGGACATAGCTAACTGTACTTTATATACACAATTGTCTATTTAAATATATAATTTAGATGGTGGTTTACATACAAGATGTCAGCTTTGTGTTCCAAACCTTTATTTTATTTTCAAAAATATTATTTATTCTCATTTCAGCCATCAGAATAGCTGAATGAACCATTAAAATGAACTTTAGTGTTTTTCCTCTTGTGTTGTTTGCAATAAATTTATTAAAAAACCAACAGTGCTCCTCCACTTGCTTCAGAAAATAGCAATTAGGGCAGAACAGCCCTACCTTTTTTTATCTTGTTTGGCCATTGTTTTATTCTTTGAATGAATGTTGATTTTTTTTTAACTTTCAGATTTTGGCTAAACTCTAACTCTCTCCTCCCCACCCCTTATGGCTCAAATTTTTGCATTTCTTGATGTCTGCCAGTGTCTCGTACTCTGACCCACTTGTTTGGGGACGGCATAATCTACAAGTCCTACTAAGTCTGACGACTGAATCCCACCGGGAGAAGGCTCTACTAAATACCAGAAAGATTTGAACTTCCTCACAGCCACCTTATAGGGCTTTCTATTTCACTAAATCACTCCTGGCAAGAAAAGCCAAACCCTGTGAAAGGAAAAGCAACTGTTAACAACCACACACCAACTAAAAAGTATATTATGTTTCAACCTTATGGCTCACAATGAGGATTATTTTCTATAAATACCATGAACAACTGATATAGATTACACTGGCTTTTTTATGGAACATTACTGCATGTGGAAACAGACACACCTTGTAAAGCTGCTTGAAGAATATATGATTCTTAGCCAGTATCATCTAATAATTTGAGCAGAGCACAAAATAACTTTCCTAATAGCAGAACAGGGGCAATTTATGATGCAATCTGATCTGGTGTTGACTACACATAAGGCACATTAGTAATGATCTTTCTCTTGCATGGAAAAATAAGAGAAGTAATTGAATTTACTGATGTCTGGAAAAAATGTTTTAAAAATTTCCAATGATCTTTAAATAGAAATTCATATGGAGTTATTCATACAGCTGTTACTCGTTAGGGAACCAAAATAGTAATCAGTACCAACAATCTTGGTCCTTTCATTCAGCATAACAGACAGTTTTCTCAACACTTTTGAAAATTATATATGACCTATTCATAAATTTCTCTGTGTTTTGGCCAAAACTTCAATTTATATGGACACACACACATTGTAAGTGTGGAATCTACACTGTAATTTCCACACTGTTGTTGGTGTTAAAAGACAGGATATAAATGAACATGAAGATGAAAGCAATCTTTGTTTGAGATGAAAGTGTAAACTGACAGTCTTTTGCAAAAGACAAAAGCAAATCCAGCTTCCCTATTCCACCACCAAAAATATTTGTTTTCATGTTTCACTGAGCTTTTGTGGCACTGTCAATGATGTCAGTGACTCTTGTTGAAGCTCTAATTCTAGTAAAAGAAATTGACTCAGCTCAAAATCTTTTATCTCTTGTTTACAGACATGACATTTGTAGTGAAACCATTAGTGTTAGTAAGCTTGCACCACACCAATCAAAGTAATTTCATAATTCTTTGAAGATGATTGATAATATTCACTTTTTTCATCAGATTAGAGATAGCATGTACATAGTATGTCTCAACAAAGTTATGAGAACAAGATAGTTTTTCCCCAGCAACAGCTTTTGTATCATATTGAAGGATAGTGTGGATCCTCTCTAATCTCTTTCATAAGGAAGTATGCGCCATATGAAAACATCCTTTTTTTTGAATGTTAAAATTTTATTACCATATTCTGGGTAGAGATCTATAGTTTGAACAACATTTCTTTAGTGTTTTGACAGCAGCACTCAGCTCCTATTTACCATGGAGTTGTTCTACCACTAATCATTAAATTGATGCTAACTTATGAGGTGTGTTTACCTGAAAGATGGCTGGAGGTGGCAGACATCAGCATCTCTCTACAGAATTACTTTAATAAAAACTGCAATTAAAATTCCAAAACTCATTTTGGTAAATTATGACTGAAATTACTACTGCTATTAAAATTTAATTTTGCTGACAGAGACATCTTGTTGAACTTTACCTCCCTGTGTCTTATGATGGAGCTCTAAAGCTGCATTTTGCTCTTATATTTAGAAGATTTTGTTTTCTTACCTGTCCTGATGCAGTAGATTTGGAAGTGACAGATTTGATAGAATGACAATATTAGTACACAGTGTTTCAACATTAATACAATGCAAAAAGTCTTTTTCTATTATTTTAATTTTAGACCATTTTCATTTACTGTATCTTGTCAAGAGAACAACTAGCTGTGCTTTGCAAGTGACAGTTGATCTAATAAGAGGCAGTCCTGGAACATTCTCACTGTTTCTTCTAATGATTTGCAGCCATCTGTGAATAGGTCTTTTGTAGAAATATATTTTTTTTATTTTTTTTCAAACTTTCATCTCCTTTCACAATAAATTATAAAGTCCTATCAGATATTTTAATGATTTTTTTTCCACTAACTCTATTTACATTTTTATTGGTTTTTGCTTTGAATGTGCTTCGACTTGGTTAACATCATATGAAATCTTTCTTCATTTTTTTATATACATTTTCTATTTATTTTTATTTTTTCAATGCAAACACTGCCTTTTCCCTTTTTAATGTTATCATATATGGTAGTACTAACAATACAACTAAATGCATATTGAAAAGAACTATTTAATTCTGAGCCTTGCTTTGGATAATACCTCCATTTCGGATATCGGACACTCACATAGTTTGTGCTCCATTCTTAAGCCATTCTGGCACTGTTATAAACTAATTTACTTAAATATGGGAGTTTTCAGTGTGCATGTTCTCTCAGACTTTTCACTATTGAGACCTCTAGTGATACTATTACATGACTTTGCTCATTCCCTTCTTCCCCTCCTACGTTGCTTATAATTTCAAATATAGAGGTTACAATCTTCCTTCTCTTTCTTCTTCTTTTCCCTTCAGTAGCGTCCTGGAAGCTTTACTAATTAAAGCTTTTTGAGACAAATTCTGAATTATTTAATTATCCTCCACTCTTCAAGTTTTGGAAGATACTGTAGTGATAGCTTAAGATGTGATTCTACCTGTTGCTGTCAGAGGAGTCACAGGCAGGGAACTTGATCCATAGTATGTTATCCTGAAGATAATTTTATGGTGCTGAAGACAGCTTTTTATAAAACTGAAGGGTGAAAATTCTGAATCACTCATACACAAATAAAGTAATAGGAAATCAACTGCAATTTAGCGTTTACTTACTAGGAACTGAAGGGGTAGTAGTAACAATTGGCATCGCGGTTGGCTCTATGTAATTGCTTTCATTGCACTTTCCCTTTGTCAGGCCAATGTCATCCACAGCAATGTCACTGAGACCACGCCTTTTAAAGGCATCAAAAATAATCTGAAGTTCAGGGGAAAAAAAAGAACAAAAGGATTTTAAAATTGAATGAACCATTTTTTCAACTTCTCATGCTGAATTGTTCCGTCTTCTTTCTTCAACGTTCCTATTTCCACTGTAAATCTACACTGGTGCTGCACTCCAGGGAGGACATCAGGGATGAGACAGAATTCCTGGCAAAACAAAATAGCACTGTGCAGACTGAGAGGATCATTCTAAGGAATGCAGCAACTTCTCCATGCAAATGATGAACATGATTTAAAAATATTCAATGCCTTTTCTGTTTATATATAAATCCATGAAATTTTCAAAACAAATTCTGCATCGCTCATCAGGCCAAAACTTCTTCTGAGCTAATGGAATATCTGCATGAAAAACTGAAATTAATCTAATTTGTTCATTATTTTCCCTTTAATATCCACATATTTGAAGTAATCCTACAACAAAGGAATTAGTGCTGGTGAAATACAGTTAGGTATAGCAATCTTTCTGAATTCATAAATCACACATTTGCTGGAAATCTGATGCAGCCAGGTCACAGATGCACTTACTTCCTTAGATGGCAAATGCATGCTAAACATTTATGTGATGACATGGATTAGTAAATAATACTAGATAATACCTTTGGAGCTGTGGATCGTTGGGTTCATTTCACAGGAAACTCCAATATTAGTTTAGCTAAAATAAATTTTTAAAAGAACTAGCAGTTTATCAAACCTTAAAATCAGATGTTTCATTTAAAGTTACTTGTCCATAATTCCATTGGTTTCCATAGTTTCCTTCTTTCTCGAAAATGACCTTTTCCAAACCATGCTCATTACTTATGCTGACTCTCAAACGGTAAACATTAGGACTGTACATGAAATACCTAGAGAGGGAAAAGCAATTTTGTTATTACCAGAAAAAAGTGAAATTGAAATAATGTCACTCTTTTTATTTTATAGCCAGTTTTATGGAATTAGGACTAATTTACAGGAAGCATGAAAATAAATTATGTATTTAGATTGCACTAGGAATTTACTTGGTGCTTTGCTATATTTTCTGCAGAGGCCTAGTTAAGCTTCATGACAAAAAATTGTTTCAGGGATTCTTAATGTCGCTTTTGTATAGAAATAAATCATTGGATACAGGGTGAAAAAGAAAATACATTAAAGCTAACTGCAAGAATCAAAATCACAAAGGAGTTAAAGTTTCAGGCTTGGAGTTGAGACTGACTGTGGAAAATCAAACAGAAGCAGGTTTGTACTGCTGGCACACCAACTTGGATTATTATTCTATATGAGCAAAAATTCCTTAGTTATATTCTTAAACAAAGTATAGGTTTAGGAATTACATAACGATACCAAAAGCTTAGGCAATATGCATCTGAAGAGACCAAAGGCAAACTCAGAATCCGGACTTGGTCTTCGAAGAATCCCATTCCAGTGGGTGTTGAAATATAAAATCCTGCAAGCGAATGAGCACATTTTATCCAGTACAGAATTTTCTTTTTTAACAATTACAGTTTTAAAGTTTAAAATAATATCAAGCACAGATAGTGTTGCATGATTTGGAAGATTCCTGACCCAGTAAATGTGAATGATTCTCCCAAGTCATTCATCAGTCAATGACATACTAAAGTGGGCTTTTAAGCTTGTTGGATATTACCCAGAAACAGATAAGAAATGGGAAATGAGTCCTTTTCAAGATCGTGGGAACTCTGCCTTATATTTAGTGAAGGCAGCCATTCTACTTGACTTATAAATTATCTTCCTGTTTGATATTGCTTGTGATTCCACAAAAAAATTTCCTAACATTTTCGTAATTTTTTTCCATAAAACAATGAGAAACACGGATTGCATTTTGAGAGGGTAAGAGAATGACTACATGAATATTTTTTAGCAAGGTGAAGCATTATAAACAGAAAAACCAAGCAAAAGTTATTTGTGGAATTGAGTTTGTAGCTTTTCTGAGTTAATTCATTGTAGCGGGGAATTTGGACCTCTTTTTACCATATGAGGCCAGTCCACAGAAACATTGTGATGTGTCATGAGAAAAGCAAACTTAGACAGTTCTAAAAAAAAATTTTGCTTAATTTTTAAAAATCAATCTATATCTAATACATATATATGAAAATATTATATTCAAAAAATCTACAAATAAATATAATTACAATTATATAATTTAAATTATACTCTATTCTGTTATTTATAACTCTAGATTACCTAGTTTTTTCATGTGGGAGGTTAAAATACTGGAAAATTAGTCTGAAATCTGAACCAGGCCTTTAATTTCTTGTGTTGACTTAGAAAGCATGCATCATGGTATATAAGGTGTCTAGCTTTAAGAAAAAGGTCTTCATATAGTCAAAGTGGCAGTTCTCTGTCTTTGTTTCGTCAGTTCTCTTAGCATTCAGAATCAATTGTTGAGTATATATTAAGTTCTTTGCTTTTCAAAAGCAGAAAACCAAAAATAGAGTTTCTCTCAGTGTGTGGAATAGCTAGATATTAATGCTGAAACTCATATTTTTACTCCAAATACAGGTCATAGAAATTTAAATATGCAACATAATAGCAACATTACATATGGGAACACTACATATGTCAGTTTAGATTTAGCACAGGGAAACAGAGAGCACCTAAAATAAATTATAATTTTCAAGAGAGAGATCATTGTCAAAGGTTTTATTAAACCAATTTGACATTCTTTCATCTGATTTGTATTTTAGGAGTCAAGTGGGAAGATAAAACAGTGTTCTGAAGATTGTTTAGAAAATGTACATTTTCTAATGTAGAGAGAGGTGAATAATTTTTATCCAATAAAGTGGAGAATACTATTTTTCTTTTCCCAGGAGTAACTTCTTCCAGAATAATTTGCTATTTTCCCAGACATTTGTCAATGAATGAGTTTTATATAAGTCTCACAGAGAATATATATAACCATTGCAAAATCCAAATTCTGACAGTTTCAGCTGGAGTGACAAATCAACTGAGGAAGGGATTGTTTGGTTTTACCATTGAAATGGAAAAACCCCCACTTTGGGAGTCTAATTCTAGGATAAGCATCCATGATTCCTATCAGTATTGTCTCTTTAATTAAACTCCACTTTTGATAAGATCAGTCTTTCTATTAAGTTATTTAACTGTAACAGTTCGTGGAGTGTTTGTGTGTTTGGCACAAGTTCTGGCAATTACTGTGTTTGGGGTGAGGTAACGGGATACAGATGCCCCTTGTACACTGCAGGCTAACTTTATGTGAAATCAAAATTATTCTGTGACAACCATGAGGATGTCAGCAGTAGATAAGAATGAAATAGAAGTGATTTCCCTAAAATGTAATTATACTTTTTTTTGCTATAAAGTAAACATGAGGGGTTTTGACCTATAACACTGTAGTGGTTTTGATTCTAGGCCTTCCTTGGTAACCAGGTTGTAACCAAGGAAGTGACCATGTTCCCAGTATTCCATACGATTTTTTACCTAAACCAGGGTATAAATAAGAAGGGGGAGAAGCCTCTTCTCTCTCTTTCCTTTTCAGTGGATCCAGGAGCAGGTTCTCTGCTATCGGGTCTGCTCGTGTGGAGGAGTGAGGCCCAGTGAGGCCTTGTGGGCCTTGGGAGGTGAAAAGTGCCGGTGGTTGTTTGGCGTGATTCTGCTATCTCAAGGAGAGTAGTAAGATTTTCTTTTGCTAGATTTTGTTGGTTGTTCCCAGGTTTTGACTGTACATATCTGTTTTTGAGTTTTCCCTTTCCCTTTTCCCATCGGGAAGGAGGGGCGGGGGGGAGGTGTTCAGGGTCCCTTTTTCTGTGTACATAGTATTCTAATTGTATATAAGTGTAAATACATATATATATTTTTATACAGCTTTGGTTTGATCATTTCGGTGCTCTCAGTAACTTTTCCCTTCTCCCTTTCTCTTGTGCTTGGGGCGGGGAGAGGCTGCAAACTGTGAAGTTTGAACATTTGGAGGGAAAGCTGGATCCAAACGGTTACAAATGCTGTTGCGTAATAGAAATTTCTTTCTCAGATAAGGCTCTTCGCATAATAATAGCATTGAAACTTTTCAGCACATCACACTTTATCCACTTTACATATTCCTTTATTTCTTCCTCCAGTTTTGCTCTATTTCCATAGGATCCAATCAGTAACATAAAATGTTTTGCCTGGTAGCCCTGACTCATTTTTATGGCAGAATAAAATGGCATTCTAGTAACACCACTATGAAGAATCCATTGTACATATACAGAGTCCATATAACATAAGATAAATCAAGCTTTTCCTGTAATCTACAAGCAAATTTTTTTTTTAATCTTACCTGAGATGTTGCCAAATGTATGATCAAACTCAGGACCACTCATCACGGGAAAGGTAGGACCCTGAAGTCTTTCCCAGACTGAATCATCATCTAAATCTCGTATCCAGTAACAAAAGCCATCTTCAAAAGTGCAATTGATTTTCTCATAATCTGTGAATAAGAACCTCCAGTAAATAAAAATAACAGAGATGCTGAGTATTTTCTCAGAATTATGTAAGAAAGAGAGATGAAAAATGTAAACCTTTACTTATGATTGTAAACTGGAGCCCACGGAGACGCAATTTCCTCCTCCATGCAATGCAACATAATTACTCAAATAAACGTATCATTTGCACTTGTTAACAAGACATTATCACTGAAGGGTGGCCCTAAATACTCTTGCACTCACCAGTCTTCATTTCTGATCCTTCACCAGTAATGTGGTGAGGGAATAAGAGAGGGCTCCTCGCAAAGGTAACTCGAAAGGCTAACCCTGCTCTTTTCCTCTTTTTGCCAAGGCCGGGATTGCTCCAGCTGAAAGGGCTCACTACCAGAGCTGAATGCTGTGCTCCATGCACCTGAGATGCCCCTTTCCTTCTCCTTATTTACTCCTTTGCTCCTTCTTTGCTCACATGCATTTGCTGCAGCATCCTCATCACTTTTCTTCTCATGATATTTCCATGTCTTTCCTTTTAAATGGAGGTCAGCAAGGGCTTCCACATGATAGGAGCTTGCTGGTACTCTGGATGCTTCCTGCAGTATATCCCTTCCCGGTCACATCCCTTATTCACATCCTGCTCAAAATTTAGCAGCTGAAAAAGCCACCATTTGTCCAATTACCAAGGAATACCAATGCATGTGTCATATTACTGCATTTTGTTGTCACTGTAGATATACTGCATTCTGGACTTTCCCCAATGCCTATTTGCTGAAGCAGGTATTTTCCTGGATGTCAGTTTTACCATTTGGGACTACTAGCTGTGGCAGTGAGTTGAGACATCAGAAACTCTGGAGAGGAGGTACTGCCAGGTGATTACAGAATAATGTTTGTTGTCAGTGATTCCACAATATTCTTTAGTGAACAAACTGGCTGAGAGGAATCTGATGGAGGTATGGGCACAGTTTTACTTAAACAGATGATCTTTGTAAGACATCACCCTACTGCTAGACCCAAGTAAAAAGGATGGTCTTATTGAAATCAATCATTTGGTCTTTAAACCAGTATGAAATTTTCCAAGCAAGATCTAGTTAGTGGACTGAGGCCAGAAAATAATGCTTCCCTTTTACATATTGTCAGATTGAAAATATGGATACACCAAACTTCTGGGGAAACAAACAAACAAACACACATACACACACAGAAAACACTTACTGTTTAGTTCGCTTGCATTAAATATAGTGTATGTTGCATTAAAGCCACTGTAATTTTCAGCATAATCGGTTGTGAACTGTGCTGTAGCCTCATGAGAAAAAATGTAAATTGTTTCAGTACTGGTCCCTGACAGAGAAGCTGAAAACAAATAAAGAATAATGCAGTCAGAGAGAAAATAAGCCCATGCACATTAAAATCTTCAGTGCTGTCACATAAATGCAGTGGATTAGTTTATTGAGTCTTAAGGAATGATTTCCCTCTTGTACTGTGATCCTCCTACAATATCTTCAAACCCCTGGAGCATTCAGCTGTTTGGCTACCATATGAATATTCTGCATACCCCATCTCTCATACTCACCAAGATGGATATCACCTAGTCTTTTACTATTTCACATTCCCATTCTCTAGCTGCTTCCAAAAATAAGGGTAAATAATAATTCTTTTTTTATATATTTATCTCCAGTATATGTTTTCTGCCTCTGGTGGAATTTAGCTGTATTGACTGAGTCTTGTGAAAAACAGGAAAAATCTCAGTTTTCCAGAGTAGAGTATAGAGATAGAGAAAAGGTATCATCAGTGTTTCAAGGTCTGAGGAAACCAATGCCATGCTTATAATGATTTTTAGGGAGTATCATAGTCCTTCTCCCAACAGTCCAGTTTAGATACTTTTATTTTATGTTATTGTGTGCGATGTTACAGAATCTTCTGACAACATAATTCCAAAGAAACATGGACCCTCAAAAGACTATGACTCTGGTCAAGTTATCAAGATTGGTCAAATAAGAGCTTAAAAAACAAGTAGATATTTCTTAGTATATAAAGGAAGCAATTTTTAAGAGCAGATATGTGTATTGAGATCAATTGTCTAACAGAGTAATTTTACACAAATTGAGTATTCCTCTTAAAAATATGCATGCAACTTTTTTCACTTCAAAATGTATATTTTACCACTTAGATTTTATGAATGGAAAAGTAATATTAGCTGAAAAATAAACTTACCTCTTAAAATCTTGTTCTGTCCTATACCTTCAAAAATACTCAATGTGTCTGCATATTGTTGTGTTTCAAAGGTAGTGAAGTTCAGCTTAATGGACAACCCTTGAGGCACTCTAA
The DNA here is from genome assembly GCA_013396775.1 of Cephalopterus ornatus. NCBI lineage: Eukaryota > Metazoa > Chordata > Aves > Passeriformes > Cotingidae > Cephalopterus > Cephalopterus ornatus. The sequence goes on along the minus strand of VZRE01001156.1, from coordinate 41,704 downwards.
GGTAGCAAGAGAAAAATAAACCTCAAACCTGGAAATCTCTTTTTGACTGTAGTAAAATCATCAAGTGCTCAAATGATTTTAAGTTCAGAAGCAACATGAAATTATATTAATTGATGCCCTATTTGTCTAACTTCTACCAAAAGGATAGGCCATAAACCTTTTGTAACAGTAGAAATACTCCTTTACTTGCTGGAGTTAGGTATATTCTAGAAACTGAATGTTCTGAACTCTATGATGGATAATCAATTCTGCAAAGTTTTTGGTTGTTTCTGATTGTCCTCTGCCTCTCATGGAATTACAATTAGCTTTTCATACATGTTACTATTAGATATCATCTCACTGCTCAGGTAGACTTCCTAAGGCCAGAAGAATAGTATTGTGGTATCAATATGAATAGCAAAATATCAAAATCTCTCTCCTGAAAGTCCAAAACAATGTTTCTTATAAAAAACCCCAGGATTTGCATGAAGATTTGATGATCTCAAACCCACTGTTTTGGAACTTGTTATACACCCTAATCATCACACAGTAAGTTTAATAACAAAAGTCACGTAAAATAAACTGTAAAAAATGCTTTATTTTTGCTGCAGTTATGTTCTCTCAGTAATCTATATTTAAGTCACTCTCCCACTTCCTTTCTCTAAAACATATATGGCAGTACAAATTCTAAAACACTTCTATCACAGTCGGCTTAGCTTGCTTTACCTCTATTTGTTGTTTTCTGGAATTGAAAGACCCAGTAAAAATAGTTTTTCAACAGCAATCTGCTGGTGTTAATCAGTAATGATGGGTGAAGAAGTGTGAAGTACACATTTAAATCTTTGCCTTTTTTTTTTTTTTATTATTGTCATATATTTCTCCAGAGGAAAAGAATATCCTTGGTTTGAAAAGAATAAAAAATATAGTTGAAAGGTAGTCTTTCAGGAAGCTTAAGTTTCAGGGATATATTGAGCATACTGCTGATTTAAAAGGAGAGGAAATTGCATCTTCATTTGGAGTTAAATGGAGTGAAAATGTAAAAGCTTTTCCTAAAGGTAATGGGGAAATCTTTCTAAACAAAGGCAGGCAGAAGAGGAATCCAATCTCAGATGTATTAGAGGGTGACTTATTACACATTTTTATAGGGATAATAAAAACAATAGGATGAAATGTTTCTCATTGTTTACTGAAAACCCCAAAAGGTTCCCTCACAGAAACAATTCTGTTCAAAAGGAAGACGAAATTTCAGTGCCACATTAAATTTCTCAGGCCTTTACTGTCAGTGTTGCCAGATTTTTTTAAAGCAGGTAAATGGAAGATAAATCCAGATGTTGTTTTTGCCATTGATCAATCTCTAATTACACAGACCTGAAGAACCTCTACTATACTATTTGCAATTACTAATGATTCTTTCCAAAGTGAAGCTTTTATTAGCTACATACCTGATATAGACATCTACCTAATACAATGCTTTTTGCAGCTATAACAGCACTTAAAGAAAAATTAACAGCTTAGAAAGAAATTGTGCACTTGAGTCACTTTACTGTGCTCAAATTCTGCAACAGCACGAAATGAAGAACAAGTCAGACTTATATTTGGAAGGACAAAATTTTATGCTTTTCCTGGGACACATCTAGATTTTAAACTCATGTGTGGCCAGTAATTATTGGTGAATACTACTGCTGAAGATGAGAAGAAACAAATGTCCTTAACAAAATCAAAGTGTAGGACTTTCAAAGTAGCCTTTGCAATGAGAAGTCCAAAACTTTTCCAATTTTAAAGGCAATTCCTTAATCTCCTTTGAAACTCTTCTACCAAATTAATATTTCTCAGAATCAAAGAACAGCCATTATTACAAACTATAATAAGGATTACTGCCTTTCAATTTTTTTCTCTCTGGCCTATCAAGTGGATCTAGAGAGTCAAATAGATCTCTCCCAGCTGTGGGTATGTATCCTTGATAAAAAATTCCACTTCTTGTGCCGGGGGCTGAAAAGGCATTTGGTGCGATTACATCATGCAATTTTAAAACATATTACTCAATTACTTAGGAGCACAGGTACTCTTAACTTGCAGAAGAAATCTGTACCCCTAAATGACAAGGGAATTCTTGAAAATTCTATCTGTTAGTAACAGTTATATCATATAAAACCATTACCTGACGATTAGTATTTAATACAATACTTTGAAAAAAACCCTTTGCAATTATATTGTGTGATTTATTCTGAGCTTACACTTATATTGCTGTGTATGCATATAACCCGCAAGATCTCTCGAAGTCGTACCTAAGAATTTTTGTAAGTGGAAAAATTATTGACATAGTTATGGGATTTAGGCATGCAAGTTTTAAAAGAAGAGTTGCATAAATACAAAGGACAAGATTATATTACACATTTTCCATGCTGGAGTATTTGGTAATCCTAACAAATTGCATAAGGCTGTTATGCAGGAAACAATATCACCTCATAATCAAAAAAATATTAGGTACAAAATTACTGCAAAATGACTTACAGTATTATCCATTGGCAAATGATATTTGCATTATATGGCTTTGGATAATTCATAGAGTGAAAAAACCCAGAGGAATCAGTCAACATGAATTTTCCATCACAAACTGCAGCTGTAAAGATATAACGAAGATCATTTGTCAAAATGCCATTTGAAAAACAGAATTGGAGCCAAAATGAGGGCGACCTTGGATATTGGTTTACATGGATTACCTTGGAAATGGTTTGTAAGCAACAATGGGAAGATGAAGTAAAACACACTATTAACTTACTGCTATTTCTAATTCCTATGAATTTTTTGATCTCAAAGTACTGTATAAGAAGAAAAGCAGTAGAGAAAATGTATTTCTAAATTAGAGATAACCCAACTAATCCAAACTAGTCTAAACCAATTCAAATAATTAAAAACCAACGTATGGATTTAACTAACCCAATTCTTTCTTTCGTTTTATTTGTAAGGAAACAGGATCTTGCCTTAACAGTTCTTATCCACACCTACTTTAAATCAGAAAATTGTGTTTGCACTACCAGAAATTATTTGATGTCATGTGAATTAAAGCAAGAAACGGATATGGTTGACTATGAGCTTCCTGGTTCCCTGCCTTATATATTACTGATTACTCCAAGAGATAAGTGGATGTCCCAAGCTTCCTGCCAGCTATCAAGTTCATTCATCTGAGGTAAATGTCATCTATCATCATCTATTTTTTCAAAAATCTTTTATTAGTTTTGTTCCCTTGATGCTGCTATTCCATTCTATGAAAGTTCTTGAGTTTAAGAAAACAGATACTCAAAAAAAAAAAAAGTTTTTTTAAGCCTCAACAAGATTAGAAATGGTAATCCATGTAGAGTTATTTTATTTCAGCAGACGCTGAAGAACTGTCGAAGCTTTGGCTGCATCTCTTGAACATTAATTATCTTAGGAACCTGCCTAATGATGTTTTTTTTTCAATTGTTCAGAAAGCATCATAGAGCTTTCAAATAAGGATAAAATCAGTACCACACATAATTATCTGAAGATGTAAGGACAAGTTCACCAATTCGAGGCAGATGATCAGAAATTAGACAGAGTTTTTCATTAACATCAGAAATGAAACCATACCTATAACCACTGCCCAAATTGTGAATTATCAATCATATTGAAATTTTATTGAGCATAGTCTTTCTCTAGGAAATTATATATAAAATGATAAATCTGGGCTCCTGGTCTGTTCATTTTCTAAATGTAAAATTCTTTCTGACTACCACTGTAGCAAACACAAGATAAAAATTAGGCTTTGTTTCAGTCAGGCTCAGACATACACTTGTTAACAAAGACTGTGCAAAATGAACTTTGACAACAAGCTTAATGCATGAGCTGGAATAGAATCATATTCTCTTTTGCAATCTTTGAGAGGAAAATAGAACACATAAGATTTTAAATACATAGAGAGAAAAGGTTCATGACTGAGGGTTGCTATAGAACCTTTTTATCATAATAGGCTACAGCATTAGAGTTGGGAATTGGTATGCAAATACTTTTTCTGTTCACTTTAATTCATGTGTTTCCTATCCTTACCAAGGTGAAGAATAAAATCACTGTAAGAAGGAAAGTGCCCAGCTAGTTATTGATGAAGAGAAAAAAGAAAAGGTCCTGTTAACAAGCAAGAAATATTCTGATCTAAAAAGAAGTTCATACCACTGCCAGTAATAAAAAGAGATACAGACACAGTTCTAATAAAATCAATGACAAATATTTGCTAATTAATTTCTGTTAGAATCACAGAATGGGGCAGGTTGAAAGGGACTACAGTGGGTCATCTGGTCCAACCACCCTGCTCCAGCAGGGTCATTCCGGAGCATGTGGCACAGGATTATGTCCAAATGGTTCTGGAATATCTGCAGTGAGGAAGGGGACACTCCACACTCTCTCTGAGTGATCTGTTCCAGTGTGTGGTCACTGCACAGGAAAGAAGTTTTTCTTCATGTCCAGGTGGAACTTCCTGTGGATCAGTTTCTGCCCATTGTCCCATTGCACAGCATCACTGAGCAGAGCCTGGTCCGTGCCCTGACACCTCCCTGCAGACACTGACAGGCATTGTTGAGGTCCACTTTCAGTTGTCTCTTCTCTAGGCTGAACAGGCCCAGCTCCCTCAGCCTTTCCTCATAAGAGAGATGCCCCAGTCCCCTCTTCTTATTGTTCTTACTGTCTTATTTTTTTCTTATTCTTTCCTTTTATTTGTTTCTTCTTAGCTCTTAGGAGACAGTGAGAAAATTGAAATAGGACAGAACAATTCAGGAAAAGGTCCTTAGGCTGCTCATCCACAGCCCAACAAAAGTCAGTGCTTAGTGTCTCAGGAATGAGCAGGAAGAGAACAAGGACTCGTCCTATTTCCCTGAAGAACCTTCTAGTGCTTCCTCTTTGCAGGGAGGAGGCAGCTATGGTTAAAGGTGGGCAGCGGCACAGGAGTCATTACATTTCTGCCTCCTCCTGGAGCCCTCAGAAAAGCCTCAGTTGTTCTCCTATTGACACAGAAGTCATCTTTTGCAGGAATCACTTTCATTTCTTCCCCAACATGCATCTTGCTGTCCATTTCTATTTACTTAGGGCACTTAATGTACAGGGCACATTAAAAGGGCTTAGTCCTTTTACCCTAGAATTTCAGGAAGAAGCTCCCCAAATTGGTCAGATCAAGCTCACATATTTCACTTTGACAGGACCTTTCTCTACCAAGGGCAGTTCATTACTTTCTATCTTGCATATGATTAATCTCTCTCAGTGCTGTAGTGATGCTGTGAGGTGGGTAATCACAAAATGTTATCCCAGACATATAATAACTGCAAAGAGAGGCTGCTCCTGGGATGAGCCTCCAGGCTCCCTTTCCTTACACCTACATGCTACACAGCTGCTTCACAGCAGTGCCACTCATTATTAGTAGATGCAGTTTAAACATCTCATTTCTCTAGAGACCCTTTCACTGAAATTGCTAGCTGCACTTTTGTGATGCCTTTTGTTAGTGTACTGCATTGCAGAGCCAGAAAGAAACCTTTCAAGATAATTTTAATCAATAAAACAAACAAAGAAAAGGTGTTCAGTTGCCTGAATCTCTGCTGAGATTTTACTGAGTTCTGTCTAATGCAGGAAGAGATTACTAAAATTCACTTTTTATCCTATATTTTTAAACTGAAATACTATGGGGAATAGCAATCAAGATGAAAAAACCAAGTTATTTAAAGGACAGCAACTCTTCTGTGTGCAAGAGCACTTATAACATGAATTATGAATTGGCTGTAAATCTCATTGTGAAACTCACAGGCACTTCTGAAATCTAGAAAATTTTAGCTTTTATATGACCATATTAAGTTTCTCTAGAGGTGGGACAATGAAAAATCAGAGGTGGAAATATTGGCAGGCATCCCAAACGTGCATGCAACTTCTTGACATTCATTCCACTGCTTTTACAAAGTCTGCTAAGAAACCTAAAAATACAAATTTAGAAAAGCTATGAGATTTTTGATGGAAAAGCCTGGAAATGTAACATGAGAGACATGGAGCAGTATTTTGTCTTCCAGTCAGAATTGTATTTCTTTAAGGTTATGAGCTGAAACTGCTACAACAGTGGTAACTGAACGAATTGCTTGGAAATACCAGGCATCAGTGAAAATGTACAGGGGAAAACCATCCAGCTCTCTCAAGTTGACTGTAACTGCAGCTAGTTTCCTTATGACATTCTATTTTTTCAGATTCCTGAAATTTTCAGCTTAGTTGTGTGCATTCATTAGTGACTGTTAACATGATGAATAAAGAATAATATCCTCAGTTACAAAGGAGAAGGGAATTCACAACTTTTATTTGGTAGATATTCAGGGAGATATGCAAATCAGATCCAAAAGCCACGTGCATAAGAGTCTATGCCTCAGCTGCAAAACTTTACTCAAGCACAATTCATAACTTAAATCACTGCTTAGCCTCCAGGGCATAACTGAGTCATTAGTGCACAGCTTTGATTGCAAGTATTTGAACTTATTTTTGTCTGTATCTATCAGTGTATGAATATCAATTAAATGCTGCCCTATATAACAGGTCTGACTGTAATATCTTTAATAAAATGTGAATGAAACTTGTACACTCAAACGTAGTCAGGACATGGACCTGTTGGAGCGAGTTCAGAGGAGGCCAGCAAGTTGATTAGAGGGGTGGAGCACCTCTGCTATGAGGAAAGGCTGAGAGAATTGGGATTGTTCAGCCTGGAGATGAGAAGGCTTTGGGGTGACCTAATTGTGTCCCTTCCCTAAAGGTACTCTACAAGAAAGATGGCAAGAGACTTTTTAAAAGAGCCTGTAGTGACAGGACAAGGGGGAACAGCTTCAAAGTGAGAGTAGCTTTAGATTAGATGAGAGGAAGAAATTATTTACTGAGAGGGTGGTGAGGCACTGGAACAGGTTTCCCAGAGAAGTTCTGGAAGTCACATACCTGGGAGTGTTCAAGGCCAGGTTGGATGGAGCTCTGAGTCACCTGGTCTACTGGAAGGTGTCCCTGTCCATGGCACAGGGGTTGGAACTAGGGGATCCTTAAGGTCCCTTTCAACCCGGAAGATATGAGATGTATAATACCACTACAAAACTATAGGGATCTGAACTATTTTTGTTCAGCTATACCTGAAATAAAAATAATAAAAAAAAATTACCTCCCCCAAAAATACGTCCCAAAACAAAAGTATGATAGTAGAAATGAATGACTGACTAACTCTTGGGGTTGTGCCACCTTAACTCTTGCAGTGGAACAAAGGTCTAGCTGAGCCTCCTTTAGGATCTTCTGATTTCCTCAGCCATAGAGGGACCTGCTCAGAGCCCACCATTGTCGTGATCCAACTAGAGGCATCTGCTAATTTTGATGGCTTGTAGTGGATATCCTACTGGAGTATTTTGATGTATATTTCCTCCAAAATGTTCAGCTAAGTCTCCTTTCTGAGCTGACTGCACTAAGGAAAAATGCAGGTGATGGGCAGGCCTGCAATTCACCTTTTTGGTTGTTTTTGTTTTGTGTGTGTGTGTTTGCTTTGTTTTTTTTGTTTGTTTTTTTAAGAAAATCATACTTCTGACAGAAGTACTTTAAAAAGTAAATTTGTCTTTTACTTGCTTGTATGTTTTTGGAACCCAGCATTTTACAAGATTCTGACAGCTCAGAGCAGACTTCCCCCACTGCTGTTTTTCTCAGGAAAGCTCAGAGGGCTCTTCTCACAGCAGAATGGAAAGAAGCATTCCAGATTTCTAACACCAAAGTCTATATTTAAAAAACAAACAAGCAAACAAAACTCTCAGGGAGTTAATGGCTCCAGACTCTCCTAGAACATTTGCAACGTTCACGTTCTCCCTGCAAGAGAACTTGACAGACTTTTAACTGAGAGCTGGGACAGCATTAACACACGCACACGTTCCCACCAAAATGCTGCACAGCCTTTTGGTAAACAGAAACATAGTCAGACTCCTTGGTACAATCTCACAGCATTCACTGCTACATAGAGCAGTGCCTGCTCTGCACAAAAAGGTGCTCGAGGAAAGTAGGCAGTCAGATGGAATTGTAGAATAGAAGCATAGAATCGTTTAGGTTAGAAAAGACCTCCAAGATACTTGAGTCCAACCTTTGACTGATCACTGCCTTGTCAACTAGACCAGAGCACTGATTGCCACTTCTGATTGTTTCCTAAACACCTCCAGGGATGGTGATTCCACCACCTCCCTGGGCAGTCCATTCCAGTGCTTAACCCTTTCTGTGAAGAAATTCCTCCTAATCTTCAACCTAAACCTCCACTGGTGCAACTTGAGGCCATTTCCTCTCATCCTGTCACTGGGTGCCTGGGAGAAGAGGCCAATCCCTCACCTGGCTACAACCTCCTTTCAGGTAATTGTAGGGAGCAATAAGGTCCCCCCCGCCCCAAGCATCCTTTTCTCCAGGCTAAACACCCTCAAGCTCTCTCACCTCTCTTCACAGGACTTGTGCTCCAGATCCCCCTCTAGCTCATTTGCTCTTCTCTGGAAGCACTCCAGCACTTTAAATCTTTAAAGATCTGGACACAGTACTTGAAGATAAGACAAAGGCAAACAAAGTGACTGATGCTGACGGATATAATCTTTTTACATTAAAAACCACGAGGTTTCAGGTTTGTAAGAGTTTCGTAGAATCACAGAAGGCTGGAGGTTTAATGGTACCATCTGGTCCAACCCCATGCTCAAGCAGAAACATCTGGAACTGGCGACCCATATTTTCACGTTTCTCACTGTGGTGCCAGCAACTCAAACATTTGCATCAGAGTCATACAGACACTGCCATGCAGACACTCCCATTCCCTAGCACTGGTAGTGAGATGCAGGTGGGAGGCCAACAAACAAGAGTTTGGGCTCCGGCCAGGGTTCCATCCACACTCACCTGGCCTGGCTGCAAAACGCTGCCACTGCCCACTTCACACCCCCCACCCCATTTGGAGTGTGGATCAATGTATCTGAGGGTACACAGTAACCCGGGAAAAGCTGTTCATAGCATTTTCTATAATGATGTTCTTAATCCTGGAATCAAAGGATAAACTTTTCTTCTGACTCCAAGATGCCATCAGGTAGTTTCTGACACGAGGTAATGTGAATTTACATCTATACAGGGTCATAACTTTAATTTATTTAGAAGGAACACTATTTGATTTTAATGGTGCACAACTTCACATAAAATTTCTATATTATTTTATAATTTACATAGTATTTATTTATACTATTAATGTTTGTGTAGTAAACAACAAATTCTATAATTTTATGTTTATATAACCAGATTGTAATATTTCATTATTTGTTACACATATTCTTTATTAATGAGAATTTTAAAGAAAATTGTCTCCATTTACAAGATAAAGAGTATAACAATTGCTCTTGTTACTATTTTTAGTAGAATTGATTTGGACTTCACTGTGCAGTTTATTGCCCATAAACTATTTGCAAACTAATGACAGTTTTAAGTATGTTTAAAGAGACTGATTTACAGGAGTTTACATTCTTACCACATCTTTTTTCAGATTCATCTGAACCATCCGGGCAGTTTGAGACTCCATCACAAAAGAAATCTTGGTTAATGCAGGTTACACCGTCATCACAGAGTTCAGCAGGTGGCAAGCACTCAGCTGGAATAACAAAGATGAGCGCACTAACAGCACAGCAGTAATGCAGTTTTGCTACAAAGGAAAATTGACTTACCTCTGGTTGCTTTACCACAAATCTAATCAACCACTCTATTGTGTTTCACAAAACTGCATTTTTAGAAGCTTGGAATAAAATATCACACTCTAAAAAGATAAATTTGGTACAGAATGGAGGAAGTTTTTGAAAGTGAAATATTTTTTGAAACGAAGCTTTAAGTAGGACTGGAAGAAAATTTCCATTAATTCCCATCTCCTTCCTCTACACAAATAAACTATTTTATGCAATACAATAAATTACATTTTCCAATTTCTTATGTTTGAATAACATGAGAAAACTGTACTTTGGTTTAAATAACAGTGAAAAATCTCTGAGTTTAGTTAAATACAATTTAATTTCTTCAACACATCACAGTTTCTCACTTCCTCATGCTAAAGGCTATTGCTTTTTAACTATCATATCTTAAAAACAAGAACCTTTAAGATTAGATTTTGAAATACCAGAATTATCAGAAACCCTATTCTTTTCAGATTTGTAAATTGAATTTATAAGTTAAGAGCCAATTTCTGAAAAAAACCCCACCCAGCAACAAAATATGGGCAGATCCTTAAAATTGTGGATTTACTAATAGTGTTTTCCTAGGACATAAATGTTCATCTACTTCAAACATGCTTTTTTAGTCTTTAAATAGTTTTGGTCTTAGACATGTGTAGAATTCAAGTAGGTCTTAAAGTGAACAGAAACATGCAGCTAAAATAACCTTTGGATAACTACTAATTTCAGAATTATTAAAATTGTAATAAATTACGTGTAAACTATTTATCTAGAGCTACTCACACTGTCCCTTGCTTTAGTTAAGTAAACATTTACAGGAAAAAGTCAAAATTTCTTATGGAAGAACAAAAAATAGTAATTTGTAAAATTGATTTTACAGCCTCTAACCATTATTGCTGGATTTATTTTCCTCATAAAGCTGTTAGTTCTGTAATCAGAACTGTTAGTTCTGTAATCAGATTAAGTAAATGCCTGTATGATATTGCCTCGTATATCAGTGTAAATGACAGAGAATGAAATTGGTTTGAATGTATTGTAGCACTTCAAAACACTGAATGTTTTATAAAACCTCTCTCAGTGTTAGCAATGCAAATGCTATAAAGCCAAAAGTATTGTCATTTTGCATCAATTTGATAATTAGAACGAACCAAACAAACTCTAGTCAGATATTGGAGGTGATACAGTGCCAATGAATGAATTTTCACAGATGAGCAGAGACAAAACTGCATTCTAAACCCAGAACAAAAAAATCCAACCAGTAATGTAGGAATATGTTTTGCACAAGCCCAACATTCAAGAAAACATTGTTTACATATGTCACGATCAATTCTGGGTTTATTCAACTCAGAAAACTAAACAGCAGTGCCACCTCCTGGACTGAAAGAAATCGAGGTTTCCTATTAAAACATTTTGACTTCTTTTTTAAATGGAATTACAATTTATTGCAATGTAATTACCATACTTAACTAAATAAGAGCAGTAAACACATAAGACTGCTTATAGATGTCATATACATTTCACCATATAGTAAGGCTAGAGGACCTTTCTAAAGATTCAAATGTCTTTGACTTTCTGTCCATTGGCAGTCATGTGAGAGTTTGCTAAGGTTTATTCCCCCCCCCCCCATAAAGGTAAAGAAATAATAGGAAAAAGAAAAAAGTGCAGCCAGTATGAGTGTCAATATATACATCAACATTCATAACACATGTAGTATTTTTTAACAGAATGCAGAGTCTTAGAAGCCTCTTGTCTTCGAAGAGGCCTCCTTAATCAAAGGTAAACCTGCGTATCCTGCATTTGGAGGAATGGGATGTGAGGATTGAATGGTGTGAGAAGAGGCTGTACACAGTTACTTACCGACAGTTGTTGAGGACTTGCTTGTGGTGAGCTGTCCTGAACCTGGACAAACACAGCCTGAGGTTACAACTCTACTTCTTGCTCTCTGGAAACACCTCTGCAGTTTCTTGGGCAGAACTAAGCAGCAGTTAATCTGCATTTATATCTGCGTTATTTGCTATATCCCCAAATCCCATCTGAGGTAATGATATAGTAACACCTGACTGTGTGACTTGGTCCTGAAGGTCAAGTGTCACAATAAACATAAGAAAAATTTTGTGGAACCTAAGTATATTTTAAATCTCACTCTTTATCTCTAGTCACATGCTTTTCAATAACTTCAAAAGACTTTTTTTTCTCCCTCATAAAAATAAAAGCAATGCTTTTTTGCCTTCCCCTGGTATGTAAAAGTTCTGACCTGAAGTTGGTGTCAGGGAACTTGTAATTGGACTTGTGGGATCTGTAGAAACAAGACAAGTTATGACAACTTTAACATTAGTTAAAACATATATGTGCATTTTCTTACAAATAACATTGATCAACAATTCAGTTGGGAGCCCCAAACCTATCTGTCTACTAACATACAGGCATACATACATACTTCTGTGTGCACTTATTTATACACAAATAAAAGTCTAAGTACTAAGTAGATTTGTATTTGTGATAGTAAACTGCAAAACAGCTTGGAAAAATGGAATGCATGTTTGTGATTGCTCCAACAGAACTTCCAACAGTGCTGTAAATAAAAATCATCAGGATACACCTAGTATTTCCATCTCCCAAATAGTCTTATTTTCTTTTCTCTTTCAATTTGCATGAGCAGCCATGTTTATTATTTTTACTTTCTAAATTAAGACTCAAATATGGGAGTAGGATGACAATGCCTTCAGCTGAAAACAATCCCCATGTCACCACTGTACCTCAGTTTATAAAATGAAAGGCCAGAAGGAAAAAAGTGAGAGATGTAGTAAGGCCTTTTCTATAGATCATCATCCATCAGTTTTGTGGGGAGAAGTTGCTGATTGCTGGCCATCAGAGACTTAATTTTGTTAGATGTTCCTCCTCGCTCAGACCTGCTAGTGTACAAACTTGCATGAGGATTCCCTACCAATTTTCTATCAAAACATGCTTATTTAGCAAATGCTATTGAGTTAAGGTGGGCCATTCTGTATTATGTGGATTACAGAGTATTCTGTGTCAGCAAATTTGAGGACACAAACGGCAGAGAGAGGAGAGCAGGGAGGGTGCAGTTGGATGGACTGTTCTCACACAGGTGTGTTCAGAGAAGGAAGCTTAATTCATACCTACACAGTAGTTTCCAAAGTTATATAAGTTACCAAAGATATATACACATATATATCTGTCTATACATTTACTAGAGGTTAACTATTTTGAAAGGAATAAAACATTCAAAGACCTAAAACATGGACGCATGCATGAGCAAGAACTTCTAATAAAACAATTATCAGGAATCTATGTCTTGAAGAGTGTTGAAAAAAAAATTGGTGTTGTTATAAACATTCCCAAAAATGCATTCACAAGTTGACAGCAGACACCATAAAGGAAAACACTGGGCAGTGACAGAGGCTTCAGTGGTATAAGCACAAATCACAAATGATCCGTTGCTATGCAATCTCACTAAAGTAACATGTGAGATGGATAAGGATGGTTTTAGGGTCAACAGAGACATAATCCAAGCAACCAGCAGATGTAAATCTACCACATATGATAAAATCGGGTATATTATGTCATTTGGATCAAACCAGAAAGAACAAGGAAGCAGACAATATTAACAAATGGACAAAAATTACCTCAAGCAGATGCAAGAAAAAGAGGGAAGAAATTCACACCAGCAATATTACTGCCATTCCAGCCTGGTGTGCTGGCAACTCCCCACTCCCTTTCCCCTTCCTCTGGCACCTTCCCCCATCTCCCAATTTTTTCTTGAGGATGATTAGCAACATTGAACTTGGGACAGAAGGAAGCATTGAGATAGTATACCAGAGGAAGGGACAGGTGGGAAAAAGTTGTATGTTAGCAGTTTTAACTGTATCTTGGGAATAAAGTGTAGTAGTTGTACACTTTGGACTATACATATTAGTAGGCCTGTAACTAGACTAATAATTGTTTCATTGCTATGGCTGTAATTAGACTGTCAACAAATACTTGTCTCCTATATTCATAGGTGCATTTCTTTAGCTCCTATACACTGCATGAAGCTCCTGGTCTGGTACCCTGCCCTGGAGAATGTCTATGTGATAATTTGTATGCAGTTTGTATGTGACACCTCTACCTTCCCCTAGTGCTACAAAGCACTTCCTGTATTATTCAGCTGTCTGGCTGACTTCTGGCAGGTTTGTGCTCACTGAATTTGTGAGACCAAGGAGTTTTTGTCTGCTTCATACCTTATCATCGTAAGATGTCCAGTAATAGTGAAAGGAAAGTCTGCCAATCAACATTGCTCAGTAAATCAGTAACCACAGCATGACAGTCTCACCTACCTGCCTAAATCTGAGAAAACTTCAGCTGGTTGAGGGAGACTCAGCTTTTGATTTAATCCACTAATTTAGCTCTTGGAGCTTCTGTACAGACTTCAGATCAGTCACTGCTTTCTCAAATTGTCAGAAACAGTGAAAGCAGCTAATTATCACTGAATGGACCCTGGCAGTCAAGCCCCAACTACATCCAAGGCAGCTTTATTAAGTTATACCTGCTGAACAACAAGTCTTATGTTCCTTCATGTATTGGCAATAAAAAATAGTTCCTGTTTTATGAAAGATACTGACCTGATGAAGGTAAAGGCATCACTGTGGTAAGATTTTCATCAGCTATTGGAAGAAAACAAGTTCATTTTAAACTTCTTTTATAGCACAGTTTCTAGTTTTATACAACAGAAATAAAGGTTTAAAAAAAAATCATCGTAACTATTTCTCATTGAATCACCAGCAGCATCCTGCTTCCCTCCTTTTGCCTGTCTCACCCTGTTCCCAGTCTTTGCTCTAACTCCATAATCTTCCTAAGGAGGAAATGTCCTCAAAGTGAGTTGAGGTTATGAGGTTTCATGGCCACTGCAATTCTTTTGAATCCTCAATCCCTATTCATTGTATTGTGTATAGAACATCTTTATCTGGGAAATCTTTGGCTTGAGACTTTATAATCTATAGAGATTTTCAGAGCACCTGTGTCTTATAGAACTGTATTTAGAATAGATAAGTGAGTTAAAATTAACCTGGGATAATTTGTAAGAAAGAAAGTTGCTTTTAATCACTGTGAAAACTGATTTCAAGCAAGCCACACCTGTGTTGTAGTTCTCTCCCTCTCTGAAATAGGAATAATATTTCTCTTGCAAAACATATTGAGATACATGATGCAAAAGTGCCCTATATGATTATGATTGTTAGTCACAATTATTTTATTGAAGCACTCCTGATGGAATGGACAGGTGACATCTCGTGAAAAGAGGCATTTTAGTGATCCACATCAGTCAAAGTTTCACTACTTCCAAGTTCATCAATGGATATAGAACCTTTTAAAAAGCTCTTCACTGTTTTCTTTGGTGACATTTTTGAAGTATAATGAGCAATCACTTTCCACAGTTTCATGCAGTTATTTCAAATAACTTCTTATATGTGGTGCAATAGTAAAGAGATTGAAAGATGCCAAGACTCTGAATTTAGCCTTTGAACAGCTGAAGTACTTAGCAAAAAATACACCTTTTAGAATAGAGTAAGAGACATGGCAGACCAGATGCAAACTCTAAAGGACTCAGTTGCTACTTAATAGTAATTCCAGCAGGTCTTAAAATGTCAGCTAATCAACTTCCACTTAAAGAATTCAAATTGTTGTTTTATCCTCTTCCTCAGTGAAGGTTTGAAACTTTATTGAAGTAAAAACGAAGGTTCCCATTGATCTTAATGGGCCTCCACTTACGCTTTGATAAATTTTCTAGTACCTACATAAAATAACTATATTTGTATATGTGCAGAATTTAAAACTACCTAGTCTTTAAAGTTCTATTCCTTTTTTTTTTTTTCACCTGCACTTTACCTAAGCTTTACAGGAATGTGAAGTCAGTTCTGGTGCACTTCTCTAGAAGCCATGTTCAGTATTATTTTGTTGTTCTTACTGGCATCTTTTCAATAAATGGGTCTTCACCCTCTCTGAGCCTGAGCCCTTTCCTTATTCTTTCGCAAAACAAAACTATAACTTCATTTACTTTTGAAACAACATAGTTGGGGCTTACTTGCTTTAATTTGAGGGCTAGCAAAATTGCAAATATTATGCTGCATGAAAGAAATGAAATTGAGTGGTTTTCACTGGGAAATCACTGCTTTGCTCTTTACTCTCTCCTTAGTAAATGTACATGATGCTGGCTCGTACTTTCTGGTAGACAAGGTTATAAATGATTCTCTGAGCTGTTCCTGAAAGATCTGTAACAGGGAAGGAGGGCACCCAAGAGCAAAATTAACAATCCGTTTGCTGTTTGGGAACCAAAGTATTCATTCACATTACTTGTAGTCCTCAATGATTTATGGAGTTAAAAAAAAATGCTTACTAGCGTTACCTGTGACTTGAATGCTGTTCACATCAATTTTCAAAGTCTGTGTAGTATTAGAGTTACTTGTGTTGACACCCAAAACCAGCTCATTTTTTACTTTTTCAGCTGTTACCATCTGGGTAAAATAAAGTGTGAAGACCACAACAACACTAGCAATACAAAATAGAGAAGTTCATTAGTTATTCTAGTTAATGAAATAAATCTGCTACCTGACATCATCTAGACAATATTTCATTCTAACACTGGTTCCATTTGTAAAGTCAGATTGTCTTTAGGTATTGACACACAAAGAAATACTTAATTATTTGGTAGGTTTGAACCTTGGAGAAACTTTTTTTTTCTTTATCAGCTCTTATTTTCACTGGAGGAAAAAACCAAAAAAACCCAAAACAACATTCGTATCAATTGCTGCAACAGAGATGAATTTGAAGAAAACTAAAGAAACATTGTCATTCAGCAAGTTTCCTAGTTTTAGCCCTAAAATATTGATGGTGAACCTTGAAGTATTATGAAAATTGTATAATATATTCCTGTCACAAAAGTTATCACTTCTGTAAAGCAAAGACCACCTGTGGATTCTGCATTTCTGAGGATCTCCTGTGCAATTGCCTGGATTCTCACAAAGAAATAGTAATGACTGAAAACAGAGATATTTTGAAATCATGGTCATACTGCATTTAACTTCTAGGGAGCCTGAATTTTATCCAGAGTGGTTTCTGTTTTTTCTCTCCCATCCATTCTGGACTCTATTATGAAGTTTTATATTTGTAGCTAGAGTAAGGTAATGCTGAAGTATGATACTTGCCAAAGTTTTTCTCCTTTTACTTAAACTTAGGTGCAAAGTTTTTTATTCTTAAGCACTTATACTACCCATTTGCAACTGACTCAGTAGTGCTCTTTGTAAGGAGTGATTAATCCTGCCATTTTGCTGAGCGTAGTTTGTAGTTTGCAATATGTGGAAAAACTCCCCTTCTTGCATATTTCTGATAACCTCTAGGCCATGCCGAGCAAACAAAAGCTTCTATTGCTATCCTTGTGACTCAGCGGAGCTTCAAGGGTGAAATAACAAGCAAATTGCCTAAAGGGATAAACACTTTTTAAATGAGAAGAAAATAATTTCTGAGACAAAGTACTGTTCAGAGCAGAAATGAAGGCAGATCCTTACCAATGTATTAAAAGCCAGATCCAACTTTAACTAACATCAGATTTTCTGTGACTTCTGTGATTCTTGTGTCAAGATACAGGAGTGGAATTGTTATTGTCAAATACAGATATTTACAGCACAGATACCTAGATTTCCATTGATGGAAAGAAATAAGCTGTTTAGCATAATTGGTCTCCTCCTAAAAAAGGCATCTAAATTGACCAGAGGAGAAAACTAAAAACCCATCATTTATGAATACAATCCTGAGCAACCAGCTCAGAGATGTTTTCATCTTTGATGCCCAAATTTTGATAAGAATAGTCCCTTTCTATTTGCAGAAACCAAATTGTGCTGACTGGATCTACCTTCACAAGGACAAAAACCTGGAAGTGGCCTACTCCTTCTACAGTGTACTCCACTCCCTTAAAGCTGTAAAATTCTCCATGAAGTGATCGCACTCCACCTAATTAAGATCATATCCTCACTATTCCAATAAAAAGATTGCTCTAATTTAAATCTAATTCCCATTACTTACATGCATTCACGGTTGGTTAATATCCTAAAATACCTTTTTTTTTTCCCAAGCATGGTAATTCAAACAAACTATCCCCTCTACATATTTATCAGCTTCATGTATTAACAGCAAACACTGATACCACAAGCACACCTGTTATCACAGAACTGCATCATCAGTTGTCACGTAACCTGCACTTTGATTTTGTTGTTTTACCTATGAGACATCTAATTATATCATTCATTTCTCAAGATCTTTCCATTCTGCTTGAGTCTTAATCTTTTGTCCTCTGTTTTGTTCTTGCTCATCACAGTGTGTCATCAGACCTTTCTTTATTTAAAACTTGAGTTAGTAGTAAAAACACAAGATCTGCCCCCCAGTTAAAGAAGCATTCCACAAGCAAGCTCAGCACAAACTGATATCATTTCCCTTACAGATAGTTTCTTATCTACTTGACTGTGACTTTTCCATTTCTCTTTCTAAATCGGCAGTTCCAGGGACTATTATGTTTGGTTTTTTTAACTCTTCTAATCCTAAAGGAATTTTTTGAAGGAAATATATGTCTTGAAGCTTCATTCTTTTTAGAGATCCTTATGTGATCTGTAAAGATGGGTTTTATTGGTCTATTCACTATCCACAGAAGAACTGTCTAAACCAATAACATCATTGTCTCCTGCCCACATTCTAAGTAAACTTTGTCATATGCAATTACCCAGTCTCTGACTTCTTGAATCTTTCCAGGCCATCTTCAGATTTCCTGTAGGAAAAAAAAGCAACCATAAAAAAAACAAAATACAAAAGCAGGTTTCCACTTGATTTTATAATGTGGATAGGATGAAAGCATGTTCTGAAACTGTTTAATAATGGGAGACAGTATTACTCGTGTTTTGCTGAATCAGGATCTTATTGAGAATAGTGCAGATGGAATTAATATTACAGAACTCACTGTAATGAGAGACTTTTTTGTTAGTTGGCCTTCAGTAGGACAATCAACATAACAGGAGATTGAAAATGAGATCAAACAATCTTTACTAAAAGAAGCAGGTCTTACTGTACACATTTTATGGAATCTTTAGGACACACAGGGTGCAGCTTTGCCTGGTGCCAAATGACAGTCTCACTTGCTAACAACCTAAGGAATATGAGTTATGTGGAATCCAATTCCATAGGGACATATGAGTGTATTTCCATACATCTCAGCTTGTGCCAGCAGATTTCTAACCCGAAATTCCTTCTATATGGCAAGGACCAGGAACCCTGCAAACATAGCACCTTGGGAAAAATAATTTAGCAGTACTTTAAAATATAGATTTTTTATCAGTTGATCTTAGGGCTCAGCCTTACTGGTTTGGTCAAGGTACAGACATACACAAGTCTGAAAAGGAAGTTTGGCCAAGGAAACACATTGCTGTCAAACTTACCAGAGTAGCACCTGGAAGATGGAATATGGAAGATATGGAAAGAATAATATAGAATAGAATGTTTCCAAGGATGTCTTGAAAAGCAAGGTATTGGTAAGTTTCTCCTGCAAGAAACAGCTAAGCGAGGACTTTAGTAATCTATTTTCAAAGTTTAATTAAGCTGTACCTACTTGAACTGGGAAATTTCACATCTCTGAAATGTGTTCTTCAGATCACTTTCTTGAAAGACCTTTTGTACCTATATAAAGTGGAGAAATCTTGAACCAACACAGCCATTAAAAATAAACCCAGTCAAACACTGTATTCATGGTTTTAATACTAAATCATTTTTTCTAGACTACAGAAGCAAACCTTTTCTTTGACAATTCACTGATTTTCAGAGATAAGGAATATATTGAGTTCTGACCAGGCTTAGGACCTGAAATAACTCTTTTTGGAGACAGTAAAAAGCTATCAACAGCAGCTCATGTAAGGGAATTAATGTACCAACAGATACTCTTGAATTAAAAAGAGACCAACAAATTCTTACCAATTGTTCAACATCAAAGGCAAGGACTTTGAAATCAGCTGATGAACTGTTTTGCAAAGCAGGAATGAATGATGTTCCAGAGATTATTTTAAATATTCCCATGTAGACATGAGTATTCACATCTGCTTCAGCTAGATAATTAAAAATAAAATTCAGTGTTTTGAGTTTTATAGAAATTAATTGAAAAAATTGCATTAGATTTTATTGCACAGAGATAATCAATACAATGACTTCTAGATTTTTGTTTTGCTTTGCAGAGATGTTTTTCCTAGTGCTGATTTTAAAAAAAAAGACATTTTTCAATGTTTACAATAGTTACAACTGTAAACTTATTTTTAAAAATATTATTTGTTTTTGGTTCTCATTATTTTAAATTCTGTTTCAAATGCTGCTCTCCTGCAACACTGTGAATGGATAAAGAGGACAGTGGTATGTCCAGGTATGCCTAACAAAAGTGACAAAGATACATGGGAAGAAAAACAGTGAATTAGGAGGTTTTCATGTGTTCTGAATTATTATAAATTACTGCCTCACACTTTCAGTGTTAGCACTGTGCCGTTTTTATACGTGCATGCTGTTTTTGATGACAGCACTGGAAACACCAGTATCAGACCAGCTAAACCATTTTTCACCCAAACTTTCTTATCAGTACACACAGGAAATTCTGGGAGGATTTAGAAGGAAACTAGATAACTGGTCCTTACTGCAAATTTAATCTAGATTTTAATATGTTACTGCATGTGAGTTATCGAGAAAACAATTTATTACACATTAGAAATATTTCCTCCCTGTGTAAAACACTGGAAATTTTCAGAAAATACCTGTATTAATGTGGTATTAACCTGTATTAATGACAGATAGGAAATGCCTTTTACTTACCAGTTACAGTTCCAATAGTATTTTTAGGTTGTTTGAAGGCATTAACACCCCAAACAAGTTTTAAGACAAAAACAGATATGCAATAAATACTACAGTTAACAACTTTTGATGGAAACACAGCTCAGTGACACCAATTTAATATCAACTAGCAGGAGCAGACTGCTTTAAAATTCTTTGAAGGCCATTTACCCTTACAACAATTGCAAATCTGTTCAGCAAATGTTTCTAAATAGTAAAGGCCCTTTTTCTTATATATGTCAAATATATTTTTTTAAAAAATTATAATTATTATTTGTACTTGAATAAATTCTTGCCTATTCATCTTCTAAAACCAAAGCCACTCATTTAAAACCTGTCTCTAGATGCAATAATATACCATTTTATATTACTGGGATTTGACAGCATTCTGGTGAGGGGGTAAGAAAGTGAGTGGAGCGAACAACTTTTAAAATCTCTAAAGAAAAATAATAGCAACCAGAGAAATGAACATGATATTTTGACAAAACAGTTTTGGGTTTGGTCTTTTTTTTAAGACACACGTAAAGTTTAGTCCTCATGACCTTCAGTATAAAATAGTATGGACTTTTGGTTAATGAAAGCACCAAGAACTTCAATATAGCAGAGTATTTTTTCAGCGACAAAGGTCACTATGATACTCTGTCCAGTAGCTCCCTATCTCGCCTGTGCTGTGGAGCCCTGAACCGGGCACAGTACTCCAGGTGTGGCCTTACCAGAGCATAGTTAACATATATCCGCAAGATCTCTTAACCAAAATTTCAGTTCCATATGCAAATCCTCTTACATTGACATTTTAATTTAGTTTACTTTAACTATCAGTAACTTTATTCTATCACATTCTGAGAATCAGCTGAAGATTAACATGACTTTATGTTAATAATACGTAAGGCTGACAGCTGACTGTCTAAGGCAGGATCTCTCTCACACCAATAAATTACTTTAAAATTTATATATTTTTTTAAAATAAAAATGAAACAATTCCAAGAGATAGGGAAGACTTAAGGACTTCAATTGATTATCAATGTCTTCTGATTCAAACCTCATACATGGAGAGAAAACCCAAATATTCAGAGTTTTCTATATTACCTTCTCTAGTTCATAAATATGGTTGAATTACCAAAGCTTTATAACTTGGATTGCATTTCAAGGTCCTCTCCCAAAGCCTAACCATGAAAATTATTTTCTATGGCTTCAGAACATGATTCAGGTGCTTGGTTTTTTTCCCTATTTTGTTGACATCAATCTTCAGGGGAGGAGAGGAGGAAAACACATAAAACTCCTAAAACACCACTTCTCCCCCCACCAGTATTAAAAGCATAGCAAGAAATAAGAAATACAATTACAATGGAAAGACCACTGGCTTCACAGTCTGAATGTCTACTGAAGAACTCCTGAAGGTAATTTAGCTAAAGGTTGGCTACTTACCCCGTTCCAACTCCTGGATTGATAACCAAGAAAGTACAAGCAGTCCAACACAAACACACACAAAAACTGCGATCAGAGAAGCAAACAAAATCTCATAGTTACTAACAGAAATATATTTCTTATCAGATGATTTTTTCTGCTTCATTTCTGTCTTGAAAGCTTGTGTGAATTAAGGACTGACAAAAGACACAGCCTGAAAAGGAGGGTAATAATCCACATGAACAGATATTTATAAGGTACGTTCATAAATTAATTACACCATAAAACTTTGTTGACATAGGTTTTTACAGCATTCCCAAGCAGTCATATTTGTGCACAAGAAATGTAAATAGGAAGAAAAAAAAATCCCTTCAGAAAGAAAGCATTGAAGATTATGTCTCAGATAAAGAACAGGCAAAACCACAGAAATGTAAGGTTGGGACTATTTCTTGTAATTTGATATTTTTAAGTGACAATATAAAATATAGCTGTCAGACTTACTCCTTACACAGTTTTTTTCCTTAATTCTTTGTAAGTGAGATTATGAGGACAAAAGTGAAAGCCATATCTTTCCTTATTCTGGTTAAAAAGTTCCTTTAAAAGTAATTTTATTTATATATTTATACATATTTATTTATAAGAAATGCTGGAAAATGAGTTGTTTAGTAATGTGCCATAGTGCAGCAACATGTTCAGCACTGAACAGTAACTCAGCAGCACAAATTTAATCTGTGTTCTTTGGCCACTTAGCTGGAGAGCTAACCAGAGAAGACATTATGAAATGCATGCTTGCTTTGTATTTTCTTGCCAGGCATAAATGTGCCATGGGATACAAGTCCTTGATAAAGTTAAAGCATTGTGGATGGCCAGTGCTGCATCTTTAACGAAGCAATATTAAATTAAACAGGCAGTGTACCAACCAGTCCAAAACATTTGGTTATAAATTTAATCTATCAAAACTTTTGAGCTCCAGAAAAATAAAGTCATACTGATTTTATGTTTTGTGCTCTGTGAGATACTGATGTTGACTCCAGATCAGAGGTCCTAAGTCCAGATTTATGATGCAAATTTCCTCAGCTTTGCTTTTGGTACAAGCGAATTTGAGCAAACCAGCCATATTCCTGCCTGTCAGTGGAGAGGGAAACTTGTCTGAGTCAAAGACAAGAATTGTCTGAGGAAAAAAGCTCTACCTATCTGTAAATTGACAGAAATGGAGGTAATATAAATTGGGAAGAAATTAGAGAGTCTTGAAATTAAACTCTTAGATGACATAGCAATTCTCTGTCCAGTCTTAGAGAATTGGGGTATTTGAAAGGATCTGCAACACAACTGATTGGATTTAAAGCACTCTAAATCCTAATCAAGATCTTGACCTGAAAGTGGGATCTTAATTTAGTTTATTATAATAACACAATGAAAGAAATACGTTAATATTTCCAATTACTAAAAATAAAAGATGACTTACTTAAAGTTTTTAAAACCAAATTCAGGGCAGCTTTTATTGCCCTTTCACAGCAAGAGCAAACTCAGTCTGTATCCTGCAAATGGATGAGATCTTTGAGTCATCATGTGACATAGGGTAAGAATTGCTTTTGTACATACTGTGTATCACACACCCACACCCACATATATATACCATAAAAGTGTGTGTGTAGATATATATGTATACTTTTGAGCAGATTAAATTTGTGTGCTGAATGCTGCTGAATTGTGGCACAGTCTCTAACTGATTTTTCAGCAATAATTTTAATAATCTTCATTACAAGGGGTTTAAGTTTCTATACTTTTCTGAATACTGACTCTATCATACAGGTTCAGGATGCCTCTAAATAGCTCAGTTGTCCATGTCAGGTTTTTCAATATCTAGCAGAGCTATGCAATTACAGTATCCAAGCTGAAACAGGGGAAGAGGAGGGAGTGACAGAGAAGCTGTTATGGACTGACCACAACTCCCAGTGCCCATCTGCCTGCAACACTTGGGGATGGCAATAAATTAAGCTACTTTTCCCTCAGCCAAGTGTGTTTTACCTGTGATGGTAACCAGTGAGTGACCTCCCCATCTTCATCTTGATGCATGATATTTTCTCTCCTCCCCTGCACTTCTGGCCGAAGTGGCTGGGGGGGCATCTGGCAGCCAGCCAAGGTTAACTCACTGCAATTGTCTGTGCTGCATGAAATAATATCAGTTTATTCCTGTTTTATTCCTAATCAGACCTTTTTTATCACAAATCTGAAGAGTCTTGTGCAGATGGACTTTGGACTCCTCTGTCATATTTTGTGTAATTTAACTGTTTGTATCATTGACATGGTATATCACCAGCAAAAGATAAAAACTATTACGCAGAGGTGACACTGCATTTTAAATTCTGAATTTACGCCCTAATGGTGAAATGATTAAATGAAGAAGTAAATCTGTGGCCATTTACAGTTCTCACACATTGATTACAGTCTGGCCAAGGACATGAATACTCTCAGGTTGGAGTTGTGACTAGTTGTGACTCCTGCAAATGAACTCATTTGCTAAACAATTCTAGCTGGCAATAAGGTCATGGTAGCAATAATTAATAGGTAAGCCCTGGACACTGAGCTGATCGTAAGTAAAAGTGAGATCTTTCATTAATTTGTTTGTAACCTGTACTAGTATGATCTGCTTGTAAAAGAGTATAAGAATCCATGATTTCACATTTCATTTGTAAACCTTAAAAATGAGGGGGACAGACTTCAGCAGTGTGCCAATCCCAACTTCCCATCAATCAGGAGTTACACAAGCAAAGCAGTTAATGCTTTGATGGTCACCTAGTCCAACCTCCTGCTCAAACAAATTAGATCAGGGCTGTTCAGGACCATCTCCAGGCAAGATCTGAATACCTTCAGGGTGGAAAACCATACAGACACTATGGAAAAACTACCTGTGCCAGCACTGACTACCTGCATAGTGATTCCCGCCTGCTCCCCATCACTGACATCTCACTGGAATATCAGTTGCCGCAATTTGTGTTCATTTCCTCTTGGGCTTTCACTTTGCAATTCTGAGAGGAGTCCACCTCTGTGTTCTCTGCAATCATCCCTTGGGTATCTGAAGGTAGCAATTAGACACTCCAATCAGCATGTCAGCCCCAGCCAGTACTGCTGTATCGGGTTATTCCATCTCAGATTCTGGACTTTGCACTTCTTGAACTTGGTTGAACATTACAAGGTTTCTGCCAGGCTATTTCTGTGCCTCTTAATGACAAGTACATCCTGTAACTGCAGACTTCTTTCCAGCCATGGGCTTCACGTGTTTCTACTTTTATTACTCCTTTAATTACTTGTCTCCTTGTAAATCCTTCTTCTGCATGCTTAGTTTCATATTTTTTTTATCTTTATCATAATTCTAAAGTTAATTTTTCACTGTGAACTAATAGGACCCTTGCAAGTTGGATTTGGTTGGCTTGCTACATGTCTAAACTCATGAAATGGTATGATCCATTCAGGAGCAGAGGGAGCATTAACCACTGTTACTATCAAATTACTACCATCTACGGCAAGTTGTGAGTATTCACAGGTCATGAACAGCCTGTAGTAAAGTAATTAATCACTGTAGGAAATAATGTAAAATTCAAAATAATAAACCAGATTATTTAGTTCTATTGACAAACAAATTGCAAATAGGAAACTAATGAAATCAGTAGCATGTTATTTTCTAGTTTTATGACACCATTTGTGAACTATATGATAAAACAATATAACATGATTTTAAAATACTTTAAATGGTACAAAGGAAAATACTCAATTTATTAAACACTAGAAAAATATCACAACTTACTTAATATTGATAATTGATTTTTAAAAATATTATTACTATAGTCATTCTAGCAAAACATCAAGTTAGGTAATTTTTAAAGAAATAGGCCATTGCCATGGTAGAAATCTAACAGATTCACAATTCAGGGAATTTATATTTCATCCACTTCTGCAGCTCCACCGGTTTTATTGCCTTATTGGGCTGCTTTTATTTTCTTGTTCAATCAGTCTCCAGCACAG
This sequence comes from Cephalopterus ornatus, assembly GCA_013396775.1. Classification (NCBI taxonomy): domain Eukaryota; kingdom Metazoa; phylum Chordata; class Aves; order Passeriformes; family Cotingidae; genus Cephalopterus; species Cephalopterus ornatus. The sequence continues at coordinate 15,680 of VZRE01001156.1, read as the reverse complement.
GGTGAAAAGATTGCTGACACTGAAAGGAGGGAATGTTATGTTCAGATAATTCCTCTAATACCCAGTCTATCACAAACACACTTCAAGTCTGACATTCTATTAATAGGTAGCTATCTGTGGGAAAATGCTTTGGTTACCCCCCTTCCCCCCACCCCAGACTTGCCCTCCTCTATCAAAATGAAATGAAAATCAGCTTTCTTATGGCAGCTGTTTTCAGATGTCTAAGTGCTTTTGCCATTTTGCTTCCAGAGGGGGAGGCAGAAAACCAAAGCAAAGGATCTGCAGTGAAAGTGCAGAAACAGACTAAGCTTATTTTTAATACTACATCAAAAGGAGAAGTTTCAAAAGGAGATCACACAGAAACACAACTTCTCAGTAATCAATGAAACACAGAATCATAACATAGTCTGGGTTGGAAGGGATCTTAAAGATCATCCAGTTCCAACACCCCTGCTGTGGGCAGGGACACCTTCCACTACACCAGGTTGCTCAGAGCTCCATCCGACCTGGCCTTGAACATTTCCAGAGATGGGGCACCCACAACTTCTCTGGGAAATAAGTGCCTCACCACCTTCACAGTAGAGAATGTCTTCCTAATATCTGATCAAAAGCTACTTTCTTTCAGTTTGAAGCCATTCCCCCTTGTCCTGCCAGTCCAGCCCTTGTAAAAAGCCTCTCTCTATCTTTCTTGTTGGCTTCCTTCAGGAAGGCAGTTATTAGGTCACCCTGAAGCCTTCTCTTTTCCAGGCTGAATAATCCCAATTCTCTCAGCCTTTCCTTGAAGGAAAGGTGCTCCTTCCCTCTAATCAACTTGGTGGCCAGTGTATTTCTTGCCCTGAGGTTCATGCAATAAGTGCTTGGAAAACTAGGTCATGTAGGTCTTCATTTGAGAAGATAGAGTAGGGAACTGGACACTGATGTCTGCCTTCAGTCCCTAAGCATTCCCTAAATCCTGGGTCTAAGTATGTATTGAGATAACAATTGTTGAAAAGTGAATTCATGTCTAGTGAATTCATGTCATTGGTGTCATCTCATTGGAAGATTTACTGGGAGTGGGAAGATCTGCTCATGGAGTCATCTGACAAGGGTTTTTGCTCTAAGACACTACCCAAGAACATTCAGATGCACACCTGACAAGAAATCAGTTTCCTAGAGGTGATCTCTAAACAGATGGGATGTGTAATGAGCAAATTAACATAGTAATTGGTATGTGAATGCAATTAAGTAATGATATATTTACTTTGGATGGCAGACCATACTGAAACTCTGACAAGGTGTTCTGAGAAGTTTTAGATTCCTGTCACGTAAGCTAATATCTATGCTGTTTTGTGCATTCACAATTTAAATTCTGACTCCCAATAAGCCTATAACAAAAAGGAAAAAAAAAGTAAAAAACTACAATGGATTTTATACATTCCTTGAAGGATGTTCGGAAACCGGAATTAAATTGACCTGTTCAATGAAATGATCCAAATAGATTTTCGGGAACTAATCTGTCTTCATGTTAACTGATCCATATCAGGAAATTAATTAAAAATGCACTGCTGTCATTAGCAGTAATTCCTCAGACAGTCTTGATAAAAAATAAAAAAATTTGCATAGAAAGTAAATGTGGAATATATTACCTTTCCCACAGTTTGGAGGAAGATTTCTTTTAAAAACAAGCAACAACAACAAAAAGACCCTACCCCAAAAAAACAAACAGCAAAAAATCATAACTTTCCTTGTTTAAGCACATCCCAAAAGATCTCACAGGACAGCAAGGAGGTTCTTTCCTGGATTAATCAATTACTTGTCTGACTTTGGATAGTGGCAGCTTAACATTACTTTACTTTTTCCTTCTGTTCCCAACACAGAATCCTATTTTAAGCCAGAATCACAGAGTTATGTTTCTGAATAGATTGCAACAAAAGGTGGGGCAAATTAAGAGTACCCAGAAAGGAGTTCTGTGGTGAATTCAGTTTGCTTCAGCTGAAGTGGTCACAGAGCCAGCAGCTAGCACTGAAAATAAAGGAGGACTCTCCTCTAACTTTTGAGATCTACTGGTGGGGGTAAGAATTTTCTTCTGGAGGCAATCAATTTCCCTTCATAGACTAAAGAAACATAATAAATAAGTATTTTATAATAAATGTCTTGTTTTTAAGTAGCTAAAATTAGGTAAATTGAGTAAAACACAATGCCTTGCATTCAGAAAATAAATTACTAGGCCATATTAAACTACCCAGCTGAGTTTACACCACTAGATGAACATACTTCCTTATATTCCCTGCTACAATTAGGAGAAGAAAGTGTGGATCATGGGAACAAAGTGAAGATAATAGCAATCAATAAGAAAACAGAAAATAGGATGAACCACCTGAGTAATGGAAAGAGCAAGCCTATGCAAAGTTCTCTGTGACAAGTAGATGGGATGAGGCAGGAATGGAACGGCACACAAGGGAAAGAATCAGTGTCTTAACTTGGCCGATAACAGTGAATGGCAAAATAAGCAGGTAAAAGACAAAGGTCAGGAGGAAGTAGCAACATTATTGCTTCTCTGATTAATTAACGAAAAAGCCAGTGTGGAGCAGTCATTGAAAAGAGCAGTAAATTTAGCGCAGTGTAATAGTTTCTATGAATAAAAGCAATTGCAGCAACACTGCTGTATATATAGATTTGTGCCTTAGAGGTTAATATGGAGGCATTGAAAAGAAAATTAAAGTGGCAGGGGAATGGTTCTCCTCTTTCGTCCTTAGCTTTTGTTCAGAATGATAGAATAAATACAAACTAATTTTTTTTTCTATACTAAACACCACAGTGCTTTGTGAGTATATATTTTTTCTAAAGAAGCTTTGGAATAAAAACTTTGAATCTGTTTGCATATTGAAGGGCCACAAGACACAAAAAAGAAAAAGAGTCGGGAGCAAAGACTTAGGTATGGGCTAGCCTAGCCTCTCTTCATCCTATGAAAATCATTTCAGGATATCTATAAACTCTGCAAAATATGGGGAAAAATACCGGGGAAACATTTTACAGTCATTTAAATGCATTTTCATAATTTTGTGTAGCCTCCAGCAGTCTTTCCAAGGTTGTCTATGCTAGTTAGCAAACTGTTATTCTTGATATATATTCAGAAATGTGTGTTTCAAAAGATATTAAAACAGGGAAATTTCATGTTAAAATAATATCTGTATTTCTTGAGTTTTATTTTGATTGTTCAATAAACAACTGCAGACCTTGGAAGCTGACATGCATTACTACCCCTCTTCTACAGATCAGCTATCTGAAGGTACTTGAAAGGTCATTAAATTTTAACTATAAGAAATGTGAATAGCACCTATTTCTCTGAAATTTAAGTGCTTTAAAACTCCCGGCTCATTTTGTTAAATATCTGTCTTGTTTAGACAAACCCATATTTAAACTGAACTCTTCTATTACAACCCTGAAAAACCCTGACCATAGGTATCTCCATAGCAGGAGGAGTAAGAAATGCCTAAGGAGCAATAATCATCTCTATTTTTAACCTATATAATCAATAATACAGACAGCAAGATAGCTTGTCCATAAACCTTTGGAATTTGAGAAATCTGTACGAGAAATCCAGCTTGGTTTCATGGAACATTTGTACTCCTGTGTAGCATTGGTGTGACATTCTTAACTGACTGAGGTTCTGAAGGGCAGACTATAAGAAATAACCCCAGAAATTTCTCCATTATAAAGCCATTTGTTTCCACCTCATGTAGGTTATTTTTTTGTTGACCACATCAGCCAGAGCAAAGGAAAATCAGATACTCAGGTCAGAAAGAGAATACTCAAATAAAAGGAGAAGATAGGAAGAAGCAAATCTGAAATCCTTGCAGTTCACTCATAAAGAGCGCACAAAGTGAGGTGAAAGTTGAGGCCACATAAGCTGCAAAACAGAAATGATAAGCATTTACCTTGTGCTCAGTGTGTCAAATATAAGCATAAGCTTGTTCTCTCTAAATACATATATTACAAAGCATTTTGACAGCATGATTTTTTTTTTTTTGATGTTAAAAATAGTCTGCACATCCTTCCAAAAACATTTAGCCTCAGCTTTGCTCCTTTCTTTTTGAAATTTGTGGTACAGCTTTCCATAGAAGCTGATCCTGATTTGTAAAAGAAGGATTGCATCAGTGCAGAATTCTTTGAAAAATCCCACTTTACACCTAACAGAACAGCAGGACAATAATTATGTGTTGGTTTTGGATGAAAGGGATGATAAGTAAACTATTGTACTCCATCTTTAAAGATCCCCTAAACCAGGTAACACAGATCAAAAGTTCTGGTCACCAAATGATCTGGCCACTCTTATTTTCTTGTCCTCTATACTTGACCCTCAAAATAAGTACTGAACAAAAAATTACTTATATTCTTTGAAACACATGTGAAAGACATTTGAGTTAGAACTCTGTGATAATCCATTTAGCTTCTTGCACCAAATAACTTTTCACATTGGACATTTGACAAGATGATAAATAAACCAAATAATGAACAATGGGTTTCCTATTTTTATCATGGTAATTATTTCAACAGTAGTTGACAGATAACATGTAAGGATGAGGAAAATGCTCCTGGATTTTGAAAATGAGGTCAACTAAGCATGTAATTACTTTCTCAAAGATTCATATAACTGAACTCATCTATTTGAATAGGAGTTCAAATCTTGGTCATTGTGTTCATGCAGTTCCTCATTACGCATTGTGACTGCTACAAAGAGAACACTTTCTCTTTAAAAATTGTCTAAATACTCCCAAAATGATGAATGGTAAAATATTTTATAACTTTCTGTTATTAAAAATATCAGTGACTTCTTATTTTAATGTCTATCTAAATTGGGAAAAAATATCTGATATCAAACACAGAAGAACACATTAAATACTAACAATGATATTTGAAATGGTATAGTAGTTTTTTGGTTTTTTTCTATTATAAGCTTTAAGCCTCAATTTGTCTTTGTTTAAAAATCAAAATTGCCACTCAAAACCCAATGAAAACTAGAAAACTGAGACACAGGACTAGTCTACATGGAAGGGTTTACACCCAAGTGTAAATCAAGATACTTTGGAGGAAAACAGACAAACAAAACCAAACAAAACCAAAAAGAGAAAAACAGTTGCTCTTTTAAGTCAGTCTGAAACATGGCAAGGAGTAAAAAAAAAAATATTAGAAACTGACAAAATGGTAGAGCTGCCAAAAATCAGGCCTTAAAAATACCCCTATATATGATTTCATAGAATATTTTTTCCCTTGTAGGAAGCGAGCAACGTAGAATGGGAAGGGGATGCTTCAGTGTAATTCCACAAGAAAATGTTTTAAAGCCTGCAAATATATCTGCATTTTGGCTTGTATTTATCTATCTATCTTTCACTACATAATTATACAATAGTTTCATCATTTCCAGCTAACAGATATGTCAATTATTTCAACAGGAATGACAAAACCCCGTAATCATTATGCTGCCCATAAATCCCCTGACTTTTTCCAAACTTTGCAGAAACAACCCATTTCGAACTAATTTACCTTTAAAAATTTGTCTTGTTAAGTACTAGCCCTGCAGATGGATTTGAGATCTCCATTCTTTTTCATTTGCATATAGAAATGATGAAAGACTACAGAAGTGGAACCAAGCTGAAAATTCTGTTGTTAAAAAGGAATGCAATTCCCTCTCTCATTCCTCTGTCAATTCTTTAAACTATAAATGGAAAAATAAACTGTTTTCAATCACAAAAGAGTAATCTTTAACTTAAAATTAGAACATTAGACTGAGCTGCACATATACTCTAAGGCATCATTGTTAGTGTGCAGCTATATTGCAAGATTTTCCTGTTACTACCTACTGAAAAAAATCCATATATATTTAGAGTTATAAGAGTTATTGTCTTGGGGACAAAAAATTTTAGCACAGTCTGCTGTAAAATGGCCTCCAAGTCTCTGCTCTGGAGGAATAAGGACTCATAGGTCTAATGAGATTCAGAGATCTAGGTAGACAGAGCAACACAGCTATAACATTCAGCATCTGTAAATGCTGAATTAGCAGAGTTCCACTTATTTTATAACAAACATTTAGTTCCTATTTTTTCCCAAAAGTAACAAAGAATAATCATGATAGATGACTGCTTCCAAAAGAACAGGACAAATAAAGCTGGTTTATTTAAACGTGTTTAACTGTTTTTTCTTACTTCTTAAATAAAATCTTTCCCTACACTGTAGCACACATCTGACTTTCTTCCATGAGTTTACAGTTTCATTTGGGGGCACTAATGTCCTACATTTGCCTTTCCCCCCTCACCAGTAATATTTGTTCTTGCTGGTTATCTTTGAGACTTTATCTTTGAGATCAAGATTATCCAAGAGAAAAAGGAGGTCATAAATTATAAAGGCAAATTGTCATTATATGCATTTTTGCAGCATTAAAAAAAAAAAAAGAGTATTTGGAGGCTGAAAGCAGAATAATATTCCAGAAAAATGATTTTCATTGCAGTCACATGTGAACACGTAAACAGTCAAACACAAAGAGTAACATTTCAGGGTAAATCAGGCCAGTAAGATGACTATTAAATGTAATAACACACTGTACAAACAATAACATTTATACAAACTGTAAACATTTGAGAAATAAAAGGATAATGGAATTATAAATATAAATTCTTACTATCATGTAATTTCAGATTTTTTTTTCCTGGGAACTATGTGAAGCAAATTAAAATATTTAGAGATATTTTTGTTTAAAAATATTTTTAAACAGTTTTAAAAATATTTTTAAACTTTCTAAAAATACTTGAAAAAGTATTTTTTGAAACAGATGAGATAGTTGATAACATTTGCACCACCCTTGTAAAATCAACAGAATACACCTGGCTCATTCAAAAGTCACAGAGATGGAGACAAACCCTTTGTTAAATAAAGTATGAAAGGTGAATTTTCACCTAATTTCTAATAACTAACATCCTCTGAAATGATCAATCATGAGTGAAAAAATAAAAATACAGAGAATTAGATGATATTTAGATTTAGATTTAGAATTTATTTAGGATTTAGATTTACAAAGATTAAAGAGGAAATATGTTGGAAGGACATGTCAGAAACCTAGAAGGAAAATAAAATCCAGGTGAACAATACCAGAAATACTAGAAGAGATAAAATTTTAAAAAAGTAAAAAAAAATTAATTAATTTTGAAAAACGCCCTAATTCCTAGACTAAGCTATGATATAATGCATTAAAAAAAATTCTGTCAACTATGAGAAATTCAGGTATTATTAAAATTTTTCTTTTTTAAAGAACTCGATTACAGTAATATGAAATTTTGCATGTAACAGTGAAGAAATTATTTGGTAAACACTATTTTAAAAATAATGAAAGAAAGAAACTGAGTATAAAGTTATGTTGTTGTAAATTCAAGGATAAATATTTTTGGATGAACAAAGTGTATATGTCACTTTGAAACTATTGGGCATAGAATTTGAGTCAGAATTTTGGAAACGTGAGTGGGCTGTGAGGGTGTCAATACGTATTTCAATAAAGGGATATGGGGAAATATCTCAATTCTTAAAATAATTTAGCAAGATTCCACATGAAGAAGTATTAAAGAAACTAAGTTGCCAGAGGTCTGGTGGATAGGTCCCTTAATGAGGACACATAAGGCTGGTTTACCTAGAGAAAGCTTAATTCACACTTTTCAGGGTAGAAAAGACTCTGTGATAAAGTCTGTCATGGGCTGGTGCTGGGATTTTTTTTAACCAGCTTCTTCAGCAATGACGTAAAGAAAGGAGGAATCAGGGAAATCTCCGGGTTTGCTGCTGACATTAAACTTTGGGGAATTGCCAGAGGTATTAATGACAAGGTACACTCAGAGGATCTCTCATACCTGAGTTAATGGGTAAAGAGGGTGGAACATGACCTTCAGTGTAGATAAATGCAAGATCATACACCTAGGGAAAAAAAAATCTAAAATATGGCTACATGATGTTAACGCTGGGAGTAGCTGTTTTAGCTCGGAAAAAAAGATCCTGGGGGAATTGTTAGCAGTTGTTTGAAATCTTCAATTCAGTGCAAGCTGGCAGCCAGGGGAGCTAAGAAAATATTGAGAGCACCATTAGGAGGGTTAATGGGAACAATAAAGAGGACATCATTAAAATTTACTTAAAGTGCTACTTAAAACCCCCGGGGCACTCTCACCTTGAGTGTAGCTCTGCTGAACGGGCAGTTTCCATGCTCTGTATCTGAGGAACAACAGAGTAGACTTAGGGAGGGTACAAATGAAAAAGGCACCTAAAGCTAGCAGGTCTGGGTGTAAACAGGTTTCTCTATGCTTCCTGAGTGGCATCTCCCATGGAGAGACAGAGCATCCTGTTGGGATTACCTGAATAGATGGACTATTGATCTGTCAAAGATGTTCATGCACTGAATTTTCAAAAAGCCTGCTTTACACACATATATTGTGTTGCTTTATTTTTTAAATGCAAGTCCAGTGTGATCTCAAGCTTCTGTCTTCGACAGAATTTCGGTTATCCTGACTTGCTGAAGAATCAGGAACATGTTCACCTCTAAAATATTGTATGGAAAGCTTGATACAGCTACTAAATGTGTCTGCAATGTTTGAGCCTGGTTCCAGTGGTTTGGTCCCTTAGTTCAGGAACGATCAGCTTATAAAAAGGTGCTCTAAATTTCACTTTCTGAATGTGACTTTCTCAAAATGAATTCTGTCTCTGCAGTACAGTTGGACATGGACAAACACACACCCAAGCCACCCACAGAGAGGAGTTGTCGTGTTGACACCCCCACTTCCAAACAGTAGCAAGGACTTACAAAGGTTCAACAGTATCTCCCTGATACGATTAGCTACAAATATTTACAATGTTTTTTTACTGCAAAGCATGCTTAATTGGTTTTTTATTGCATGACACCTCATGGGGCATGGAATATCCCGCTGACCTGGGTTTGTCCCAGTCCAATTTCTTGCCAACCTTCACCCTACTCACTGGGGGAGTCAGAATGGGAAATAGAGAAAACCTTGGCACTGCTCAGCAACAACCAAAATATTAGTGAGTTAGAAACACTTTTTTACATACAAATACAAAACACAGAACCATACAAACTCCTATGAAGAAAATTAACTCCACCTCAGAAGCCCCAGGACAACTGATAAAAAGAATATTACTTAATCTGATGATGTAATGTACTGAGTAAATAAATAACAATGAAGTAGATATGATAACCATTAAATTCAATTCAATGATGTAAGCATGCATGTTGGTGACAGTTGATGACACTGTGTGGGTACTAAATGACAAGGAAAAAAGAGGAAAAAAGGAAAAGAAAAGATAAAGGTTATTTCAATATTTATTTAAGTAGTAGGAAATTTTAACCTCCTAAGGAGGAAAATCTAATGCAGATCTCAGTTCTGAAAAGTTTCAGGAAATTTGAATCCCTGCAATAACAAATGTCACAGTCAAGCCAGTACTGTTAAAAATCACACTCTACTTGATTTGCCACTGTAATGGTGGCAATTTTTACTTTTTATTTTATATTATTTTTACGCAATACTTATATTTCATGTCTGTTTATATTTTGCACTTGTGTATATATATGTAGGTTTTGTTTGTTTTTTTGGAGTAGTTGTTTTGTCATTGAAGATTGGTATTAGTATTAGTTTCGTTTGGATCTTTGCTTTTTTTTTGGTCACGATTACGGTTTGGTTTTAGGGTTGGTTTATTGATTTGGGTTGTTTTATTATTGGACACTGACATTAGTTTAGTTCAGTTTTTTTCTTATTTGGTGATTAGTTTTCTGTAAAACACAATTTAGAGCATAAAGTTAGGGGTTTTTCAAGGTTAAATTTCTTTGAGGTACACACTGAATTTCTTTATTTTTTTTATCATCTACTATGTATTTCTTGGTCTTTGAGTGAAGACAATCCCACGGATGGGTTTGTCTTGGCTTGAGGCAAGGGTAATTTAAATACCTTTATTTAGTATACTTTTCAAGTGAATTGCTGGAATTTTGTTTTTATTTACAATGTGGAGGGATTCTGCTTGGGCAGGGCTAGTTTGATTGACAAGCTTCTAGTGTTAATTACCTAGGTGGCTTTTGCTAAATGTTTATTTTAATTTTTGAAAGTTTTCTCACAGTGTTTTCAAACTGGTTTTTAACTGTCTATTATACTGTTCAACTTTTTTAGCAGTTGGTGTATGATATGGAATGTGATATACCCATTTAGTATCATGTTCTTGTGTTAAAGTGGTAACTTAATTGTTTTTGAAATGAGTTTTATTGTTTGACTTAATTTATTTTGGAATGTCATGTTTCTACAGGACTTGTTTTTTAAGACTCAGAATGGTATTTTGGGTTGTTGTGTGGGGTATTGAATAAGTTTTTAATTATTTAGTGGTTGGTTTTACTATGGTAAGTATATAGTGTTTATCTTGGCGGGTTTGTTATGCTTTTTCGTATTTATATTTGTCTTAATGTTCACAATATTATAGGGGCTTCAGTCTTTTTTCTTGTTTAATAGTGGCACAGGTTTCACAATTGTGGATAATCTAGGAAATAATGTTTATGGTTAAATTTATTCTTTGGTCTCATGCTTATTTATATGTGACATCTTGGCCTTGATGGCCTGAGGCATCATGGGTTTATCGAGCTAGGAATAACTTTCTTTTATGTTGTCAGTCTAGATTTATTTGTGACATTTCAATTTGTGCAGCTCAGTCTGCTTGTTTGTTGTTATGGTGTTCTTTATTAGTTCGACTCTTGGGTATGTGGTCATTTATGTGGTGGATTTTTATATTTAGTTTTTTAATTCAAGTACTAATGTCTTGTCACAAATTAGTAGTTTAAATGGGGTTTTTTTCTATGTTTCTAGGTGTTTTTTTCCTATTGGTTTAATCATCTTTATAGGACATTGGCTGTCATCTATGAGTTAGTGTAAAGGTAAAGTTTTGGCTATTTTTCTTGTTCTGTAATATCTAAAGCTAATTGGATGGTTCTGAGTTTGCGAATGGACTTGATTCACTTTTTTTTTTAGTGGCTTTTGTCACTTGTTAGGTGGAACTCTAGACAGTTGCATTTTATTTTCGGTTTCTCTTACGATATGGTAAGAATTATTGGTGAAAAGGGCGTAACATGTTTTTCTTTCTGGTAGTTGATTGTATGGTGCAGTTTTTTAGCTCGATTTACTGGCTTTTTTTCTTCTTCATCTGCCAGATTGAAGTTTTCACTTTTAGGTTAATTTATTATAATTTTTAAAATTTTAGGGCGATTTGAGTTCTTGATTCGGACACACTGCATAATCAAAGTAACCTATTTACTCTATGTAGCATCAGGAGTATGATGCGTAGAGGGCACTTTTTCTTTAAATATTTAGCTCAGTACTGGTAGTTGGGGTGCTAAGAGAAGATGTGTTTCTATGCTAATTACTTCTGAGGTTGTTTTGCATGCTTTTATATGCTGCTAGGATTTTTTTTTTTATAGGGGTATAGTTGGTTTCAGAATTTTTGTAGTTTCAGTTTCAGAAACTGAGTGGTTGTTTTTGTGTTTTACTAGGCACTTTTTGTTAGAGATTTTAGGAGGGACTTTTATTTTTAGTTGCAGAATAGAGTACATTTTTCACATCCTTTCCCGTCCGGACTGGTTCAAGAGCTACAGTGTGTATAACCTCTTGTTTAATTTGCTTGAAAGTTTGCTGTTGTTTAGGATTTTATTGAAAATTATTTTTTTCATGGGTTAGAAAATAAAGAGGATTCACAATTTGGTTGTATTTTGGGATATGTATTTTTTAAAAGCTTATGGCCCTCAAAAAAGCTTGCGTTTTTTTTTTGTTGGTTGGTGGAGTTATTGTTAAAATCTTATGGATGATTTTTGTTGGAATTTGATGACGTCTATCTTGTTATTTTACTCTGAGGAATTGGATTTCTTTGATAGGTTTTTTGACTTTATTCTTTTTGATGGTGGAACTGGTTTTGAGGAGAATTTGGATGATTTCTTTTCTTTTTTAAAAACTTTTTTTGCTGTGTCTCTCCATACAGTAATGTTATTTATGTATTGTATGTGTTTTGGAGTTTCACCTTTTTTTAGTGTAGCTTGAATTAATCTGCGGTAAACGGTGGGACTGTGTTTCTACTCTTAGGGCAGTTGGTTCTAGGCGTATTGCACGTCTTTTTACGTGAAAGCAAACTGCAGCCTGCACTCTGCTGCCAGGGGAATGGAGAAGAACATATTAGCAATATTAATGGCAGCATAATATTTTGTTGTTTTGGACTCCAGCTCGTACTGGAGCTCTAACATGTTTGGCACAGCAGCATTTAATGGTGGGGTGACTTCATTCAAGTCACAATAGTCCACAGTCAATATCTATTCTCTATTAGATTTATGTACAGGCCAAATGGGGCTATTGAAGGGTGAGTGAGTTTTACTGACTATCCCTTGGCTCTCTAATTTTTGAATCATCTTATGGATGGGGATCATAGTATCTTCATTTTTTTGGTATTGTCATCTGTGTATTGTTGTAGTGGCTGTTGGTATTCGTTGGTCTTTGACTCGCAACAATCTTATAACGGAAGGGTCTTCTGAGAGGCCAGGTAGGGTAGATAATTATTTGGATTTTTCTTTAGTTATTGTGGCTATATCAAAAGTTTATCGGTACTCTTTCAGATTTTTGAAGTATTCTCTTTTGAGGTAATTAATACTAAGAATAAAAGGGGCTTCTGGCCCCATCGCAACAAGATGCTTCTCTCATTGGTTTCTAGTCAAACTCATTTCAGCTTCTACTACTGATAATTCTTGAGATCTTTTTGTTACTCTAGAAATGGAAATAGTTTTTGTGTTATTATGGTCTGATGGCATTAAAGTATACTGGGTGTCAGTTTTTATTAAGGCTTGGCATTTTTGAGGATTTGATGTGCTAAGCTATCGAATTTACACAGCTCAGTAAACTCTATTGTTTTCTTGGTCTCTCTCTTTTTCTTGGCAGAAGTCAGGGCCTTTCTATTGGTCTTAGTCAGAGGCTTTATCGTCAGATTTTCTTTTTGCCCTACCAGAGGCCTTTTCGTTATTACGGAAATGGACCTCAGCCTTCTTGCGTTTTGGAGATTACAGTTATTTTTTCAGGATATCTGCATCAACTACATAGATGACTTTTTTATCAGTTTTTTTCTGGTTTACTTCTCTTATTCTGGCCTTGAGTTTGGAAGTGGGTTCACTATCCCACTTTTTCATGTTTTTTCTCTTGTTACACAGATAGAATTACAGTTGAATATGTGATTTTTGCCTGGGGTTTTCTTTCCTTCTGTGTGTGAGAGGAGGAGATTTCGAGTGAGACTGGGACCAAGATCAAGATCGAAGTCGAGATCATGATCGAGATTGTCTTACTGGTCGAGATTGTCTTTGTAGTTTCTGTTTTTGCAATTTTTGTTTTTGTAGTCTTTGTTTTTGTAGTCGTTTTCATATCTATTCATAAGGTTTCTCTATTCTTTCTCTAGTGAGGGTGTGTTGGAAGTTGGAGGCATCTTCTAAATTTGTTGTTATGTTTCGTATTTAAGTATACATTGTGTCTACAGATGGTTCTATTGTCTTTGGATTGTATATTGTTATTAAGTAATTAATATATGACACAGGGGCACTTTTAATTACTTTTTTTTAAATTGGCTGTGTGTAAGGAATGTTTTTTGGATTTAGCTAATGGTAGTGTTTTGGGTTATAATAAATGACTTTTAGTATAGTTAATTTTTGTAGGTACTGAATTTTTTTTTGTCGTTCATTTTTTTGGAGAATTTATTAGATTTTCTTTATATGGGTACTTTTTTTTCACAGCATTGAGGATTCGGATTTAAAGACTGCACGACTTATTCTTTTTTTTCAATTTCTTGTTTAATGATTTGATTTCGGGCTACAGATTTTAGCTGCTGAGCTTCATAACTTTTTAACTTGTGGCTTTTAGCCCTGTTGTCTTAGTATCGTACCTGTTGGGTGAGAATTTGTTTACTAGGCTGGCAACTGTAATTTTTTTGTAAGTTTTGAAGTTTTGCTGGGGTCATTGATGACATAACTTCTCTTTCTCATACAACTTCTTTTTTATATTTTCTATGTGGAACTACTTTTTTGCTCTCTCTCCACATCTCTCACGTAGAAGTGGAATTTTTAGTGGGTATGGGCTTTTTATGAGGGGTGCACACTGAGCACAGGACGGGTTCTTACGTTGTTTCTCAGACTTGTAGGGTGGAGGTAGGTATAATTCTCCTCTATGCTGAGGTAAAAGTCTTAGTCACTTTTCTATTTTCTCCAATATTTCTAATGTGTCGTCAGGTTTTTGCTTTCTCTTTAGTGAACTACTAGCCATCTGTCCTATCATTTTTTGGGGCTCACTTTTTTTTGTTTTGGACGTGCTCATAGTTTTATTGGGTGCGCTCTTTTTCTAGTAGCTGCTTTTCTTCTCTTGCAGATGTGGACGGGATAGGTTTTTTGTTCTTTCTTTTTCTTTTTTTTCTTCTTCTTTTTTTTTCTTTTACTAATCACGAAGGTGGGTTTGTAGGTTCTACAACCTCCTTTATTTATGCTTTTTTTTTACTACAGGGGCAATAGGGATTTCAGAGGTTATAGTTTGGATGCCTGTCTCAGTCATAGCCTTGACTGTAGATGTTGTAGTGTGAGTTCTAGTTTTAATGGAACTAGCAGAAGCTGTGCTGGTTTTGAGTCTGAGTTCTACACTTAGTCGATTTAGTAGAGATGATGTTGACTTTAAGTTGTGTTTGGACCCTGATTTCTGTAGACTCTATAGGGGCATCATTGGTTTTGGGTGGCATAGTTTGAGTTTCTGTCTTAGCTTTGGCTTTTTGAGGATGGTCTGTGGCAGTTTGATAAGCACTAGCTAGGTCTCAGTATAAAGCAGAGAGTTGCACATTTGCATCTTCGTATAAAAGACACTTTTTTATTAAACGACGGATTATCTCATCAGGATTAGACACTTATTCTGGCATAAAGTCTCAATTAATGGGAGGTGCCACATGCTTTACTAATTTATTAAAATTTATTTATGTTTTTTTGCCAACCAGGAACTGGCCTTTCCAAGCCCTTTTCCAAAGCTCTAGCGATTCCTTTTGAGGTCTGGCCTTTCTTAGAACAAGGAAAGTGGTAAGACACCACCCTTCCAATTTTAACTAATATTTTTGCTGCTTTCATCAATAGTAACACTGTCACTAAGCAATTTAGGTAAGAATTGGAGGTGATTCTAGGGATCTTTGCTATTAAGCATTGAATGCCACTCTCACAAAGATCAGCTACTAGGCTATGGATGTTGAGATTAAGGAAAGAGAAAAATTCATATTTATCATCACCATTTGGGCATTTTCCTATAGGATAGCCCAGGACAGGTACGAATATAGCTAAGATCATGAAGCAGGTAGGTAAAATAGCTATTGTTTATATTGTTCTTTCTCACTGTTCCTAAACAAAAGGTATGTTTATATAAACAAACTTTTCTTGCCAGCTCTTCCGGTAATGTTCTAAAACAAAGGACTATGTTACACCAACTTGGCTGTTTTCTCAGAGATTTAGCTAAAATAATGGTTTGTTTCCTGGGCAACGCACCAAAATCTGGTTTGGATCTGGCTTTCTTGCCAAATGCTCAAACTTTGTAGTTTGCAGTTTTCCCCCCTTCTTTATGAACACAAGGGAAAGGAAGAAG
>VZRE01001155.1:104225-271828 GCA_013396775.1 Cephalopterus ornatus | reverse complement strand
CTTGATGATCTTTGTGGGCCCCTTCCAACCCAGCGTCATCTGTGACTCTGTGACTCTGTAATTATATTGTCTTCAGACAGGCGTAGTGCTGCTCCTCTTCCCACACCTCTGCTCGAGTCTGAGCTCTAGAAGAGGGTCAGAGACCTGTCACTGGCCCTTGAATGTGAGGAACCCTCCAGCCATACCAGCACTCCACTTCATCCTGGGGAAATATGGGTTCTGCCAGTGCTCAGAGTGTCCCAAGGGCCTCAGTGTTTAGCACTATCTCTAGCCCTGTTTTGCCATGTGAGTGAGGAATGCAGAAGCAGTTTCTATTGGGAGTCCTGGTGCAGAGAGCCTGGGCTCACAGTCTACCCTGCACCAAAAATCACGGGGCTATGCGTTACATGCAGGTTATTAAGATTCTGCTTACTTTACAATGGTCTGTTAACAGCTCTAATGTCTTTAACATGTGCAGTCCATTGACTTTTAAGCAACATTTTATTGAAGTAACTGCCGTGGTTATTAGGCAGTAAGATTTACGCTTCATTTTCAGTCCTGGATCTGGAAATCTGGAAAGAAAAGAAAAAAAAAGAAGGAAGAGAAGCAGAGGGATGACATCTACCAAGAGACAGGGAAGGTGCTGCCTGGCACAGCACTCACCATGCACCTATGAGATACCATCCCCATATTTGCCAGGAAATGATTCCTTGAAACCAGGGGATGCTGAGCAAACTGCTAACAGAAGAAATACACAGAGCAACCTCCTCCTTGGTGGAAATTCAGTATGAGTTGCTTTCTTTCCCCCCTTGGTATGAAATAATATTTGCAGATGTGAACTGTGGGAGAGGTTTTGTGGCACATTTGTGTTGCAATGAGGTTTGCATTAAGGAACTGGCACTTGACTTTTGTTCATTGAAGAATTAGTGTAAATCTTAAGCCTTCATAATCCATTGGCACGGGTGGCAAATGGAGTATTTCAATGCAATGCTGTGTGTTTCTACTGGCCGGGTGTTTTCAAGTCTCACGTCTTGCATAAATCTCTTTTTAATGTGAAATGAAATGTTTAAAATAACTCATTAAGCAACAATGCTCAGAGATTTTTTTCTATCTAGAATTTTATGAGGTGTGTTTTTTCATTCCCTAAACTGCTTCTTTCAGTTTTGTCATTTTTCTGAGCCACCACTTAGAGCTGGCTGGTGCACCCAAGAGCTGCAACTGCTCTCGCACAACTTTGTAAAACCAGAGATAAGACATTTTTGTACATTTATGGTAAAACAGAGATTACAGCCTACTAGCTGGTCTTGGCCTGCTTTAGTTCATTTGTTTTCAGAGATGTAATCTCTTCTTTTTCATCCCATCACCCATGTCTGAACTGATGGAAGATGATTGTCTGTCATACTCCAGGCTTAAGTTACTAGCCTCTCAGCTGCACAGAGGCCTTGAGAAATGCACTAATATATTCACAACAGGAGGAAACTGCCAACAGAAACAGATCCTGAACTGGTTCCCAAACAGGATGACAAAAAAAGTCCACTCGGACCACACACAATCCCTCTGCTTTGCATGTGGGTCCCATTGCACACACTCGCTTTGCCTTTGCTGTATAAACAGCAGACAACTGAACTCTTTATGGTGGTACATAGGAACGCCTCAGTTTTAATGAAATATTGCATTTAACTCAGCACCTCAGAATTTACCCCAGTAGAAATCCCTGTTTCTCATGAAGATGTTCTGTGCCCTTTGGAAAACACCACCCCAGCCTCCTTTCAACAAAGTTCCCAAATTCCAGAGCAGGGCAAGGCACCTGCACACACATTATGTTTCCTACAGCTCTGAGGAAATCTTTGATCTTGAGTTGTTCTTATTTATATTACTGTGGCTAAAGCAAAAAAACCAAAACAACAAGTCCATATTGAACCTGTAGAATAAGCCCAAATTGTTCTCTTTAAAGCAATGATTAATCAAGTTGTTTAGGAAAATATTGCTTTGATGATGCCATGTATTTAATCCAGATAGCTATCCGGAGGGAGAGGTTTTCAGCACAGGTCCTTTCTTCAGCATAAGAAATAAAAATCCTGGGAAAACAAAATCAAATATCTGTGAAAAGGGATGGTAAATCTAAGGCACAGAGGCACAAACTGTAAAAGTCTAGAGTGTGAAGTACCTGCAAAGCATCTTTCTGGTTTAGACTAATTGTGAAAATGCTCTGCCTTTTGCCAGGCAAAGGCAAGTTTATTATGGACTGAAAATGCTTGTCTGTTCTAAATTCCCAGCCTAATATAAAGCCTCTATAGGGGACTTTTCCAGCACTGGATAATAGCCTAGCCCAACACCTTTAATAAAATCAAGGTGACAGACCATGAAAACATTTGCTTCAGCACTATAAGCAAATCTGATACTGTTGCTGAAAGATGCCTCGAGGCATCTGTACAAGTCTTCAAGAGAAGTGGTGGTGTGCTAGTGTGTGGGGGGGTTTTAGACCAGTGCCTCATGGACAATGGCTGTAACTTTGAAATTTTAAACTGGCTTCAAACACAAGGAGCTGGACTAGAATCCTATACAAAGATTACGGGTCAAAAATTGTCATTTAAGCACAAAATTTATTGTACCGTTAAAATTAGAGTGTTTTTTAGTGCTTGATCACGTGAGAGATGTGGTTTCATAAATTAACACTGGTAGAACATGAAGGAGTCCAAGAAACAAGCATGAAATTATTTCACACAGCAGTTCACAGCTCACACTTCATCAAACCCAACACTGCAAGTGTAAGATATGCAACTTCCCATCTAAGGAAAGAAAAAACTAAAAAAGACTAATACAGCTCACTTTTGTTACTTTCAAATGCTGTTTATCATATAAACAAATAGAGCAGGTTTTGTAAATCCCTGGACAGTAAGCTGGCAATAATAAACCTTTAGCTAAATTCAGAGTTCTTTTGGGACAGGGGAGTTCTGTTTACTTAAGCCTCCATTTTTGCATTGAAATCTCCTTATTTTTTTCCTTTCGTTTTTTTTTTTTTCCTACATGTTTGCTTGCCGCTTCAAAGCTCAGATATTTTATAGGATCATACAAAAAGTTTTCAGAATGATCTCTTCATGATTATTTTCTTTTTGTGTAATTTCAATGAATGACTTTCATCAGATAATATCACAGTCCATTGGCATTATGTAGTAGAGGTGAGACTCACTGGACAAAATGCACACTGAAGCATATGAAATTCAACCTCAAAAAATCTTTCTTAAATTTATTTTAATTTTAAGCAAATTAGCAGTGAGACTTCCACTGATTTGTAAATAGGAGCTAGACACAATTTTTCCTAGTTCCCACCCCAAGGAGCTGCAGAAGTCTGATAGTCCTGAGAGACAGTTTAAAAGAAGGGGTTTCTCAAGGAAAACAAGGGGAGGGAGGATGGTGGACTGTTGAAATTGTACTAGAATTATAGTTTTGCTTAAACAAGCTAACTTTCTATGCTTTTTTTTTTTCCCCCCCGCAGTGAGACAGACAAAATCCATGTAGTGTTTTAGAAGGAAAGAAGCAAAATAATAATCTAGTATGCCAAGTGCTAGATGTATAACATGTACTATTTAGAGATGGGTATGAAAAATGTAATGCAGAATGTCCTTTTTAATCTCTTTTTAAGATTTTTATTAAAGAAAGAGTAGAAAAAATATTTTAAAAGATCTAAAATGCAGCTGAACTTTCTGTCTTGAGGCCACTATGAACTTAAAATTCAGCCATGTGTAGCAAAGTCCCATAAGACCTATAAACTCCTTGACTCCCTCTTAATCAGTTTTTTTGGAAGTTTTAAGAACTGCTTAAGTTTTGGGCTGCTCCTCTGTGCAGAGATAATGTGTCCCAGACAGAAGGTAAATTGCAGTAGGTAGACTTCCTCATCAGGAATGAAATTCATCATGCGACATAGCAATATTTCACATTTATTTCCAGTTTCTGGAAATCCCCTTTTCTTATTCTTTGAGCACTAAAAGCAAGATAATGAATGAATGAGGGATCGCTTGTGTTACGGTGAGGAATCATGAGAGTAACAGACCCCCTTTCAGGTTTGTTTTGAACAGCCCTGGATCATCTTTATGTAGAAAACCACTTCATGTGCACAGACCCTGCCTGTCACCATCAGTGCCTGGTATCCTGAGGCAGGGGGAAGTGGGACATGACTTTTAACATTTTGGGCATTGGAGACCCTGTGAGACCTGTTGCCTTCTCTGCTTACACCTCCCTGCGTGACTGCAGTATTAGCTACTTTGCCACTGGGCTTTCCTGCTCATGCCATGAAATCATAGCTGTGGAAGGGGTTAAAGCGTATTTCCTACTGCCTAAAGCATGCTCAACATTTATAGCTGCTGGAGATGGGCACTGCTGCGTGGTACTCAGAGACTCGGGTACTTTGGGACGGAGCTGAAAGTGGCCGAAGAAGTTAGGGAGCTCCATCCTTCCCTGGTATTTACTGGAGGTGTGCCTAGGTGTTTCTCCCACTTTCAAAGCAGGAAGTGTAATATGGCCCTTAATTTCAAAGATGCTGTAGGTTTTGTTCTGTGTATTTAGTTTAAAACATTGTTCAAACATTCTGTTCAAACACTGTGTTAGAAGTGGATGTGGTTCTTTTTACCTTTGGAGCTCTGGTTACTTCTGCTTTTGCTCAATTTTCTGAAAATGAGAAGATGAAAAGAAAAGTTTTATTTTAATATGAGGGAAAACCAGTTCAAGCATTTGAGCTGCTATGCCTCTTCCCTTACCTTTTTAGAGGAGGCGTTTTATTTTTCCCTTTCACTGCTTTCTGGAGACAGCATGCACAGAGCACCTTGATCTGAACTCTGTGAGAAGTGGGGGCAAGGAGTCGTCGTGATTGTCACTATTTTAATTACTTTTTAAAATTTTATTCTGAATTGAAATAAGACAAGAAAGTTTGTGGGTCTGGTTTTAGGTCTTCATTCACTTATTTATTATTTTGCTTAGCTTTGAAAACACAGTATTAAAGCTGAAGTATGTCTTTATTTGTTTTAAACTACCATTAACTCCTGCCGGGCACTGGGATTTTTAATGGCAAACAGTTCTGGCCAGCACCTAATGCAGATTGTGGGAAAAGAATAAAATAAAAATGACAGCATTTTAATGTTTAGAAACACCTCAAGTCAAGCACACTCTTTCCAGTATTTTTTCTATTGAAGCTGCCCTGTAGATTTTAACATGTGAAGAGCTCATTGCTGGGAGCAGCTGAAAAGCGCTGAAATGTAAGTGCCTGGGTGTGCTCGCGGCAACAGTTCCTTGCACGTCAGGTCAGAGCTCGTCTTTTAAAACTCTCCAAATACATATTTATTCACATGTTGTTTCTGTTAGAAGTCCAAATGAGGCTTTAAGGTCTATAAGAAGAATATGTGTTGGGAATCCTATTTAAATGACTGTTTATAGGTACAGGCTGGAGAGGGAGTTTGGAAAAATCTGTATCTGTGTCAGTAACGGCGTTATTTTGTAGTGTACTTCACAAAGAAAAAGGAATAAAAGAGAATGGAAATATTCTTTCAGTTGCAGACATTAACAGCAAAAATATTGCTCATAAACAATTATGTTGCCATAGTGAAAGGTTTAACATAAAGTATTTTAAATGGGGGATATATTGCATGATTTACTCTCTTTTTCTCAAAAACATACCATGTTATATTTACTGAAGTATGTCTCATTTATTCATCAGAGGGATTTACTCCACAGTTATACTGATATAAATGATCTGAGGAATAGCTTTTTACACTAATGAAAATCAGGTGTAACTTTAAGTTAAATACTTTTTCCCCTGAAGTTATTTGCATTTATATTGCTGTAGGGGAAAAAAAAGCATGGTTAAAACCTATGCAATTAAATAAGGTTCTTCATGCAATAATATTAAAAAAAATAATTCCCCTCTGTTAGTGTTGCTTTCTGACTTACTTGGAGTTGGAGGGAGATTCTCCTGCATTTCCACCCACAGACGGGAGCTG
The DNA here is from genome assembly GCA_013396775.1 of Cephalopterus ornatus. Classification (NCBI taxonomy): domain Eukaryota; kingdom Metazoa; phylum Chordata; class Aves; order Passeriformes; family Cotingidae; genus Cephalopterus; species Cephalopterus ornatus. The sequence continues at coordinate 265,859 of VZRE01001155.1, read as the reverse complement.
GGAGCTGCCAAGAGAGGCACTGGGAGCAGGGGAAAACTGAACCATATCAGAAGCTTTTTTTTAAGATTGCATGTAAAACATAGCCCTTGATTCCTGTTACCAAGGTCTAAAATGACACCAAAATTCATGAAACTTTTCAAATGTCTCACATGTTTATTCCAGGAACCAGGGCAGTGTTTACAGCTTGAACTTTAGCCACCCTGTGTCCCTAAAAATTTCTCCCAGCAACTGGAACCAAGGGAACAAAATTCTTTGCTTCATGTCTAAATAGGTTTAAAGTTGTTTTTCGTGCTTTTAAGTGAGACTTCTAGAGACCCAACGGCAGGCTTTTTCTCATATGAATATTTCTAAAGACAATCAACACTAAAAAGTGAAATGTTAGCATCTTGAAGCAATCCCGTTTTTGCTCACTCAGTGTCAACATTTACAAAGGAAAAATTGCAATAATGTTGAAGATTACCCTTTATTCTCTAGCATCTGCATATAGGCTAGGAAAAAACACCTGGCACTTAGCCAGCAGATGAAAGCAATAACACTGAGGCAGGGCAACCAAACGAATCTGCAAAATCATTTTGCTGAGTAGTTTCTGCCTTAGTTCTTTTTACTATAACAAGATCTTTCCATGCAAAAAATGAAACAAAGAAATGACATGAGGTTCTGTGAGAGATGAATTTATAGCTAATAAAGCCAATACAATTGCTATTTTTTTTCCTAGAGTTAGATTTGAAAATAAGTTCTTTTCAGTAAAATCTCTGGGAGCATCACAATGCCAGGGAAATTGCAGATAAACCAGTCACTTGCCCTTATTCCCTGCTCTCACCATGTGGTGGCAGCCTAAGGCATGTGTTCACCAGGCATTTTCAACTTTGTGACTGAAGCCAGAATTACATATCCAAATGTCGCTCCACTGGTGCTTTCCCACTGAAGGCAGCAAATGACTTGTTTGTCGAAATGCCGAGCCATATGTCTCGTCTCCATTAGTACAGACTATTCTCTTTTAAAGAAAGGTGAGACAAAAATTGAGAGGTGAGATCGCCATAAGCATAGCATCCAAAATCTGAAGAGAATCTACTCAAATAATTCTGGAAGACCATTGACACAGCACCTTTGTTTTCCATTGTGGTTTGTTTGAACATTGACTGAAATCTTTGGGCATGTTCATGAGCTGTTCCCTCTCTCCTTCCCCACCACACCCTGCTTTTTTCTATTTTTCTATTTGCATGTGGTTTGATTTTTATTCCCCGCACCCCTTTTACCCCTACCCTGCCATCAAAATATTCCAGTTCAGTCCCAAACTACAAGCAAGTCCTCAGCTTTTGGAGTGGAGCAGACCTACTTTGTGCTCTGAGTTCTGTCCCTGTGCAGTTGCAAAGCAGACCTGATGATACTTTTGAGACTGCTCTCTTTATGTTTGTCTTAGGTTCCCTATGAAAACAGTTCATGGAATTCAAAAACAACAACAAAAGACAACCTCTCTTCAATTTTTCAATCATGAAAAAATGTGTGCCATCTTGCTTTAGATCTCAAATGTGCAGCAAGACAGTAAATATTTTTAATTGAATCTGCTCAAGGCATGCTCATTTTGGGATGTCCGTGCATGTCACTCCTGCAATATCTTTGCCTCTTGGCTATTCAGTTTCCCCTTTTTCCTTTTTCAGTCTTCATCAGGCAAGCTCACTGCCCTGTTCATCTTTCCATCTGTGCAGCTTTTCTGTGAAGTTCATGCTCTTCCCCCTTTATAGCCTGCTAGAACCTATGTTAAATGTTCCTTAACTGAATGACATACATAATTGATTATTTGAATACTATCTCTGTGTTCTCCTAATAAATTCTATTGTAATTCCCTGAGTTCTCACCAGTGCTCGCTGCAGCAAATTAGAAAAGGCGACTACCTCTATCAATGTACTATATCAGTTGATGGCCTGCTTAACTTGACCTCCTGCTTTATACTCATTAACAATAAAGTTAATCCTAATTTGTTTAGGAGTACACTGAACATTTCTTCTTGCCTTAATTCAGTACGAGCTGATTTAAACCATCTTCTGATATTTTTTTGCTCATGGTGCATCACTCAGTTTCCATTCCACGTGACAATAATCATATCCAAACGGAAAAAGAATTAAATAAATGTGATGTGCTGTGACACGCTATATCAGATGCTTTCCTGAAATAAAGGAAACCACCCACAGTTTCTGAATCCCTGCTAGGCATATCACTCCCCTCTTCCTTTGAAGCCAAGAAGCCGGACATGGGTCTGTGGTGGAACTATCACGACTCCCAGTCCATCCTTGGTGCCAGGGTGGGCATTGCATGCCTTGTCCTGCACCTTCATTTGTGGCTAGCTAACACAACCCAGGGATGAGTGTGTGCATGTCCAGTACCACAATGTGCCTAAATTGCAGGGTGTTGGTGTTGGTATCTGCACAGCGTTAGTATTACTTTTGGCTCAGCATGTGCTCACACTATTTCCTTGCTGCTCAGACCCTCCAGCAGATGCCACCACCATAGGTTTGTTAGTCTCAGTGAAGGGAAGGGTCACGGAGGGTGCCATCACTGGGGTCGTCAAAGGGAGGGAACTAGCTCTTCCTGGCAGCAAGGGGCTGATGAGGGGAAAGAGCTCCGGTTCCCACCTTGGTGACTCCAAAGCACCCACTGAAGAGAGCTCCATGCTGTGCCATGCCTTGTATGCATGTGGCTCACCCTAGTCTGTACTTCCAGTAATTCAATCAGGACAGTCACGTCGTAACCATGTGGAGTCAGTTACCAAGTCACAGTGAATTACCGAGGAAAGGATTTCATAATTAAAAGGGACAATAAAACGAAGAGCTTTCCATAACAGTGGAGTCCAGAATTACAATGATGACATATGATAAAAAAGGAAACAATTACATTTGGGCTTGGTTTAAGTCTGGTCAGCACCTCTTCAGAAGGCAACCTGGTCCTATTCTTCTCCCAGCAGCCTGCGGAAAAGAAGGTGACAAAGAAACGAATTGGAAAAGGAAGGTGGGAGGAAGATGTCACCTCTGCCCTTAATGGTTAGAGAGGGAAAGACATGGTCTGCAGCAATCAGATGGAAAGTAAGGACCAAGACTTGATATCAGGATTCAGAGAGGAAGAGAGGTGCATTTAGGAGAAAACACATTTCCGAGAAAGCACAAAGAAAAGCAATGCTAGCAGTGAACATTATGATCCAGCAAATCTACTGCTGGCCCCGGTGCCCAGACCTACAGCACCCTGTGGAAGAGTTGTATTTCAGGTACTGTCCATCTTCTTGTACCGCATCTATTGCTGTGCTATCCAAAAGCCTTTGTGCCAGCTGACTTCGAGGCACCAAACTGAATGACTTTCCTGGCAGGGTGAACAGCAACAGCAAAAACATATGAGCAGGGTTGGAATCAAGCTGTCCTGCAATGATCTGCTTTATCCCTCACTGCAGGTTGATGTCTTACCAAAATTCCCGTGAGGGGACCATAGCAGGTCCTCACCTATTCCTCTTTAATATGTCCTATTGGGGCACACAGGTTTGCAGGCAAAGTGAAACCTGTTTGTACTGGGTCATATCTTCTTTTTTTTAAAAAAACCCCAACAAATCAAAACAAAAGAAACCCCAAATCCCAACCCAAAAAGTAGATTAGATGATGTTAGCTGCTTGCTTTACATGTGACATTCTTTGCTGACAGCTTGTATATCCCTGTGTGTCATAGATATGGTCATCTGCTGTTCAGGACAGAATAGCTGGGACAGTTGTTCACCTCTGTTGGAACTTCCATGTGGAGTAGAGGACAGGGTATTATACAGATCGAGAGACTTACATTGTATCCACACCTTTCTTAATGATGAGGAAGTCAAGGTCTCTCAGTTCTGTCTTCTAAAATACTTGGTAATATTATTTTTGTAAGGGAATCTGAACTTCTTCAAACAAAAACCATTAATGGATAATTATTATTGTGATGCCCGTAGGCAGTCATGGGGTGCACATACTTACACTTTATACTATAATAAAAATGCTGATTTTATTTGGTAACATCTGTTTTCTCCTTTGTTTCCTAGATTAAATGAAAACCCTCATCTGAAATCCAAATCTGGAATTAATCCTCACTTTTGAGATGAAAAGGAGGTGAGTTCTCTCCTTATCTGATTATTAAGCAACTGGGCAAAAGAGCTGATTTGGCTCATTTCTTGATTTGCCTTGGAGCAATCCCTTGCAGGCGATAGTCCTTTCCACATTGTGAGAGACTGTCCTACTGAGTGGAAGACCTTATCTGTCTACGAAGGCCGTCATGGAAAGAGATGGTCTCTGTAAACTGCCAGCAATAAGTACTAAAATGCTAACTCTGCCCCTGGCACACACAGAAATAGGAAGAAGAGTGATCTCAGCACTGCATTGTTTTAACTGGAGAAAGATCCCAAATTTCAGAAGTTGGATTGTCACAGTGGAGACTCTCATTTTCAGACCTTCTATATTGGGATGAATATAGAACTCTGCTTCAACATTTACACCTTAGTAAAGTATCACTAATATCATGTGAGTGAATAATTAACCTAATTACTTCTTACCTTCTGCATTTCATAACAATATTGCTTTGTTGATAGTCTCTCACAGTTCTTAACCATTCCCAGTAGTTTCCAGGTAAAAGTGAAACAATTTTTCCTATATAATGAAACCTATTTACATCTTTCAGGGAACAATCAAACCGTGCTTACATTGTGTAGACAGGGTTTTCCCCATGCAAACATATAAATTAATTATCCAGATGGCTTACCTAAGACAAAAACATTAACAATAAAAAGATAAATAGAGTTGATTTCTGAACTGAATGCCGAGAATCTTACACCATGAAATCTCTCTCAAAATTCAGTTTAACTCACTGTTGGCTATGGCTCCTGATACTAGTGGGGCAAGTTCTAAAAAATTTAAAGCCTGAGTAATTTAAAAAAAAATATTGGTTTTCAGACAATTAATCAAATAGAGCAAGATCTCCTCCTGCAGAACTTCCCAAGATATCTTAGTGATGTCAATGCAAGTGGACTTTTATGCACTGAAGTGGATCAGGTTCATCTAGTGTATATCTGCACCCACTGCACTTTCTTTAAGAGTGTCACAGGTAAATGTAGCCAAAGTGAAACACTATTAAAGGTTCACTTTGAAACCCTCAATTAGGACTGCCTGGCATGCACAAAATAGAGCTTTGCTTCACATCTCAGTGAACATTGTCAAACACCAGCTGAGGTTCAAATTTATAAGAAAACCAAAAACCAGGGAAATATTACACATCTCTCATGATAAGTCCTATTGTTGCTAGCTATTACAGAGTCACAGAATATGCTGACTGGAAGGATCCCACAAGGATCATCGAGTCCAACTCCTGGCCCTGAACAGGACTATTCACAAGAGTCACCATGTGCCTGAGAGTATCATCCAAACACTTCTAGAACTCTGGCAGGCTTGGTGCTGTGACCACTTCCCTGGGGAGCCTGTTCCAGCACCCAACCACTCTCTGGGTGAAGAACCTTTTTCTAAGATCCAACCTAAACCCTGACACAACTTCAGGCCATTCCCTTGGGTCCTGTCACTGGTCACCACAGAGAAGAGATCAGTGCCTGCCCCTCCTCTTTCCCTCATGAGGAAGTTGTAGACTCCCCAGTCTCTCCTTCAGCTCTCCAGGCTGAACAGACCAAGTGACCTCAGCTGCTCCTCATATGGCTTCCTCTTAAGGCTCTTCACCATCTTCATTGCCCTCCTTTGGACACTCTCTAAGAACTTAATATATGCTTTATATTGTGGTGCCCAAAACTGCACAAACATTCAAGGTGAGGCCTCACCAGTGCGGAGCAGAGTGGGACAATCACCTGCCTCAACCAGCTGGCAATGCTTTGCCTGATGCCCCCCAGGACACAGTTGGCCCTCCTGGCTGCCAGGGCACTGCTGACTCACATTCAACTTGCCATTGACCAGGACACCCAGGTCCCTTTCCATGGCACTGCTTTCCAGCATCTCATTCCCCAGTCTGTATGTACATCCAGGGTTACTGCATCCCATGAGCAGTATCTGGCACTTTCCTTTGTTGAACTTCATGTGGTTGGTTGTTGCCCAGTCCTCTAACCTGTTGAGGTCTCTCTGCAGAGCCTCCCTGCATTTGTGGGAGTCAACAACTCCTCCCAGTTTCTCTGAAATGAATGATACTATGCTGTCCTAATCCATTAGGACAATATTTAGAGTGTTAATTGTATTAAAATTATATTTAAATGGTATTAAAAGATATGCCATCTATTTCTCCACCCAACTGATGTAAGAATTCACATTGATTCTTTTTAACACAAAGTTGTTGTTATCACACCTTAAAAATTGAAAGTGATTACCTGTTTTTCCAGATGCTCTGTGAAGCAATACAGTACCTTTAAATTTAGTTTTTAATAGCTGGTAATTCTAACATCTAAGTGAGAAGAAATGTATAGCAACATACATTTTTCTCCTCAATCTCATGGACGAGTGTTGCCTGAAGACTCTGAATCGTTCGACAGTGCATCCTCTCCTGGATCAAAGAAAACTCACATCTGCCTCTCAGCTTGGCACAGTCATTTAAAACATCCCCTCCCCCCCAGCCCCAGCTCCAGAAAACAACTCTGAGACAAAACCGATACACAAAAGCCGCTAGAGTTTGTACAAATTAATTTTTGTTGGCATTTAAAACAAATTCCATGGAACTGACCACAAATATTTGAAATCTCTCCCCTGGGTAATGGTAGCACAATGGGAGTGGAAAGGGAATAGTGCACACCTGGATATACAAACTCCCCAAATCAAAGGGTTAAAACAAGGGATCATTTGTTCTTAAGGAATCCAAAAAACACATTCACCAAACAGCTGCCGTGTGACTTGAAACAAAAGCTTGCAAATGGCAGGTTTTAATGTAAAAGTATGAAATGAAAGGGAGCACAAAACATCTCTGATCCTCACATACCTTTAAGCTTTAAATCTCTATTTTTTTCCCTCCACCAGTAACAGCCCAAGCATTTAGTTTGTCTTCTTTTGCTTGACAAGTTTGCCTCCTTCTTTCAAACAACTGCAGCTGACAGACACTGACAGAGCTGAGATACGGCAGCTTGCACCCGCCGTTCCCCCATTGTTCGCTGCAGATAGAAGGATGTTAGTGCCTGGTTTGTGACCACTGTAGTTAAACACCTTAAAGCCTATAAGTAAACTTGCCTGTAAATCAAAAAGGCAGAGAGTTTTCTCATTTCATCAAGTGTAGTTTTAACTGTCTGCTGTCACCACAGCTGTCAGCAGGATGCTTAACTGCTCTAATTGTCTAAGGGCTCATTCGCTCACCCTAACTAATTGTTTAGATCTGCTAATCTGCATCCATCATCTGTGAAGGAGCTAAGGCTGTTCTCATCTTCCAGTTTCTAGCAATCAGCTATAGTGATTCCACAACAGGACGTACTACCCTGTTGCTTGCAATTGGGTCATGATGTCCTGTGAGCTAGTGAGGATGAGGAGGATAAAATCTGTTGGAGCAGTCACCCAAAGTGTGATTTAACAAGAAATAACAAGCACAGTAAGCTGCTACAACCCTGTAATGTTGAACCTAGCAAGAAATGGATAGGGAGACTATGTCAAAACTCTAAATTACCAAGCTCTTAGATAAATCTCACTGTATTTGTAATGGCATGTGCTTTGTTAGTGTTAGGTATGAAAAATTAATGATGTGAGCATGCATTGCTTCTGTATATCAAAACTTTTTTTAAAAATGATTCATTGCATTGCAAAGGACTTTCATCTCAACTTATTTATACAACTCTTCTACAGTGTATAGCACTTCATTCAGTCAAATATTTATCAAAACCCATTTATTTAAAGACCGATATTGTTTACATACGTAATGTCATCATTTTATGTGGAGGTTTTTTCCTTCTTTTTTCTTTTAGTACCCTTGGAATTAAGGCTTGGGATTCTTTAGGCTTTTCTGGTTATTCTATAGAAATTTCCCTTGAGTTTTCCAAGTATTTGTTGTAATTAATATTGAACTGAAATTATCTGAACTCTAAACAGAAGTCTGGCTTAAGTGAGGCCCATCCCCCTGTCATCAAATCCCAGGTTACTTCTGTTAGCAGTCACAAGTTACTTGCTGCTAGTCCTGCATTATTCCACCAGTTCAGACAAACGGGTTAGTAAAGTCATGGAAAATTAATTTTGTGACCGTTAGTGTCAAGATTTACTTACATCCTCCTTCAGATATTTCAATCTGCCTAAACTTTAATTCTGATTCATCACATAGACCTATTACAAAGTTGGGATATCTACAAGAAATTCATTGCAAATATTTGCTCAGGTTAATTGTCAAGTAACCTCTTTTCCCTTGTTTCACCTGTTCTCTTTTGGACACTCTTTTCTGCTCTTGCTTGTCCTTGCTGCCTTCTTTCCTCTAGGTCAGATGCCACTGCTTCCTTGAGTGCCTGTCTGAGGATGCTAAGCCAACCTGGAGAAGCCACATGAAGTCCCCTACAGGGATGGAAAGGCTTTTGCAAGGCTGAGGATGTTATGGATGTTATGAATGTTATTTAAGGTCTTTGGCCTTTGACATTCTCTAGTTCCTCCAATTATCTATGTTCAAGCATTCAGACATAACCACAAGATAACCCGTCATATCTGACACTCTTCGTTTACAGTGTCCTTTACAGCTCCTGTCCAAGGAGCTTGCAATTTAGTTTGTGTAGATATGTTGAGCATGTGAAGGGAACCCTGATAATTCATAAAACCCAGTACTGGTGGGTTTCTCTGAAGTATTAAAGACTAAATTAAAAAAAAATGTGGAAAGCAGGAAGAAAGAAACTAGAACGTTCCTGGTTTAGGAATGGGGAATGTAAATGCTTAAACCTCATACTTACAAACATTAAAAATTAACCGTACTTCTCTAAAGTTAATAATTTAAAAGATCCCTCTATTGACAACCAAAACAAGTAAGGTTTGCTACATTTGCTTAAGTGAAAAAGACAACATAGGGTAAACGGGCTCCTAATCTTAGCACTTCAACTAGTTCCTGAATTGTGATGGGATGACTTTTGCCCTAAGAGATTAAGTGAATTGGTCTCACACAGGAAATCTATGGCAGAGCCAGGAAGCAACTTTACTGCAGAGCCTTACTTCTAAGACAGGACCCCATAAAATCAGTAGTCATCATAGCCAGGAGATGACCTGTCCTCTCACTGCTGTTCTGTAGACTTTTATTTTCAGGGGAAGTGATTAGAGAAAACTCTATAAGACCTCATTCCTCATTTTATAAATGTTCAAATCTTAATAAGGGTACAATTATGAGAAAGAAGGTTTTAAATGAACCAAGTCTGTGCCAAATAGATGAAGGAATCTTTGAAGTGATCCCACCTTTGATTTATGTACTGGCTAAACCTTGAGTTTCAATCTTGATTTCCTCAGCAAATCTCTTAAATCAAAAGTTTCATTGCACTGCCGTTCAGGAATTAATCTGACTGTGAGACTAAGGGGAAAAATATTGTACCGCAGAACAGTAAACTGCTGTAATTCTGAAGTTAAACTGAAACTAAAGAAAAACATGCTTTGCATTATTAGTATGATAGGGCTTTAGCCAGCCCGCAACTTCCTCCTGACTCTTGGCCTGCACCCTTGTTCTCAGGGAGGTTTCTGATTTTGGCCAAATATTCACTGAAATATGCCCTCTCTTCATGGCTGGAATCACAGGCTCCAATCAGCCCAATGTAAAGACAGAGCAGTATTTTAAATTGAACTTATCCAAATATTATTGATATATTATATTTCATAATTACTTTGGATCTTTTTTCTTCTTAACGTAGAAATGTATTTTGTCTCTACAGCCACGCAGTCCCGACACCTCAGATATAATGGTTCTCACAGTGCTATGAGGTGGTTGTTGGTCTCCTTTCTTTATGAACCCAGTGTAGCAGAGCATTTAAACAAGTGTTAAAACTCATCTCCCTTCAGGAAAATGCACGGGGTAAGCTGTGCTTGACCTCAGGGCAGTGAGCCTGGTGCTGAGGGCTAATGAGCTCTTTTTGAGCCACTATAATTGCATAGTTTCTGGAAAGCAAGAGAGTTGAGTTTGAGCTTTGTCTGGCAAAGGCAGGACCTGAGCCCCAGTATTTCCCTCCTGGGAGAGTGCCCTTACCATGAAGGCATGTGAAGCATGATCAGTGCTATTTGGAGTATGGGTCAGAAAGACCATTACAGGAGTAACCTACATTCCTAAATCTAATCAAAACTTTTAAACCTTTAATCTTACGCGTGTTCACCCAGGATATAGAGAAGATTTCAGAAACAGCCTATTTAGGGGCCCTTGGCGTGTTGTGGATGTCTTCAGCTCTTCAGATTCATGAAACCCCTTTTTCCTATCTTTAATCTCTGAAATCTTTGTCCAGTCTCTCACTAGGTCTGATGCTCTTGTACCTAAGGTCCCCAGGAGCAAAGTGATGTTAATAATATTTGCAAACTAATCACTTACCGAGATGAAGGCAACCATCTAGAAATTGAAGTCTTGTATAATTCAGCAAGCAAATAAAGACATTTTAAGTTTCATTTGAAAATTTTTCCAACTATGTATCAGGTCAATGAGTCTTGCAATTGCCTCTAATGGTTTGCTGTGCCATTCTTGACATCTTTAGTAAATGGCAAGAAATTTTATGGTACATGTGACTAGACATCACTTGCCATCAATTCTAACCAACGGAAGGTTTAAAAAACTCATTGAAAAATGAAAAAGTTTGTATTTAAGAATGAGAAAAAACAAATTGCCTCCATTAGATGCAAGATTAGCTGAGGGAAGACACAGGATTATTTCTGAGACAATCAAAGGGATAGTATGTTCAGTGAACCAGAAGTCCTGTGCTCAGGCTGGTGGAGAAAAGAGGTGTCAGCATAGGAAAGCTGGGTGAGTGCAAAGAGAAACAGTCTCTAAAGGAAACCCCAACCAGTCAGAGTCAATTTGACCAATTTGTATGTGTTAGGTGTATAAGGAGCAGCTGAAGCAGCAAAAGGTTGGCTTTTTTTCAGAAACAGAGCAGAAAATGACCAGGCAATGTTGTGCTGCTGATTTGGCATGAGTGCTGGCTGCTTTCCCTGGGAGAGGGTAGTTTGAATGGGCATGTGAAGAAATAGCAGAGAAGGAAAGGAATCAGCAGGGGCAGGGGACCTTCACAAAACATGACTGAATATTGCAGCTGTGCAGCCTTTGATCAGTAGTCAAACTGTAGAAACATTTTGTGCCATCAACTTATGGGAATAAATCTTGAAGATGTCAAAAGAGCACAGTAACCTTTCTGGATCGTGCTATTGCACCAGAGAGGAATCCAGCTTCTCTGTTTTATTAAATTCTGCTTTCCTGTGAGCAGAGTGTCTCTTAAGGATTCCTTGATGCTGTTTCTCTTAGAATAGTATAAATGCAGTTAGATTTCTTTTCAAGTCTTCTCATATACCACCTGCTGCCTTCCAAACTGGTCAGTGTCCTCAGATATTATTACTGTGGGAGAAACTATATAAGAAAAATTAAACACACAAGAAAAATGAAAAATTTGGGAGACATGATGGCTGGAGCAGTTGTGAGGTACAAAGTTCTTCAGGCTGGTGGTAGTTTTATATTCAGGACTCCTTTGTGCAATGCCTTTGGTTAGCTTTGCATGCTGTTTGCATGCTTTTGATGTGTATTGCTGAGTGAGGGGTGTTACACAGTGTATTCATTCTTAACTTCTTAGTGCCTGGATATAAGTTTCCATGACAAATTAGAACATGTTTGAATGACACAAAACCAGTTTTTTCTTTAAAATGTATTTACACATATTTCCTTATGTTTTAATAGCAGCAAGTGTATTGGTTACAGTGCCATTTTAGTGTCTTTCTTTTCCCATGTGCAAATCTAGAATTATTAATTGTAATGTATTTAAAAGGCACAGGAGTAGAGCAGAACCTCAGCCGTATTAGCCAGTGGTGTCTATGGGAACTGTAGGGTCTGGTTGCCCTTGCAGCTCTGTTGTCTCTAGTGCTTCTCTGTGAGAAGTCAGGAAAAACTGTCTCACTTTTGAAAAATATGAGGAATTTTGAAGTGCTCTTGCCACAACTCAGTTAAAAAATAAAAAAAAGAGGAATTGAAATTCAGGAAGTCTTAATGCTTTTGCCACCAAACAGAGGAGCTGCCGTTTTGAAGGAGCACGTTCCCTGACAGTTGCAGGAGCTAAAAGGAGAGGAGCTGCCAGAGGTTGTTGCTTTTCTCTTGGTGTTCCCTGACAGCATTTGGTGAATTTTTCTCATGAATCACCAACAAAGTGGTCCTAAACAGCAGTGGTAAGACTGCCTTTCCTTGGTAGAGCCAGTATCTGTGAGGGTGGTGAGACACTGTAACAGGATGCCCAGAGAAGTTGCGGATGCCCCATCTCTGGAAGTGTTCAAAGCTAGGTTGGATGGAGTGCTGAGCAATCTGGTCTAGTGAAAGGTGCCCCTGCCCAAAGCAGTGGGGTTGGAACTCTTTGATCTTTAAGGTCCCTTCTAACCCAGACCATTCTATGATTCCATGATCTATCCAGGGGAGTGAAAGCCTTAACCCAGAAGTCCTGTTGATTCATCTGCACATACGTCTGCTTCATACTGGCACATATCTGCAGGCAAAGCTCATAAACAAACAATCACCTGAAGTTAATTGTATTATCAGTGAAAATAAATCAGATCTATATCAGGCTACTTTCTTATTTTGGCCTACTTTGGTTTATTTCTGGGCAGCAAAAAAATCTGCTAGTGGAAAGCCAAGAGGCCCTGATTTGATGAAGTATGCTCTGAACTAGCCGAAATCCATCCTGATTCTTCAGCACATGGATACTGAATGCACAGAAGACTCCTGTGATGGGCTAAGTCACCATCCTCAGAAGTCACGATGCTTTTTACCAGGATGATCAACTTCATCACAGATCTGGGTGGTAGTGTATTCCTTCTACGTGATAGGTATCCAGGTCTGCCTGTGTCTGTCCTAGCAGTTTATTTCTTATTACATTAGTGGCATAGCTCAGTGTAAATAAGCAAAGCCTTAGTTTCCTGGGAAAAATGATGCTTACATAGCACTTACAGTTCTCAAAGAACTTCTGTTCGATCTCCACACTAATGTGGTTTCACAAGGAGACTGAGATTATTTTATTGCCCCAGGATACCAGGAAATTTTCATTTGACTTCCTCAGATCTCTAGGATAAAAGTGGAACAGTAAAAAAAAAGAATTCCCTTTGCTGTCTTAGATTTCTGTTCTTCAGGAAAATATGTTATGTTTTCTAAGATCTGATATTCTGTAGTTTATTTTTAACTTAGTGACAGTATTATTTTACTTTTTTTTTCCACAGAGGAATATCTTACCCTTTGCTGCTTCCTGCTCCTGGCCTTTTTTATAGGCTTCTTTTTCTTTGTGGAGTGTAGATAATGCTTTTCACACTTCATTGATTTTATGCAGTGTATGTTTCCTCTCTTTTTAGAAGACAAAAGAGTCAATAACCCATAAAGTGCAGAAAATATAACTATCATTAATAAACTGCCAAAAGAGCAATACAAGACCATTCATTTTCTAATGTCATGTGAAAGGTTTGGTGTTGGTGAAAAAGTTACGCCTTAGTAAGCCGTTAGCCAACAAGGGGTGTTTTTGAGCAAAAAAAACCCCAAGGCAAATCTACATCCCACATTTTAGCCCAATATGAATGTCAAGGGCAAATCTTTCCAAAAGCTTTACTCTCCTATTCAAACCAGGTTTAAATGGCATGGAAAGAATCAGGCACACCTGATTGCAGCCTGGTTTGCCTCAGCATCACAGTAGCATTTATGACACTTGCTGCAGGAGAACCAGGCAGCAGGGAAATATTTCTCCTGCCTCTTACTGCTCTTCCAGTCCCACAGGACTTTCCTTTCCACTCTGATACTAGTTTCTGCAAGGAGCAAGGGCAGCTTGCTAGAAAGCAGCAAAAGCACCTCCATGCAGAAGGGTGATGGAGGCAGGATAGGTCACTGCTTACTGCCTCAAGCCCCTCTGAGATCATATTGTGTTTCTAAGGTCTGTAGGTTCAGAAGAAACAGCATTAAAGCAGGACTTGTGTTTTGGAGACAGCTTGGGAGAAAAGCAGTAATACTGAAGGTTAAAAAAAACCACCAAAACCAAAAACAAAACACCCTTGAAGTTGGCTGATATAATTTCTGGAATCCTTACAGGTCACCGCCATGGAAAACATCTCATTTCTTTCTACTGCTAAACAGCATTAAGAACACTATCCCATGTCAGCAACTTCTGGTATAAATCCACACTTATTCTGTAATTGCTTAATCTGGTTAAAAACTATATTTAGCCTGAAAAATGGTATTCTTACTTGTCAAGCTAAAGTCACAAAGCTCCTGGATCTCTCTGTGCCCTTCTAAATATCAGCTCTTCATTGAAGTATTCATAGATGTACTGATTTCCTGTACTTTTGGAGGTGAATGCCTTGCAGCTGGCAGCAAAGAGAGGTGCATGGGCACTCTTTGGCTGTATGCTTGGGATGCGAGTGCCTGGCAAAGCAAGGTGGGTGGCCTTTCCACTGTTGGGGCTGGGTGAGAGAGGTGATAGGTTGTGGGGTGGTGGGTGCTTTTGACTATAAGCTTCAGCAGTCCCTGGCTGTTGGCCTCAGCTTTGCCCTTTGCTCCCACTCTTGATGTCAACCCAGCCCTGGACATCCTCGGGTGACAACTCAGCTGTCCTTAAATGCTGAGGAGCAGGAGCCTGCTCTGTGCCTGTTCCCATCAATTGAGAAATGCACAGAAGTCCTTGGGATGAGATTAGCAGAAGTAGTCATGGCTTTCTTTAATTCCCTTCCAAGTTAAAACATTTGCCATTGGCCCCATCAGGCCTGGAGTTAGCTCAGTCAGGAGCATTTCTAACAGCCCTGCTCACATACTACAGACAGAGGCTTTCAACTTAATACAGCCAAAAAGGCTTGCAGGTCAGTTTCTTTTACAAAAACACACTTTTTATTGAGTTAAACATTCTCCTACAGCTACACTGTGCTCCTGTGTGGTCACCTACCTTGTGTCACAGCCCAGACCAGAACAAATGATGATAGCGAGCTTGGAAGAGAAACATTCTATTCCCTACTACGTGCCAGAGCCCTTCCCCCATTGCTCCTGCAACAGAGTGGTGAAGGAGATGAAACCTCTGGGACGCAGACCTGTCTCTCTAGGTGTTTTCTACATCATCATGTGTTGTCCCATTTCAAACATCCATATTTGTTAATATAGTAATATATTGAGTCAATGTCTTGACTTTTGCAAAGAAATGTGAGACCAAGATCTTGGGTTGTAAGAAGGAAATAGGTGTATCTGTGAGTCACACACATTCCTTCCTGCTTGTTTTTTGTTTTGTTTAGATTTTGTTATTTTTTTACCTTTTATATTGTCCCTTTTCTCAAAGTGTCTGGTGGATTAATTACAGATAAAAACTGAACTGTAATACTAAAAATTCTGTCTGTGTTTTCACAAGCCTTTCAAAGACTAAGTTGAACAAGAAATGAAAATCCTGAGCTTTGCCCTCACATAAGCACGATCCCACCATACCTAAAATCCATGTCAGGCATTAACTCAAATTTGATTCCTCTGTACATCCCTCGTTTGTGTACAGAAGCGTCTGGATAATCTCCTGTCTCCATCCAGATTTAGTAGCAAAGCGCTGCTGTGGGACTTCTCACTGTAACACCAAGCCTTCCTGCACATATTCTGTTCTATTGATTTCACTGAAATCCCTTTATAAATTAATTTCATTTCTCTGCTTTTAAGATATGTTACGAGTGTATTTATTTGGTATTGCTAAAGGAACTCTATACAAAAATTTTTGGCAGTAAGACTGATAGAACCTAATATATTACTTACCAAACTGTTTAAAGATAATATTACTTCTCAAAGGACTAGACTTCTTCCAGGCAGCGTCTTTTTCCCACTGATCTTGTTATCCAAACAAGGCTATGGCTTTGAAATGAAAATGGTTTCTTCTAAACAGCTGTATTAGGATTTCCATGAGCCCCAAAAAGTCTGTCCCTCAATTCTTTATGAGGGAGTTGAGATCAGCATGTTGCATTTCTCGAGTACTTGGTTGGCTTCTGTATTTTAGCCTTTTTTTTTTTTTTTACTTAGTGAAAAAATGAAACATTTCACTGTACAGATGAAAGAAGTATAAAGTGGATACAGTACAAAGTAGGCAAAAATAGCTTAATATTGAAATCACTTATCTATTTTGACTATTATGTGGTTTTAAAGTGATAGACAAAAGATCTCTCCTGTGCCAGATAAACCTCCATCAGAGGAGGCTAAAATCTTACTCAGGTTATGGTATTAAGTATTACATTACTTTCTCATGTTAACGTTTGTTCAGACATATGTTCTTTTCCTTCAAATCTTGTCGGACTCTTATGCCGTTTTTATAAGACAGCCTTGACTCTGCACTAAACCATGCCACTAACACGTTACTTAATCTAACTGGCACATTGTAAAATTTTACACATGCGCTCATCCAGATAATTACACAATTAATTTTCACTTAGTACAGCCGAAACAGGGATAATGAAATTTCCACTGGTGTACTGTTACGTCCGGGTGTTAGAGGTCAGCTTCCTGTTTGGATAAGGGTGAGTTTAAAGAGGATTTCTGACAGTCTCCTTACTTCAACTGGGTCTAAAAACACTGCAATGGAATTTCAATTTACAGCTAAGTTCAATGGAAGGAGCAGATGTTGGGAGTGTGCCACTGGGAGGCCTTTCTATGCAGGTGTAGTCAAAAGTCAATGTCCTTCATCCCACTCTTTTATGGAAATAGAGTTTAGAGTTAAGCTGACGATATTAATTTCTGCACTGAACTGTAGCTGCTCAGTGTTTTGTAGAACTACACAGACTGAGTAGTGATGGAAACCTTTCCTCTCTTGCAATTTTGGCATTTTCAAAGGCAGAGGTGACAAGACTGAGACTCTTGCCCCTGAGGATATGTGATAGGAAAATCACCACAATACAACATGACCGGAAAGAACTGAGACAAACTTCCACATCTTTGACAAGGCCCTGCTTTGGCAGTGTGTAGTATATAGTGGCATATAAAGCCAACAACGCTTTGATATTGAAATGCAAATTTTGAAACCTTGAAAGAGCAGTGTTTCTGATGGTTCCTCATCTAAACTGGAATAAAAAATTCAGTTTATTGTGCCTACACATACACACCTTTACTGTCCATAGATCCCCTCAGCAGACATGCTCCTACCTGCAGAGCTTTACTTTCTGATCCCTACCATCTCAGACAGTTGACCTTAGCTGCGAGTCACACTGGACAGGTGACAAATCTCTCAAACACCAACTGTGCCACATAAGCAATGGCCCAAGGTGGAAAGGAGTGCATAGTCAGGCTCAGGTTTCGAAGCAGCCTGTCCCTGATTTGCACTGATGCACAGGACTGACTGACCTGCAAGAAGAGCAAAGTTTTTTAAGAGGTACTGGAGCTCAGAGCCATCGGGACACAGCTTTCACTCTCGCCAGGTTTCCACAACACACTGTCAGAGGCAGGAGCCTGGTCGGAAGATGGCTCCAGTCAGATCTGGGTAACTCACCCTGCCTCAGTGCCAGCCCCAAGTCAAGTCTTTCCATCTCATAGCCAAATGGCAGTAATGCTAACATTTCCATCAATGTCATGGGCTACAGGATTAGGTCCTAAAGGCAGAACACAGTCAGCTGTCAATGAATGTGTAATATGTCAGAGCACATCTCTTGTGAACAACGACTTCTTGTAATGTGTATTTCCGTGCTGCTACTGGGCCTTGCTCACAGGCTGGAGCTTCACCATCTTCAGATAAAGACTGTTTACACAGTCATTGATTTTGTGCATTTCTTCTTTCTCTTTCTGTCTAGCTTCTTCAGTGGGTTTTATATTGTGCAGTTCAGAAAGAACTAGCACTTCTTATGGTAGGCCTTGTTTCTTCATTCCCTCCTTTTCTTTCTTTTAGTCTCTTTTAAGTTTTGTTTGGTTTTTTTAAGACTCATTTAGAAGTCCTGCTTTATTCAAAACTTCAAGTTTCATGCTGTTTTCCTCTATTTCAGTTTCTTTGATGCCTTAAACATACTTCACATTTTTTTAAGGCATCAAAGTGTCTGAAATTATATGCTCTCCTTCCTCAAGTAGCAGAAGATGTAACTAATGAAATCCCTCCTCTGTAGACCACACCTTATGTTATCAGTGCCTAGAGACCAGCTTCAGACACCTGGAGCTACAGATGGATGCACTATATAACCCTGACTATAAGACATGTCTACACATTTACAACGAAAGGTGGAAACCCTCCAAAACAGATATTTCAAAAGAAGAATAAAAATTCAGCTTTACTGATCCATTGGGAAAAAAAGACACCTGAATTGAGTTTAGTAAAGATCCATAGACAGTCTTTGCATCTCCTTCAACATCAAGGGTTACCCTGACAGCAAAGGGCATGTAGATGTTTTACAAAAGGAAGGAGATGATATACTGCACTACAGGCATTGCTGTTTGTTGTTAGTCCTGTCTCAGAATGCAAAGCTGCAAGTGAAATCCATATGTATGACATTAATTGGGTGATCAAGAATACACATATTGACCTCCAAACAAATACAAGCAATGCTTTTGTTACGGAAGTTTGGTATTGTTACCAAACTTGATGGTGTTACTAACTAAGGAAATGTAAATTGTATTTCTAAGCTAGTGATTAAGCATAAAAAACATTAAACATAAAAAATACACCACCAATAGAAAATGTGTGTGTTAAGAAAGAATACGAAAATACTTCTTTTTCATTTTCAGATTTGACCACCTTAGTTCCAAGAGGGAAACATTTTCGGGAAACACAGTTGTTTGCTCCCATGTTTCTGTTCTAATATGTTTGTTCTAAAGCTCCAGGCATTAGAAATGGTACCTTTTTTCAAGAAAATTGTCAATATCAAATTAAAATTGTACAACATGATCATCACTTTCTCTAGTAGAAAGTAATAATATAGTAATGAATGATATAATAATAGTAGTAATGTAGTAATGAGTAATATTATAGTGATATAGTGATATAGTATATACACCCTTCCAGTAGTCTACATTTTCTTCCCTAATAAACAGCATCTTTCCAATTTTCATTATGCATTCACCAAAAAACACAGTGTCTGCAGCCATATATGATTTGCAGAGCTGGCTGCGACAATTTTTGCACTGAATACCAGGTGTGAGCCAAGGCCTTGCCTTTGGTCAGTGACCCCACCAGGCTGCTGCTGTGCAATGATGTGCTGCAATCACTTCTCTGCAAACAGGGATGCCCTCAGTGGGGAGGCAGCGATGGACTGCCCTGGCCCACAGCCGGGGAGGCAGAAAAGCACAGAGGCCTGTCCTCTGCTCTTTCCACTTGAGATTATCTTGCCTGACAACGTAACTCACTTTGTGAGTTTCAAGGAATCCAGAAGTACCTTGGATGGAGCCAGGAAGCACATTTGGAATGAAGAGTAATCTGAAATGCAAACTAGCCCCTGCTACGCTACACACCCCTCACCCCACGTTGTGCTCTTCAGAGCGAGAGGCTGCCACAGCAGTTCTCGTGATTAGTTTATAAGCTTACTTTTAATGATATTTGATTTTTTGAGTACTATCGAGAGTTAACAGCCCTATTCTTAACACATCTCTGAGCTATGATTTGCCAGTGAAGAAACAGAACTTTTCCATCTTGGGGTTTTAAGGCTCTGGGACATGTTAAGACTTTGATTAGCAGGCACAAACCCGGGCTATGTGTACAGGTTTCACATGGTCAGGATAACTTATTTCTGCAGTTAGCAGGTATTTCCAAAAGCATGTGCTCTATTGTTCTCTGAGTAATCTTCATTTCTTCCAAAATTTTCAGTTTGAAAAAAAGTATTTTGGTTTAGTCTGTAATATGTTTTTTGCATCGTTGCTCTTTTTGAACTGATGTGAAATAGAGTGTTACTTCCATTTTAATTTATTACTGTAATCCCTGCTCAGTCATCTTTCTTGCTTCCCATGTTTCTGTTCTACAGAACTGGCTGCGTATTGCCATGACTATCTTCTGCCACAGACTGTGCTTCAGCGGATGCTCAGCACAGGAGTCAGAAATCCACCCACAGTTTCAAGCACTCAGTCAGTGGAGAAGGATCAGCTGGGCAGAGAGGGAATTATTTCTTCTTAGGATAATTAATTAAAATAAGGAAAGAATCATCCTCCTTAGTTTTCTGTCAATCAAACTGAGACCTCAAAACAGCATGTCCCACTAGCAGCCTACACTTAGAGGGTTAATGCCCAGTGAGATATATCCCACTGATATGCATCTATCTTCTTTTACCTTATCTTCTTAGCTTTACTAGTTTCTCCCTATGGTCCGAGTGGGTAGCCTCCTTAAAAGTCCCTGCAGAGATGTTGTCTCCATTCCCACTTCTGCAAATGATCTTTTGTTTAAGGCTGCTACACCTCACACATTGTTTAAAAGGTAAAATGGACTACAGCTTTCCAGCCATTCATGCAGCAGGTATCCTGTCCTTCTGAGGATTTCTTTAACATTTCTTGCTTTCAGTATAGGGAGTTTCTATACACAGCTGTAGCTTAATGGTATCTGTAACAAATTGCTATCTATTTTAACAGGTGCTCCTTCTGTTGTTCTGCTGCTCCAGAGTTCATTCCTCTTCTTTCTCAGGCATTTAAGAGGTGTGCTGATAAAGCTACAACCTTTTGCTAGGCGGGCTATTTAATGGGAAGAAATTGTGCGATCTTAACAAAAAACAGTAGTTATACATTGATTGAGACTACTTCACTCACAACAGATTGTCAATGTTTATATCTCTGTTTCTGTTTACAAACATATCTTTCTTATTTTTCTGACTTGCCCAGATTTTAAAAGTCTGTTGTTTCTGCTGTTTTGATGTCTCTGTGTTTCTCTACAGCTTTACCTTTTATTATATTTTTGTTTCTATTTTTCTTTTTTTTTTTTTTGTTTCAGTGTATTTGGTGGTTGGGGTTTTTTTGTTTATTTGGGTTTTTGTTTTTGTTTTTTTTTGAGGGGGTTCTCTCTTCTCCCTTCTCTCTCTTCTCTCTTCTCTCTTTTCTCTCTCTTCTCTCCCTTCTTTCTCTTTTCCCCTTTAGTCTGGCAGTCCTGGAGCAGGTCTACGTGTGAAATTCTCTAATAACACATTGATTCAGTAACTGTTTTCAACTTTGTTTCACTGCCAGGGCTTTGACTTTCTTTTTGGTATTTTAAAGAAACCTACAAGATAATAAAACTCACGTTTTCCATCTATGGCCATTTACGGACTACATCATGGCATTTAGCCAGTGACCATCATGAAAGGATATAAGAAAGCTCCTTCCCTGAAGAGCTATCAGTTGAGCTGTCTTTGCAGGATCACCTTGTGTTCTTCTGGATCTCAATAAATGGATGCGGAGAATGGAGAAGACTGGATGTGACACAAAAAGTGGGAGGAAAAATGTCACCCTAGGTGTCCACAAAAATTTTAGTTCCCAGTGCAGAATGGCAATTCTCCCTGCAACGTAAGGAAAACTTGTGGAGGAAAACTCATTGCCATTCCTCTTGGACAACCAGCCCAGTTAAATTATCAACATTTCACATGCTTAAAATACACTGTGTGAATTTTATGGTGCTCTCTGACACACAAGTCTCAGGAACAGCCACGTAATAATTTTGGCATCGTGATGGTTTGCCCCTCTCTCTTTTTTTTAAACAAATTTCTGTCAGGAGAATAACGTCAGATCCTTCTGTCCTCCCTGTAAAAGCAAAACTTTCAGTAAGCACACCTGAACATCAGCCACAACTTTATCTATATCCTGACAGCTGGCTTCTGCTTGCACTCTTTCAGGAGTTTTGGCTGACTGAGGCACTGACATTCCTGCTGATCATCCCATTGGAGGCATGCTATCATGGGGAGAAGATATTTTCCTGGCTACTGTGGACAGCAAACTGCTGGATTTCAGACCTGCATCGCCTGAACTTGTCAGTAGTTGGGACCTCTCAGAAGAGATGGTGAATGTGCATGGAGCAGTTTGAGCAGACGTGTTGGGGGATCCTTGGCACCACCACATCCCCAGGTCCAGGCTGTTGTGTCTGACTTCTGGAGAACAGAGAGCTGCTGTGTCCGATACTCAGGAAAGTCAGGCAGGCTGGCTATATGGAACATAGATATACAAATGGCAAACATCACTCATTTTCTCATGACAGGAGCCAAATATTTGCCTAAACCACCTCTGCAACTAACGAGCGTTCTCCCTAACTCTCCCTCCCTGGGATGACTGGATAAGGGTGATGGGGCAAAGAGCAAGTCCCATAAGTGCATGCTCTTTTCTCATAACTCTTATCTTCTTCCCTAGACTTTTCTGTTGGGTAGCGTTGGAGGCAGACTGCTGGCTCAGATGAACTGTTGATTCAATGTACAGCTAACTCATGTTCTCAAGAGAACAGCACAGATAATTATCCTCCTGTGGTGAGCATTCTACTTCTGATATATATCAACACATTTTCATGCTACTTTTGGGCAAAAGCCCTCCATCTAAAACACTAACAGATCTAAAAATGGGTTTACTTTGAACAGACATCTGGAACTCTTCTCTTACTGCAGAGACATGGCATTGGGGAAAAAAAGTTTCATGATTTTTCCGAGTATTCATTCTTGAAAGACACGATTTTTTTTCTGAACCATAATTTGATTTAGATATCTAAATGTGGTCAGTCGATGTTTGTCATAAGAATGTAGAATACTTTGTAAATTAACAGTTTTAGCTTTACTTACTGAGAAAAACTGCTCATTACTCTCAAGTAATCTACTAACAATATTATTATATGAACAAAAAATAATGTAATGTAATCTGGCATTTATGACTTTCACATAACATCAGTTGCTAAAGCAAGAAAACAACAAAAATACCCCTTTTATTCACAAAAATCCTTAAACTAATAAGCATGTTCCTAATATTAAAATCAAGTCAGAGATCCTATTGACTTTCATTATGTATAATTTATGACACTTGGATGTAGTTTAATAAGGTCATAAAAATGTCAGTTGTGGTATCTCATAATACTTTTTATAAACTGGTTTTACAGTCTACCCTTTGTTCCAAAGTTCAAAGTGACAACTGAAATGCACAGGTTGCCCAGGGGTTCAAACTTTTGCCAGAAATACTGACTGGTGAATACCTTAATTTCTAATATATCTATATATTTTTTCAAAATATTGGTAATTGTGGGGAACATTCCTTTCCTCTAGATGTACCAAAGCTGATATTTTTCAATTTAAAGAAAAATATCAATAATTCAGTAGAAGGAACACATTTTATTACTATACACTTTTTTCTTTGCTTTTTTTTTTTTAATATGATATGAAATGAAAACTGTGCAACATTTATTCCTAAGCAGGTCAAATTCAAACAATACTTCTAAGTGCTGTTACAATAGTGGCATTATATTGTCCCTTGTCAGCTTTCAATTACTTCATCCACCTAGCTGATCACTGACTTATTTCCTGGCTTAGGTAAATAGGACTTTTGGTGCACTTCCTTTAAGTCATTTCAGAGAAGATAAATTAAATAATGATTGCAATTTAATATTGTGATAGTGCTAAAATATTTCCTTCAAGCTTCAAGTTTGACCACAAGTTTCCAATAATATACTTTTTTTCACTTGCTAGCTCAAACCTGAGGTTTTATTAAATTCTACAGCTGCAGTCAGTATTTATGTTTTCATCTAGCAAATTGGACATTTTAAATAATAAAGAGCATGAAGTTATATATATAAACAGATGACACTTGCAATTCATTTAAGGTGGAAACTTTATTTAAAATTAATAAAATTCCACACAATATGGCACAGACGTCCAAATTCTTAGTTCATTATACTGAAGTAAATCTGGGGAAAATCCACTGACTTTATTGAGGTCATTCCAGGATCATAGCCAAATACTCAAAACCTCGTCTGGGTGTATATTCCTAAGGGATGCAGAACCCTCTGTGCACAGGGCTCTCACTGTGCAGAGGCTAGTCCATCTAAGGAAAGTGTCCTGTTGCTTTCAAAGAGGGGGTTAAACTTTCTTGACACACTGGGAATCGAGACATTAGAGGAGACTCTGCAGTGAAGATCTCGTTTTCATGGCTGATCTTCTGCAGGGGAAACTGAGGACTGAAGAGGAGGTAAAAGCCTGAAGTACGGCCTTAGAGGTGTGTGCTGGAAGAGTCCTGTTCCCTGCAGATAGACACAGTTCTTGTTTCACTTTGCCTTTGCACTTTGATGGTTCAGCTGCACGTTCTCTTCAGGAGAACAAACTAATAAGCAATAAAGTATATAATGTGTGCCATTTGCAGATAAATGAGGTGTGGAGTTCTCATTTTTCACTTTTCAATTGTTAATATCCTCTGCTATTTATACTGTTTCTGACCATGTGTACACTGAAGCACATCACTGCTGCTTCGGAGTAAAGCAGTTCTGCAAATGGTACATCTCCATGTAAAGTAGCTGCTCAAGGGGCAAGGATGGACCCATATTGAGAAATTCCTCTTATTTTTCTTCCAAAGACTCCACAATGTCTTGCCTTTGCTGAGATGATAGCTATATTTACTTGTTCTGACCTTGTGTGTGATAGCTTGTCTGATAGGTTCATCTCAGATGTTAGCTATAGTTTTCCAAGAGAGAAATTCCAAAATAGAGATTTCAACCCAGTGCCCCAAAGAAACACTTTATCATCAATGTGTTGGGTTAACTAGCTTGGACAGAGAAAAGATATGTTGCAGATGAGGTTCCTAGGGAGATAAATTGCTTCTGGTCCTGTTCCTTATAGGAACTTATAGGATGATGCTTAAGGACAAAACATCATCCTAATCTGCTGACACTAAGCAAAGTCAGCAGTAGGCTCTCCCCACTCTCAGGAGCCTGCAGTAGTCATGGACCAGTCAGAGGTGAGTGAGGAAAGGCTGATACTGGTGACAGGACAGCAGCAGCTGCTCACTGGCAGGTTAAGCAAGGAAAGAGCATAGCTTAGGTCTTCTACTTTCAGACTTTTTTTGTATGAAGGCATCTGTGGTGAAAGCACACCACCAAGGAAAGGGAGATTCACCCTAGAGCTGGTCTTTGACCATTTGAACTCTGCTATTTCTGAAAACCACAAAATCTTCCATTCATTTTAGAAATGGTGATAAAATAAATTAAAAAATTATTTTAAAAAAACCCCAACACCTTTTTCTGGGAAAATAACATCAGAGTCTTACAGCTGATCTGATCTCTCCCCTTCCCACTGTCATGCAGGAAATTCTGACTTTATGTTTATTTTCCTTTCTTTAAGATACTAACTTTAAAAACAAAAAATAAAAGAATCCCAGTTGCAGCCAAATTCAGAAACAGTTCAACAATACATAATGCAAAAGATTCCAAGAGATTTGCAAGTAGGAGGCTAAAATAAGATGGGAGATTAAAATAAGACAGAAAGTAGTAGAGAAAATTCTGGTATTTACATGGATATGGGCCTTCTACTCATGCTACTGTAGAAGTAGGAGCATAAATTGATATTTAAATGTGTTGGGCCAAGCTCAACCCTGCAATAATTATGTCCTAAGTGTCTAATAGTGGAGCAAATCTTGGAGATATTTAACATACAAGTAAGGAAACACCACATATGAAGCAGGTCTTCACCAGGCTGACCAAGCTGAAGGTAAGTTGGGTAGCAGTAGAGGAGAGGACCTGGACTTCAGCTTTTGTGAACACAGTCATGTCTCATGCATGGAAACTTCAGGTCATCCTCCTTGTTGTCCCCTTCAGAGGTCTGGGAATCCTGCCTCATCTCTCTGCTCTGCACAGGGGACACCTGCAGAGAAATGGTAGAGACAGAGGACAAGCAAAGATAGTAGACTTCCTCTTCCTAAGAAACTAAAATTATTCTTGTGGATAAAGAAGTTAGACATTTCTTCTTGACATGGTCTGCCTTGATGGCCAGAGTGCATATCCTAACCTCTTCTCTGGGGCACAGGCACTCCTTCAGTTGGTAATAAAAGTCTTTGTGAAAAAATTGACCTTGAATTTTTCAGAACGACTGTGAGAGAAATGAGAAAGGCAGTTGAACTTCAAGAGAGATTTTCTTCTGTCAAACAAACTCCAAGAGGAGCTATGCACACATAAAATACCTCTCTGCTATCATTTCCACTGGCTCCTTTGGGAAGATTCAATATTTTGCAGCCAAAGACCCATGATCAGCAAAGCATATGGCCTGCTAACTCTCCATTTGAAGTCTAAATTCCAGCTGAAATCAGTGGGGAGTTTAAACAGGAGTTGGAAGATTCAATATTTTGCTGAGCATTGGCCACCAGTATCAGCGCACTGCTTAACTCATAAACTATATTTACAATTATTGCTCATGTTCATCCACTGACACATTTCAGGTGCTTATAGATGCTTCTAATAGTATGCCATAAATCACCCTAAAGAGCTGGGATACAATTTTTAGAGTTCAAATGGGAATACTCACTAGATGTGAGTGCTTGCAGGATAAGGACCTATTTTCCAGAACAGGTGCTTAAATGAAATGATGAAGTCATTATAGTTGAGCAACTTAATACAGAGAAAAAGCTCACATTATTCTAGTGCCTATAGGGCCCTGGCAAAAGTGATTAAATTAAAAACTTGAGAACTTATTAGGTAGGAGGATTAAATTTGTCATTTCACTTGGAGAGCATTTTGCGGATGTGGGGAAGAAAAATAATTTCTTTTTGTGCATACGTAGGTCTTTTTTGGCCACCTGGAAAAGTTGCATGGTTTTGACAACACTTCCACTTTTTTTTTTTTTCCTTTTGAGTTCGCTCCTTTTCTATGCCACAGACCTCTTCAGGGCTATGAAAATCAGGGTTTGATCTGGAAACAGGCATGTGTTCAGGAAGGTACAAAATGTCTCTTGGAAAGGCAATATAGTGCACTCTTTGTGGTCGAGAGTGTGGGAAACTCCATTCAGTTCATTTTCATGACAGAGGCACTGAACCACATTAACACAGAAGGAAGATGTAGAAAACGTTTAATGGTACCGCAACGCTTTGTTTATTCTCAGCTAAGCCTACACGGCTTCCAAATGAGCCCACTATGCAACATGACTACATAAGGTTAACTGCTGGGTACATTAAGCAAAATACTCTCTCTTAGATGCTTGTTTAAGTCATCATTTGTGATCATTTATCAGACTTAATGTGCTACAGCAGACTGCAGGTCACAATGTGTCATTTCCAAAAGAACTTTGACTTTTCCCATTCCAGGGTCAGGAGCCGGTAATGTTTAGCTGAAATGACTGCATCGCACTTCATACCTTCCAGTATATCCAAAGGCTTTGGAGAGCCGTTCTTGCTAGACCAAGGCACTGACTCCAGGTATTTGCGTATTAAAATCTGAGGGAATTGCTTAAGTACAGGGACTCAAGTGAGATTGAAGCTGGCTGCAGAAAAAACTTACTTCATTTGTTGCGAAAAGACTGTGAGAGGTACAGGCAGGATAATTATTTTTCCAAACTGATAGTGGGAGTTC
Organism: Cephalopterus ornatus; assembly: GCA_013396775.1. Classification (NCBI taxonomy): domain Eukaryota; kingdom Metazoa; phylum Chordata; class Aves; order Passeriformes; family Cotingidae; genus Cephalopterus; species Cephalopterus ornatus. The sequence goes on along the minus strand of VZRE01001155.1, from coordinate 238,283 downwards.
TCTCTGGAGAGAAAAAACAAACCCAAGGATTGCACAAGCCCCCACCCCACGAAGGTTATTTACATGGATTTAAGAACAAATTGAAAAAGCTTGGGGTACAACTTTTAACACACTATGTGAGCATTTCCCCAGTTCAAAGTAAAACAATAGGGCTATTTGTCTGGTGAATTCTACAGCTAAGTGAATTGTTTACAGCAAAAAAAAATTGCTTGATGACTTTTACTCTCCTTTTAAATCTAGGAAGTATGTGCATTTTTTCAGATCTATGATTTTTTTAACAGTCTGAGGTCACATTGATGGGGATTGGACAAGGATAAGATGGGAAAGGACATATTCTGTTTTCTGCCATTTCCTTTTTATATGCTGGGCTAAAGTCTGTTTTCAGCTGCATTTGTGGCTCCATAGTAGACAGAGTAAGAGGAGTGGATGTATTAAAAACATAAATCACAGAACTAACATGATACACTCCTGGTATCATGACACACTTTTTTTTATATGTATCAATCCCATATTCACATCCTACATGGTTGCATAAATATTGCAGGTGAAGATGGAACTACTGCATCTATTATATAATGCTTCTCATTTTAAAAAACTGCTTTCAGCTGCTAATAGTTTTACTGGATTTTCAACTATTCAGAAATTATTTTTTTTCTTTCCAGGAATACCTTCTCGGTATCAATTAGTCTTTGAAAAAGTTTCAGCTAAGATGTTCTGGTGTTTCTAAGAGGTTCGGGGAGAATACATTGTTTTTTGAGGGCTAAAAGAAGTTCTTCAGATAATTAATTGACAAGCACTGCATAGCTGTACCTTGGGGAAGAGGCCTAAGATTTCCATCAGGGATATGCCTTTTGCTGATCCTGTTACAATTTGCCTAAATATTAAAATAGTGCACCTGTAGAGGATGGCTGGGCACGTACCTGTCTTGGACTGTGGATGCAGGGCAGAACTCTCTCAGCTAACACAAGAAGATGTAGGGAAGCTGTTGTGAAGTGGTGCTGGAGGCAGGAGACTAATTAGGAGGAGGGAGTGCGCTGAACATTATGTTATAGCATGTTGGGAAGACAGGCTCATCCTAGCTTCTCAACCATTGAGTTAGTGTCATGGAAGTCTTAAAGAAGTGATCAAGAAGAAAGAAATATTCTTATATTTGGGTCCTTATGCAAGTTGGTGTACATTAAAGAAGTCCTAAGAAACTCTACAAAAGTTGTGGAAGAGAAAAAATATTGACTAGCCAGTCTGATCTTGATTGGGATGCAAGTCCAGTCAGAAAATGGTACACAAAGCTTAGTTAAAGGCTATTTCATAATACCATATGTTCAAGGAGACAGGGCAAACTGTTGTTGTTTGCGGATCTCAATTTTTTTATCTCCCAAAAATTCCTTTTTTATCCTACCTTGAGAATGTGCTACTGCAACTTCTTACATTGTAGCAATTAAATAAATTCTGCAGATATAAGAGAGTTTTTAGATTTATGAGGAATCTATTCTGTGAGTAATCTAAAACACCAGTTTTTTGAGAACTATGAAAGAAGCAAACAAAAAACCCCAATTGATGTTCTTAGGATCATTTGCTTCCTTTTGAAATGTTCATTATGCCTAAACAGGTACATTTCAAAAGAATGTGTGAAGACTTTCTAGACCAGGACTGTTAGAAAAGTTGCCTCTCTCTCCCAGGACGTTCAGAAACAGAAACTGTAATTTGGAAAGGTAAAGCTTTAGAGGACAATTGGATTTTAGAAGCCAATTATATTTAAATGTCTCATTAGCAAAGCTGAGTTTCCCATCTGTGAAGGAAAAACTTGGTGAGGATGGTAATAAATGAATAAAAGAAAAAACCTCTAATTAATCCACAAGGAAAAAAACCCAAGACAAAATAAAAAAATCAGCTAATCCCCACTCCTTCTCCTTATTTTCTCCCCTCAAGAATAATAAACACAGTAGCAGAGAGAGTTGGGGTTTTTTTTAATTAACTGTTTGCTGTCAAAACAGAAGACATATTCTTCTTCCAAAGAGAATTCACTCATTGGGCAATTCTATTGCCTTAGTGTCCAAACTTCTCGGGCATCTCATAGAGAAAATACTTGTAAGATTGCTGAGTTACACAAGTCTAAACTCAGTATACAGACAGCAGAAAGAGGCAGGATGAATGGTGGGAAAAGACAGGAATGAAATGAGTTGGTAAGGCAAAAGCTCTTCCTTCCTTAAAAAAAGGTAGAAAAGGGTACACGAGACACAGTCTTAAAAAGACTTCAAGTTCAAAGCAGTCAGAGATGTCTGCAAATGCCTGGAATAGTCACATATTTCTAGTTGTATCAGTGAGCACTTGTGTGCCACATGGTGTTCTCCTAGGCAGCAAAGAAAGGGTCATGGCATGCCTGGATGTTCAGTATGGTTTGCTCATTCCTGATTTCCACACCAAGAAATGCAAGAGGAGCTTTATTACTGCTGCATAGTCAGAGTGGAGTTCTTCGAGCCTGAGAGAAAACTGAGAGGAAAAAAAATTTTTAGCAGGTAATTAATTTGGCTCTAAAATTCTGCACATGAGCATTTCAAGGTGTAGGGGAAAAGTGTCTTGCATTATTTCTGTTGTGTTATTAAAATATTATCCCATACTTGCCAGCTGCTGAGTCATAATTTAAAAATGCCATATGAAAATTAAAAAGAAGCATAAATTAAAAAAGCATAAATCAGTTCCAATCTGCATGTTTACATGAGGGAATTTTTTAAAAATTTCTGTCATTCAAAGAAATGGACATATTGCTTTTTCCTCAGACTTTCAACAACTGTGAAAAACAAAGCGGCACAATTTGGCTGAAAGCAGGACTGGAAAAGTTTGGTCTTATAGGAGAAAGTTTTGGAAAGTTGTGAGCAAACGAAAACAGAGGCTTAGCACAGAAATGCATAGGCATCCTTCATTACAGCTGTTGGTAACTCTGCATTGCAAACAACATATGTTTTATTCTGCTTAAAGTGCTAATCCTGTTTGTAGATGTATCAGAATGGAGCCCTGCAGCTGTGGTGTTTCCCCCCAGCACTGGGGGGATGTCTCAGGAGCAGAAGAGTCTCCACAGCATTTCTGTCTCCTCCATAGATGTCAGCTGTGGATGGCTGCGAACACTGAGTACATGTAACAATAGAAATCCATGAATGGTGCTAATGTCTAATGTGATTAGTGACATTCCAGTGGTGTTCAAGCAGTCAAAACTGAATGTGGAAACAGCTAATTAATTCCACAGGTTTAAGAACACAGCATTGGCAAGGATTTGGGGTCATATATTACATATATAATGCATCAATAAAAGATGAAGATTGAATGATAAACCACCCAAGCTGTGCAGTAATCCCACAAGAAAGCATTATCTGGAGCATCTTACTGAAATTAGTTTTACTGAGAAAATTTGATTAAAGTCTGAGCTATATGTTTACTGGCTATTGTTAAAGTCAGTATGAAATTACTGACAGTTAGAAACTTCCAGTAATGTTTATGGACATGTCATTTCTAGAACAGATGCAAGAGTCATACTTTGAAATTATTGCAACATTGTTATTGTGGGTCCAGAAGCCCAGTAAATTTGGGGACTCTTGCGGAAAGCACGTTGTAGAGGGAACTGTTGGGCAACCACATCAGATACGACTGAATAAGGTACACTTTTGGTCCTGATTTACAGGAAACCTCATCTGTTGTAAAGATTACTCAATCAACTTTTTAATATATTAAAACCAAATGTATACTAGAAAACATCTCTGATGCAAAGCTATAGTCCAAATCCCAACAAGTCAGGGGAGGAGGCTTGCGCCTGGCTGTGAGAAGAGGAAGAAAGGAAAGGTGGGAGGCAAGCAGCATGCAAGGGCACCATCCCCTGGTGGTCCTGTGCCCCTTGTCATGCCAAAATGACCCAGAGAGTACACGAGAAAAATTGCTTCCTGTGCTGCTAAAAAGTTGTATGTACCCAAAGATGGAAAGTGAGGGCTTTTTCCCATCATCAGCACATGCTGTATGCTACCAAAGGAGACAAACAAGCACTTTCTCATTTTCTCCTTTGATAGTACTGAGAAAAAATCAACAAGTTTGAGATTACCCATAATTTGGCCAAAATCAATAGCAGGTGGGTTATTTCAAACTGTGCGTAATTTTTGAGTTGTACAACATCAACACCTTTAATCTTGTTAATAGTGACTGGGAAAATGTTCCCTTCACTCACTGCAACCCCTTTATAGGGCCAGTCTGGGTTGAACAAACATTAATTAGTTAATATTTGTGTAACACTTTAAAAACCTAAAGCTCTATGTAAGTGCTAAAGATTATTATTGTTCTTGAGAGCCAAACAAGAATTTAGTGGGCTACACTGAAAAGAGTAGCTATAATAAAGATGTTAGAAGTATGGTTTAAAAAAATAATGTGAAGTGTAAATTAAAAAGGCTTAAAAAAAATCAAGCTGTTTCTTTGTGAACAAACTACCACAAAAGTGGCTTGCGTAACATTCTGAAAAAATGCTGAGTATGCATTTTATTCCAATACTCACTCTACATTTTAAGAATTATTACTACTAGTCTTAGCAACACATGGGAAGTGTGTATTTGAAAGATGACTACCGTATAATTACCAGTAAGTTCTGTACTCAAGCACGTGCTAATGATTTTTTTTAGCATGAATATTCTGAGATCCCCATGAACTTTTATGTAGCATAGTAATGAAACAAAAAAACTTTTTTTAGTGCCAAGTTTCTATTAAATCAGTCTTTTGGAAAAAAGAAAAAAATTGATTCTATTACAGTAAGAAGGATTTTAATAGAAAGATTTACAATGGTTCTGGCAGGGGATGCTCTGAAATAATGAATATGTATAGAACAAGCTCCAACCTTAAATAACAGTGGCAGTTGATCAGTAAAGCAGAATAAAGATTTTAAAGAGATTTCTATCTCTGTTTAATAGTCTTCTAGGAAATCTGTTTTATTATAGCTGCTCATTAAAAGGTCACAGCTTTCAGTGATTATTATTCACTATTGCTATGGAAAGGGGACAGCCAGAGCATCCCTCATGTCGTCCCTGTAATCTGTAAAATCAATAGCTAGTCTGGATCTTTCACATGAGTTAGTCATATGTGGATTAGATTTAGTGGGAAAAAAAGGCTATTGAAACAGAGATAAAATAAAAATGATTGAGACCCAGAACTTGACACAAGATATTTAACATCTGAGTATCTTCACAACTGAAAGTTATACAATACTGTTTTTCTTCCTTCCACACTAGGATTTTTTTACTATATCCTCTGAGCTGTTTGGATAAATTTTCTCTAGTTTATCTCATTCCCTTTTAGAGGCCCTGGATCCTACTCACATCCCCAGGCTTGTGTCCATATTTTATCCATGGACTGTCTCATGCTGATCACACAAACCTCCCAAGAACAGAGACACACACTAAGGAATTCCTGTCATGAAGGCTGGTCGTTGTGGTACGCTTCACCCTTCCTGTGATGCTCATTCAGTATTGCCTTCACAGGGTACAGTTTGAGTCAGAGCCAGGGAGATGCCTGTTGTTTTGAGCAATTTTGGGCTCCTGCATCCCTACATTCTTGATGGGACTTTAAAACAAGAAGATGATAGGAAAAATGGCAACTATCACCATCACCACCTCCTCCTTCTTGCATCTTCCTCCTTCATGACCACTGTGCTGAGCTCTCAGACCATCCAGGGATGGAAATTTTAGGCTGAGGCAGTGGTGGTGGTGCTGGAGAGGACATTGAGAAAGGTCTTGAGAGGGCAGCCAGCAGGCCCCCAAATTCCCAGGACACACGATGTTCTTCTGAAGACCTGGTCCTTGATGGCCTGTAACCTGTCTCTTCCAGCTGGTAACTGCAAGCACATGCTTTTGCACATCATGGCAAGAAGTTGTTCCTGTCACTGAGAGAAAGTAAGAAGGTTAGAATGTAAGAATGTAAGAGATGCCATCGCATAACACTTAACCTCTTTAGTTCTTCTGCAAGTTACTGATCCAAAGATGAAAAGGAAGTGACTCATATTAGGTTCCTAAAAGCCTAAGCAGAAGGAAGATTTTATCATAAGATCTGTGGCAGGCTGTGCCCAAGGGTGGTCAGGCTGTACTTCAAGGGATTACCCTATTGCTGAGGATCACACCGTAGTCTCAAGATCCCTATTCCAGCTACTCATGGGAGGAATGGTAGGAATTCATCTGCACCACTACAGCACACAACACAGACTCTCTTTGTTGATGCTCAGAAGAGTTGCTTATAGTGTTTGAAAATGTTTCCAGGGGAAGTTGCAAATGTGCTCAGGTGTGCAGCCAGTGCAAAGTGGAGCAGAGGGCTGTGTACCTCTCTAAAAGCAGGCCTCTTCTTTGGGTACTTTAGCTAAGGATGGAGGCAACAGAGATGATCACCTGTGTTGGAAAACCATTAAGTGACTGAAAGCAAATATAGAATGTGTTTAGACAAGAAATGGTTCCAGACTGTATTTCTGACTGCTTGATATGAAAAATATGTAAACAAAAATATATATGTGTTTGTGGAAATCTGTGAGTGAAAACATACAATGGCTCCATGTGTTCTTTTTGAAATGTAACTAAAATTAGTGTTTTCTGGCAGCTAAGGTAGGTCCTGAACTCTCACACATAAGAAATGCTTAATTCACATTTTAAAATGGGGATTTTAATACTCTGTGGTACCGTTCTTACACTTTTACTTATGTATAATACTTTTTCTGCTATCGAGCATTTTATCAGAGACACTACACCGTGCAACAGCTTAAGTGGCTCTGTAGTTAACATGGTTTCTGTTTTAATTTGCTTTGTTTTAAGAACACAAAACACTCAGTTCCTCCTTTTTCTGTCCTTTTTGCAAGCTACCAGCCCCCAAAATTTTAGAAGAATTTTTATGCAATGTGGTTTGGGAAAAACTAATGTGAAGGAGGTTGGAGGCCACCGGGAAACATTAATAGTTCTCTTCAGTTGTGTTTTATTTTAACTGTTAGACCCTAATGAGAGCACTGCTGTGAAATTTTGGATACAGTTTTGACAAGGCTGCACTGATCCATCAATGAGGCCTCCTTGCTGAAATGAACACCTCCAGTAAGCTTTTAATGGCCTTTGTAAACAAACAGAATAATTCCCACTAACTGCAGAAATGAGTTCCATATTTATTTATTTTACTTCACAGTTCCTATTAAGTTGATTTAATAAAATTCAGCACATAATGTTTTTTTAAAACAAACCTTAAATAAACTAGAGCTGAGTACTGAACTCTGCATGGTGCTGCCTGTATTAATGGGTTCAAAAGAGGCCATAACACTCCAACGGTCCCTGTGTGGTGGCACTGAGGCTAACACTCCATGAGAAAATAAAATGGTTTTAGGGTGCCTAATACCTGACTGAAATAGAGCAATCACATAGTAGCTGGCGTGGGAGTTGATTAGCTGATGGCTCAAGACCTTTGGCTCGTGTAGGTATCCTGCGTCCCCACATCTCTGTGTTTGGACCTTCCTCAGCTGACCCTCAGATCTTTCTCCTTTCTTACTCCCTGTTTTAGCACCTCAAGGTCACAGTTAGGGACACACAGACCCCTTATCAGTCCCTGTCTTGTGTTTGCTTATAACAGAAGGTGTGACAAACTGGTTTGTGTCTTAAATCAGGATACGAACATAATTTCTGATAGCAGTAGATATTCTCAAGGGGAGCCTGTGACTCCCCTCGTTTCTCAAGATCTCTTCCAAGGGAGAGAAGAAATGTGAAGATGATAATTTAACTATTCATGGTGAAAGACGAAGACAAAGGGAACAACCCTGTGAATTTTAGGTACTCTGAGAAATTCAGGATCCAGAAATAGAGCCAGTGCCAGTAATCCAAGGAAAGCTCTTTGATGGGTAGGCTTTTTGCTGCTTTGGGCTTCATACATTTTTTTTTCTTTTTTTTTTGTTTGTTTCCTGCTTTTTTCTTGTCATGTTGCCAAGTCTGAACCCTTCTTTGTGGGGTCTTACCAGAGTATTTGGGTGTAGAAGAAGTTATGGAACAAACTAACAAAACACTCAATCAGAAATCATCAAGGCTGTCAAACCTATTAATAAGCAAACTGGAAACAAGGTGGCAAATAATTCAGGCTGAAGTTTGTAAATTATTCTTAGTAGCAAGGACTGTATTTGTTTTTCTTATGCCCTTGTTCTGTATAGATTATTGAGTTATATTCTTTTGTTCCTCATCTTCTTACCCTTTCACATTTTAATAATATCAACTAACAGGTACTATAGCATGATGAGCAGTGATCATGTACTCCATTCATAAAACTGCTCCCCACATAGTGCCTCAGTTCTTATGGGTCAGTGAATGGCTTGAGCTGTGGGCAATGGGTCTGGCTATGGGTCTGGTTGAGTTCTTGATACTCATTTTTCAGTTACTTGGTCCTTCTTTCCCTTACAAATGCCATGTAAGACACAGAAAATAAGAAAAATCCAGGTTAGTAAAGCAGCAGCCTTTTACCTGACCTTCAAGATGCTGATCAGCTCTGCATGTGCTGAATGGTCTTGCTGGCTGATAGGAAAACTTCAGAGCTAAGCAAGTCATCAGACACCAGCTCTCAGATGACTTCAGCAACTGTCTTTCTGCCGTGCACTGGCTGGTGGTCTTCCTCACCAACCATTGCCTAGATTTCTGTATACTTTTCCTTTTCTCTCCTGTTCTTTATCTCACACTGTAAACACAATCTTCTGTAGCCAGAACTTGTTTCTCTGTTACCTTTCTAAGACAAGATGTTTAGCAAAACATTCAGCACATTTATACTTTAAAGATTTACTGAAAGTCTATTGGGCTATAGATGATGTTTATTAATCAGGAAACAGTGCTGCCACTTACCATGCCATAGTACTCCATTAGTTCAGCTACTTGAAGATAATAAACCTTCAGTGCCAAAGCATGAACCAAACTTCTGCCTCAGGAAGAGTTTAGGAGAACGAAGACACTCAGCTTAGGCCTAAATGAGAAGGTGAGAACAAAGGCGTATGAAGAGCTTCAACAAATAACCTATACACTATGAGAAGAGGATTTTAAAGGTACGATATTATTGATGCTGGTACATTTAGATTGCTATACCAGATAAGCAGTGAAATATGTCCTCAACTGACACTGTGATGCTGGAAAGCTTCCCTAGAATGGGCAGAAAATAACTTCTTTTGGCTTAACTCAGCAAGGTCTGACCTATGGCCAACGGGATGAGCCCATCTGGCACATTGCCTTTTCCGTGAAGCAATGAACAACTCCTTGGATGGCGTGTTCAGCCCACACAGCTGAATGCCTCCTCTTGCCCATAAGCAGCTGGTGCTGGCCAGGATCGAAGGTAACACTATTTTCTGCCTGAGGTGCAGGGAGAAGAGTGGGAAGCATGTCTCCCAAAAGTGGTTGCTCCAGCTGCCACACCCAAATACTGACCTATCGAACTTGTAATATGGGGTTGTCTAGCATCATGGCTGTGTGACTAGGCCAATGACTAGGCAAGGCCATCTAGATTGTAAATCCTGTGTTACCGATAACACACGGAGACAGATGAGCTCTTCTTGGTGAAGAACAGAGGAGCATATGGATAACAGGTTTTTTCCATTTCTTCCACTGGGTTTTTCGGTCATATTTCGGCAAGCTACTTAATTTCTCCCACTGTAAAATAAGACTAATAATGCCAGGCTGTCTTATAGAGAAAAAAAGCTGGTATTCCTTAACCACTGAAAACCCCTTTAGAACAAGTCCTGTGGAGAGGCAAGCAAGGAATAACAGCTGACTGTGGTTCAACACCTACAGATGCCCCCTCATTTGTGCCTATTAGGGACCTGAAAGACTGGTGGGAACTGCCCATGAGGATCACTGGCTCGTCACAGGGCCAGTGCCAGCTCCAGTGAGAAGGTGTCAAACAGGGTGCAGTGGCCACCTTAGGAGTTCAGGACACCCAGGAAGACTTCTCACTTGAATTTTAAGAGGCAATTCTCTTCCTGCTTACTTTAGGTTTATGTAGGGTTTATTTATATACTCCTGTCACTGCTGAGAGTGCCCTGTGACTCTGATTTTCTGACCCATGCCAGAAAACTCCTCCTACTCCTCCTCCTCCAAAAGTCATTGAAGCCCTTCCTCAAAGCTGAGCAGGGTTTGAAGTGCTTTCCTGAGCAGGGACGGTCTTCCAACTGAAGCAGATTCATGAATCGGGGCCAGGATTCCGCGTTTCTCAAGGGTGATGGTCACAAAGAGGCATTTCAGGACTTGAAGGGAAGATTTACAAGCATGGTTCTGAGAAGGGAGCACAGGCAGTTCACTGTGGGCTCCACAAAAAAAGTTTGCTCCACTTGTGTTTAAACTGGACTGCTCAAAATGAAAGCATTGTGCATGCCTCCAGTAAACAAAGAAAGAGATATCTGGAAGTGATAAAGCTCGGATTGATAAAAACTTCCCTTCTCCTAGATGGAGGCCACACATACTCTAAATAAAATGTGCCACTTAGGAGATGATTTGTATTGATAAGTCTTGAGTGCATTGTTTTTCCAAATGTTCTCTCCCAGCTGGGAATTTCACACTTGGGCAGGCTCCAGCCGTGGCCTCATGAAGCGCCAGCCTCCTTCCCTGACCTGACCTGCTGTTGTTTATACTGCTGTTTACACATTTCTAAACAACCTATGCAAATGATCTCTAATTACTTTCGCTCGCGGCAGCTGCGGGCAGTGGCATTCAGGCAAGCTCTTAAACATTGCCAATGTTGTGCTGTTTGTTGACACAGAGCTCTCCCTGCTGCAGCAGCAGGTCAAAGCGAGGGTTATGGGATGGCTATTCGTAGCTGGGGACACAGCCCCACAAGGCTTGGGTCATACTGTAAACTGGCAAAGAAGTAAACAACCTTTCAAGAGACCTATTACAACCATGAGACACCTTGGAGGCACCCTTTATCTGTTATAGTTCTTGGGTTTGGAGCCACATGTGTGCATCTCCATGGAATCAGAGCTGTTTTGATAGGAACTTGGCTTGGATGTAATCTGAGTGTGATGGTACATCTCTCTTCCTTTTGAGGCCAGAGCTCAGGAGAGTTAAACAGCAGGACGCTTTAGATTGTGATACCACTCTAAGTTATATCATTCATGTTATACCCTTGCTAAACACATGATTCGGAAGAATCTATATGGTCTTCATGCCCCAGACATATTTGACTTTAACACACAACTCAGACAGTTGCTCTGAAGAGGAGGCAAAAAGTCTATAGATAGAGTATTATTTCTGGTTTATTGACAAATAAATTTTGTTTGAGACCAAATGGTTTAATTAGTGCCTTGGAACTCTATGTAAGCTTGATATAAATTATGGGGGTGTTGCCCTCTCTGATTTACTCTGTTTGAAAACCTTGAGGGCCTTCAGCCTGCCTGAACTTAAAAAAACCTAGCATTTGTTTCCATTAAAGCCATATTTTTTAAGCTTGGACAGGGTGCGGGAGTGCTGATTTCCCTTGATTAGTCACAGATATCCCACAAGAAAAATAAAGTTCCTGAAACTGTTTTTTTTCACCATTTTCATTGAAAAAAAGCGCCCACCTTATTGCTTTCTTCCTGTTCCATCCCCTAATGTCCTCTGTAACAATACTGCAACACAGAGTTATCTGAAAGTTTGTGAAGAGATGTGTACCTCAAAGGGTGGCCAAAGCACCAAGGGCTTGTAGCTGACTTTTAGACCACTGAGGCCTGTAAGTTAGGTACCCAACTCCCCACATGAAATCCGTTTCTTACTGAAGTATTTCACATCTTGGTTGATGACACTGATTGCAGCAGACATTGGATTTCTATTTATTTACTAACATACTGGAGACTGGAAAAGCAAAAAAATTATGGTTCACAGAAGTGTTTCCAGAATTTGAAACTACACCATTTAATGACAACAAACAAAACCTACAGCCAGAAAGTTGGCCACTCCAGCAAAGCCGAAGCATTTTCATGCTATTTTCATAATCTTTGGGAGGAACACCATACATGGCCTGCTCTCTGTGCCAGACACTGCTGTACATGTATTGAAGAAATAACAAGTCTATTAGTCTGGGGTAGCCAGCAGTATAGTACTTACTTGGGGAGGAGGGTCAAGAGATCAACCCAGACTACTTATTATCCCAGACCCTGAGCCAATCTGTCTATCTCTGGACACGTTCATCTTCGCATTAGATAATACGTGCAGTGTGTTTTAAAGAAAGTACAATATGTAAGCTGTTTATTAAGCAAACTGTATGCAGAGCAATGCTGGTATGTTCGCTGCTACTGAAGCACAGACATACACAGATGCTACAAATGTGGCAGCATCCCTGAAGTTACTGCAGTGCAAATAAAGGAGAGCTTAACTCTGGTATACTGGTGAGGCCAGCACAAGTGCTGTATTAGCAATGGCAAGGACACTTAGAGAAAGGAGATTATGCTTGGTCTTCAGACCCCACACAGGATGAGCATCGCAAACAGCTGGAAAAGTGAGGATTTGCTGTCTGGATTTGTTCTTCCCCTTCTGAGAGAGCTCTTATCCGCAGAGGAACTGGGACACAGGCATGAGCATCCCATGTTGATATATATGGTTCCCCTTCGAAGGGTGCTCACAGCCTGCCATGGCGAAGGTCCCCGCTGTGCCAAGGGGATGTCTCTTCCCTCCCTGGAGCACCCACAGGCACACCTCCTCCTGCCAAACAGCTGTTGTTGGCAAGCTCCAATTCACCATCCAGTCATTTCCTCTCCTTGGTTTTGGTCCATCTCCCCTCCCCAGTACACAGGCTTCCCACAGCAGCTGGCTGACCTCTCCCACCACAGGAAGGTGCTATCAACTCTATGAGGAGTGGGCTTGCCAGATATGGGGCTCATCCCACTGATTCGAGGAGGCAGATCTATCTTAACACTTATCTCCCTGTTAAAGCCTCCTCCCTCTCTGACAGTTATTTCTAAGCCTGTACTTCATACTCATCACCAGCACCAGGAGTGAACCTTTCCACAGACAGATAAGTGGCACCAAATTAAAGAACATTAAATGGATGTCTTTCCATATTTAAAGAGCCAGTAGCAATTTGTACATCCCAGGCATGCCAGAGCTGGTAAAATCTAATCACTTTCCATGCTTTAAATGCTGTGTAAACATGAGGTAATTGTTCTTATATGTGAAAAATGATGTGTCTCATGTCAAGAATGTATCAAGACTGAATTTTTAGCTCTGTGAAATATTATTGAGCCCAGCCCCTGCTCAGCAAATCTTTCCAGACTCAAATAAGTCACTAAAGCAAATAAGTATGTTCTTATTTATGAGACTGAGAGTTTATCTTGATTAGATATAAAGGATGTAAATAATGGCTTTCTTGTAGACAACTTCTAACATAAAAGAAATAAACTATATATCTGTTTTCAGTATATCTAAAATACACTCATCAGTCACTACAAAACACTTAATGCTCTTGATAAATGAAATGCATGCAGTTAATCTCATCAATTTGGCCCCTTAAAACTAAAAATCCATCTTTTCTGCTTTTTTAAAGAAAGGAAATAGCAGCAAAATTCACCATTATTTGCGAAGTATAATCTGTTAACATCAAAGCTAATGGTCTACTGAATGGTTTTTCAAATCACTGATTCAAGGTTTTACATGTCTGCAAGCATTTCTTCAGCAATTATTAAGATAAAGTAATAGGAGAACAGAGTTTTAGTATTTCATCAGTGCTAAGGGAATAACTAATAACACCAGACTCGGATTCCAGGCATGATGTGGGCAAGGCTGCTGGGTTTCCCCACCTTAACACTCAACCTTTGGGGACCAGATGCCTAGCCAAAGACATCAAATAAAACAATAGTAAGGACAAGCGAGAAGAGCTTGAGAGCACAGATCTTTTATTGGGGTACATTTATCTCTGACTTGTTTCATCATGAAGTTTTCTTGATGAAAATTTCCAGTCATGGTTATTGAGATAACATCAACTCTATGTCACATGGACAAAAATTAGCCCTCCAGATAAACTGTTTTATTATCAGAAAGAGGTGAAAACTAACCAGTGCATTCATAGTCTTCAGTTCCTCATTGGCTGTGTGGTCTTCACACCCCTTCCCCAGTGAAGGTGAAGGCTTAAGTGCAGCCCAGGTGAATGCAACAACGTCCTCTTCCCTCTGTACTGTAATCTTGCTTGTTCTTTCTAAGCATTTTTTTTCTCCCCATGGTGTCAGTGGCGGGTTCTCTGAGAGTTTTACTGTCAGGTGTCATCATCTGTGAAAGACTTAATTGTCCTCATTATAAGGGACAGATATAAAAAGTTAAATGAAGTACTGCTGGAGTTATTCTTCGAAAGGCTACCAGCTTCCATCTGCAGTGCAGCAGAGTCTTATCTTCAGTACCAGACTGTTTGCAGCTTCTGGTATATAATAAGCCATTATCTACAATATTGCATATCTATCTTGCACAATATAGACCACAGCTTTGAATTTGGCAGTTCCTTCATAAAGGCTTTCTTCAGAAAGTCCATAACCCCTGGCTGACAAAAATCTTTCAGCCATCCATCCACGGTTTACATAAGGGATATAGGAGAACCCCAAACAAATAGTTCTGGTGGTTAATGAACATCACTGTGAAACATCACATAACCATAGACCAAAATGTGTGTTGTCAGGGCTGCCAGCTACTAGAACCTGGTAAACTTTTACACAGCTAAAAAAAAAAATAATTCCCTGCCATCATAAATCTCCCATGCAGAGGAAGAAGAGTTAAGTGTCTTTGTGGTTTTCTCTTTGTTAAAATAAATTAATTTATCTAGACTCTCTCAGAAAGTCTATTATTCCAGATTCTCTCTTTTCTCTTCTACGAGCCTTATGAATTGTGTCAAAATCCTCTTACAAAACTGAAAATTTTGATCTAAGGTCACATAGGCAGGTTTGCTAATAGTTCAGCTGTCATTTTATGAACCTGATTGCAGAGGAGGACAGCATTGTGTATCTCTCATATAAACATGGAAGACATGGGAAAAACTCAGAAATTCAGCCTTGTAGCATAGCCAGGTGTTACAGCCAGTGAATGTAAAAAATTAATTTCCTCTGGTAGCATTTTCAAGAGCCCATGTGGCCAGGAAGAATTTTCCTCCTCTCATTCCCTTGTCTTCCCTCCTTTTCCGTCTCTGTGCTGAAAGGCTTCAGCCCTTCAGCTTCATGAATCTTCTGCAAACTGAGGGAAAATGTATTGGTTCTTAAAACACTATCTCAGAGGCACAGGCTCCTGCAGGCACCTCATGGAGACCTCTCAGCCTCTCTGTGAGGCTGCTCGAGAGCTTCAGCCTCTCACAATACACTACCATCCAAAACTGTCCTCTGTGCTGTCAGTGACCCATCCTACAATGGGAGCAAGGGGGGACTAGTCCCTTGAACTTCTGAGAAGTCAGCGCTGGTCCTTCTGTTTGTTTCCCCTTTATGAATACAAAATGCTCTCAAATACAGGTTTTTTGTTCTGCATTTTGAGCTTCAGTAGTCAAATCCAATAAATGTTTACTTTTTATCTTAGTAGTAGATTTAGAACAAACTGTTTAATGCTGTCTGAGTTGTACTTGGCATATAAAAGCATGTTACCTTTGGCCTGAACCATTTTTAAGAAGTGTGGAGAGTGAGTATAGGAGCCACAGGAATTATTTTTGTACGTAATTTTTAAGATATATAAATGGGGTGGAGCTTAAATCCCTGAGATTTTGGAGCTTATGCTTCAGGAAACCATATTTAATGTGGTCATAAATAAAGCAAGAAAAATATCAACTTAACTGTGACATGTACCTTTATGTGGGTATAATACGGAATTCTAATTAAAATTAATGCAGTAATAAACCAATCCACCTTTAATGGCAAAGCATAGCAAAGCAACACCACCACGCCCCTTTCCTGCTGGTTTAATGGCATTCTGAATCCCACAAATAAAACTGGCAAAAATTGACATCCTGTTCTTATGCTGTTAAAAACACTAGTTGAGGATTATTGCAGTTTCTTATTGTTTCAGGACTCATTCCAAGTTACAGTTTGTCACACCGAATACCAGGTAGTTCAGGACTTTTAGGATACCAAAGAGCATTGCAACCAACGATCAGCACAGGCAAAGAAAAGTCATCAACTGACAGTCCACAGCCAGGCCTGTTCTGATTCTTCCCTCCACTCCTACATTGTAAGATCAAACACGCAGAAAACTTGCACTATGGGACCTCACTTCGTAGCTCTGCATACACGGGCAAAGGCATGCATGTGCTCTATACCCAAATGCAGAATAAGTGCTCTGCGCCAGCAGCCACACAGAAAATTATGATATTCATTGTCTGGTAGAGGTGGTAGGGCACATTAATGAAGCCTGCTGAACCCTCTCTTTCCAACAGTGGACAAAGTAACTAAGCAGGTATCAACAGGATCAAAATGCACCATAACTAGAATAGAAACATCACTAGGATTTCTTGTCCAGCAGGTGTTAATGTCAGATCACTTCTGCTGGCAGACACACCAGCTGTGACTCTGAAATCCTGAAAGATCAGAGCTCTCCATGCAAGTGTCTTCCAACAACCCATTTTCTTCAGCCGGCATGCAAATTTCTTCAAACTTCCGTCTTCTGGGAATGTCTAAAATGTCAGTATTTATTGAGGCTCTGCTTTTTGGGAGGAACGATAAGAACCTAGGGCTTGCCACCAACAAAAGAACAGTGTCTTCCAGCTTTTGCCTTTTTCCCAGCAGTGGGTTATAGAATAGCTGTCTATAGATTCAGATCAATGATTTACATTTAAAGCAAAAATTTTATTCCATTTCTTAATTATTTTTGAAGTGTAAATCTTCTTAAATACCATAGTATTGAGCAGTACTTTATTTTCCAGCTGGATGCAAGCTTTCTAGAACTTTAAAGATTAGTAAGTTTAAAGGAGAATCATAAAACTATATAAAGGCAGGCTCGATGGTGCTGATATCACTTCTGACAGGTGTTGATCTAATACATTCTCAAAGACATGGAGAATGCAACCTCCCCTGACAACCTCTTTCTGTGCTTCTTGGCATTACTCTTGGAAAGGTTTTTTCAATTTCTGATCATATTCTTTCTTCCTGCAATACAAGCCCATTGAAATGCGTGGGCATAGAGAACCGATTACACCCTTCCTTTTTGTAACAGCTCTTTTTATACTTGATATATAATTTGGTGTGGTTTTATGGCACTGTATGTTCACTGGGTACTTAGAATGGTAGTCATTTGAAGTCACTGAGTGAAAAACAAACGAAGAACAAATGCACATTTGTTTGCAAACAAAGATAGTGAAGATAAAACTGAGAATCTACCATATGTTTTCACCAGCTGGAATTCATTCAACATTTTGTTAGTTCTGCTCTTAAATGCATTGTGAAGCTTACTTTTGAGGTCCTTCTCACAGGCTATGTCACTGGCAAGAAGTCCTCAATCTATGAATGACATACTGAAAGGTCTCCAGAAGTTGTCTTAGAGGGGAATATCACTAATGTGTTTCCCATTCTCTGCGATGAAACCTCGAACAGGGTGTTTTACTTCTTCACTTGAAAGTATTCTCCTGTGATGGACTGAGCGAGTCCCAGTGAGAGAACAGGATTCTTGCAGCAGGTTTTGGAAGTGCTTCTTTCCAAGTGTCAGGCTTCTTAAAGCATTGTGGAAAATCCGCAGTTGTCTGGTAGGGGACTAATTAAGACTAGTCAAACAGGATGTGGAGAATAGCATGAAAGGGCTTGAGAGGCTCTGGTCTAAGACTGTGTCTGCACTGTGTTACTCTATGTGGTACGGATTTATTCTTGTAATTCTTTTCATCATTGGAAAAAACACAGGACAAAGAAAGAAGCAGCCAAAATGGAGCCAGAACTTTTCTTTGAGTAGATTGAGAAAAAATTGCCTTTGTATACACACAATTAATATGAAACCCAAACTGTTTACATGAAATTGACGGAACTGGAGTTCTATGAAAGAGTGAATTCCTGCTCTGAATCAATCTAAATTCGGTTTAGGGGATTTTGGCTCAGGACTGCAAAGGTTAAGTTACAGCATATAACACAGTATATCTGCAAGGTTACTGCTGCTCAGAAATGACAGCATAATGTGTACAGACACTGTATATATGAGAGAAAGAGAATCCCATTGTTGCCCAGGCCAGCTTTAAATATTCAGCAATGTTATAGCAAAGTAACTCAATACTCAGTAAAAGATGGTGGCGTTTTGAGTTTGCTGCTGAGAAGTTTGTGCAGAGGAACAGTTTTGTTGTCTATGCAGTGCTCTGAATTAGAAGATGTGTCATATAACACTTATCTTAGATAGTGTGGGGGCAGTCAGTGAATGGTAACTGTGTTCTCCTGAAACAACAAGGATGTCATGTAGCACTTTTGGAGAGATAAGTGAACGTTTGGACTGGGAAGGGTATGCAAAGGATACCAAAGTTCAGCAGCTAATTAGAGCGTTATCACTTGGAAAGTAACATAACTGAATGAATGAAGTCATGGAATCTAGGGGAAAAGCTTGTCGTTTGTTAAATTGTATTGCGGTGTACATGAACCATACAATGGTGACATTCTCAGGAACGCAATGTAGCAGAAATGGGACAAACAGAGGCTTAGTTTAGATCCTGAATTTAGAGCATCTGTAAACATGCGTGACCCTTATTAGCTGGTCATATGCACATCATCATGTTATCGGCAGGAAATCAAAGCTCCAACTAAAATTCCAGCAGATGAAGCTTATAATTTGGGAACATGAAGTCATCCTGGCATACTATTTGCCCAACAATTTTTTGAACTCTTACTACGGGATTTACTTTGTGAAATTATCATTTCTTCTTTAGAAGGAAACAAAAGGTGGATATACAGTTTAGCACAGAATTTTCCATTGAAAGCTAGGTCACATTTTACCCCATCCCAGGCTGGGCCTTAATCTGGTAGCTCGCAAGATATGCAGGTGAGCTAAGTGGGCAAAAGATTGATTTTCAGTCTGTTTGAGCTGGCTTGATGCAACTGAAAAAAGCTCCATACAGAGCAAGGCAAGCTCATCTGAAGCCATTCTGGCTGTGCGTGGGCGGGAGGCCCACTGCAGCAGGATCTGGCAGCTCTCTGTGAAAGGCTAGGAGAGCAGAGACACTTAATTTCTCAAAAAAATTTAGGATTACCCAGTAAATCACATAACCTTGCACTATCCAGAAACGTAACATGAACGTGGTGATAGAATAATCACTGCAGCCCACTGACGTAAACAGGACGACGTACAGGGACATAGCAACACTCCGAAGCACAGGATGCAGAAAAATGACTCCGTGCAATGGGAAAATGAATGGCTGGAGTCTTATCTAGTGTGATAAGAAGCGTTTACTTCTGAAGAAACTATTAAAGGACCAATTTTCTAGCATGCACTTAGTTAGGGAGTACTAATTTGGCAATTATTTGTAGTGAAGAATGTGGCCACTAATGGGCCAGTCTTGGTGTCTTTGGAGAAAGCTAATAATGGTTGGAAGGGAGATGTGAAGGAAGACATGGAAAGATGTAGCTGGTCATGTGACCTTGCAAGACAGCTTTACAAATCACTCAGGAAGCATATGAAATACTCAAGTGGTCCCCCTGCTGCTGTTATGAAAGAGGTATTTTTCAAGTATGCCTGAGGAACCCAAAACAATCTTCCCTCAGCTCTAAGTATTTCCCATGTGTATGAACACATATTCTTTAGGAAAGCTTTCTATTCAAGTGCAGAGGCTTTCTCTGGGATACTTGTCCAGTGCAATGGTCATTCCCTTTCCTGCTGTTTTACTGTTTAAGTCTCCAGGCAGAAAAATGCTATGATGCCTCCACAGCCAGTTGTCAAGCAGATATTTTATCAATTCACAGAACACAAAAACAAGAGGTGCACTTTCAAGCTAACAGGCAAAAATACCCTCACCTGCTGACTGTGTCTATGACCACTGAAGCTAAAGGAGGATGTCTGCTGCTAGCAATGCTGTCTGCCTCAGACAATGAAAAATTTCAAATAAGTTTGTGCAAAGCACAGATCAGACATGATGTGGGACACCCGGGATTCTTTTAATAAATTGTTCATGACAAAAGGCTGGACCACCTTTAAGTCATCCCATGATGTGCTGGATATTTGCTGGGACTAGTAGAGAAATGAAAGCAAAGAAAAATGGTGAAAACATAAATTAAAGAAATATAAAGAAAACAAAGGTCTGTAATTGATACACGCTTTTCTAGACTTTACTTAGTTATCTATTCTTACCTACTTACATGAAGAATTTGGAAGTGACCAACATATTGGTGCAGAATTCTTCAGGCAACCTTCTAACATAGTATGTGTCTGTCAGATCCAAATTTTAGTCCAAAAAATACTTAGATGCTAAAAACATGGAATGCGAACTAAGGCAATAAACATGTAAAGATACAGTGTGTGGCTTAAATCTTTCCACATTATTAAAAATCCAAGTCATCCAACATTTTCAAACTCTTTTGCTCTGTGATTTATTACCAAGGCCATCATAATCAATTACTTTTAATTAATAGAAGATGGAAACATTAATTGGTCGTATTTAAGTTTGATTGTATTAAATGATTCTACCAGTGATCAAAAATGTGTTTTGAAAGGGAGTTTAGGCTAATATATCAGCAAATGAGGCGCTATAAACATGATTAATATGTACATTAGACTTTCCTTATCACTTTTTGTTGGCAGTTTTTATCCGGTCACAGCTGAAATTCCATTGAGTTCTTTCTGCTTTTGTATAAAATACAGATTATGTGGAGACAGCCGTCTGAGCAACTGGAGTTTCATCTTGTATGGCCATTAATTATTATTGCTCCTTTAGTATTTCTTATCTATCACAGAGATGTAGGACTGTATTTTTATAGACATTTGCAGTTAGGAAAAAAACAGGCTTTTGTGTGATGGCGCCTCAGCATATTTTTATTGCAGAAAGGATCGACAACATGTTTTGCACATCTATGAAAGGGTAGAATAAGATGTTTACAGCTGTCATTATCACGAAGTTATGTATTTTCAGTAATACACCAGGGAAGTTGCTGGGTAGTATAGATTGCCTTTGTTGCAACCTTTTGACTTGGAGCTTTTTTTTGATATATCCAGATTTATGTTGTATTTACTTCAAGGGAATAATATGCAAGACAAAACTTTTCACTGAATTGCCCCTGCAGTTGGGGAAACTTAGGAATACATTGCTTTCCTGGCAGTTTGCTAATTTGCAAGTGTTGTTCTGCACTATGCTCAGCTTTATTTTCTTATTTTGATTACTTCTCACTCCTCACAGAGGAATAATTTTCATTTCCTTCCAATTCAAGGACAGAAGTGTTGGGACAGATACCTGTTGCTACCACAGCCATCTCAAACACCCCACCACCATCACTGCCATGAGAGAATCAGTTGCAGAACTAAGGTGATTTCAGACACTGCAGTTTTGTTCCACTGCTCCCAGTGAGAATCCATCTGCTGACCTCATTGTTCCAAGAGACGCAAACCTTCTTGTTTCTAGCTCAAAGCTGCCTATCACCAATGTAATGCCCTACTTGTCCTAGGGCCAACATTTAACCCATTATGGTAATATCCTTCTCAGTCTCTTTTACCAAAGTGTGTTCAGTGCAGTGTAGACTTCTTCAACCCAGCCTGGGCTGCAAGCAGCAGCACATCCAACACACAGAGGTAGACCTGGACTCCTGTATATACTGTTTCTGTCTGAACTCACGGTTGACATATGTTAGTAGCTGTTTGAGCAGTTTACACACTTCAAATTTTTGGCACAACCATATTATGTTGGTGAGTCATACTCATCTGGTGTCCTAATAGCCAGGCAAGCTCTCGTCTTCAGCTGTTCCCTGCTGAGGAATAGAAATTATTATTAGCATGCACAAGACTTCTTCACTGTTTCATTTCTCTCTGCTCTAAAGGCTACCCTGTTTGCCTTATGTGATATTTTGATTCCTCTCTGTATTAATGGTTCCTCCTGACTGTGTGCTCTGCTCATCTCGTTGGCATACACTGCATTTTTATGCCAAAACTATTGAACATACTTGAGCAAGCGCAGCTCCAAAACTGACACAAGCTTATCAGCAGCTTCCTCTGGCTTGCTACACCTTCCTCCCCTCACAGCTCCCCACACACCCTCCGGTTTTTACTCAGTTCTTTCTGAGGGATAACTGAATATTTCTGGTGTTCCTGTGAAAGAAATACACCGTGGAGTCTGGATAGTCATGGAGGTATTGCTCCAGTTTTAAATCAGCATAGATGGCTCCCCTGTGCTCTGAAGAGACAATCCTCGTTATGTTCATTCAGCTGTGGGAAGGGAAGGGAAGGGAAAGGAAGGGANGGGAAGGGAAGGGAAGGGAAGGGAAGGGAAGGGAAGGGAAGGGAAGGGAAGAGGGAAAAGCCTTTTTTCTAGAATCTGGCTGAGAATGCATTTTCCCACTCTTTTCTGTAGTGGATATTTGCAGTAAATAGCAGCTCTTTTCCTAATTTAATTTAATTTCTTGGAGCAATACCTTGGACATAATTTCCATCTGCTCTGGGGAAGCCTTAGGGTGAGACTGGAAAGGGCATGAGAGCCTGGAGGCTGATGCCATCATATTGTGGGGATGGTCTGATTGCACCCAATGGAATAGGGATGCATGACAGAGCATGCAAGGGCCCTCAGGACTCACTGCTGAATGCTGTGCAGAGAAGGGGTCTGTGCACCCAACAAGAGACCAGCAGGTCTCTGCAGGATCGCTGTCCACAGCAGTCAGGCTCTGTCCCAGCCCCAGCATGTGAACCTCCACGCTGATGCTCAGCAGTCTGCTTAAATCCACCTCTTGCTGCATGGGTGCCGACAGTTACTTATTCATAAAACTATTTTGGAACAGTTATTCTACCACAAATTTATCCTATGTCTTTTTGAAGAGAAAAGCCTTCATAGACAGGCTGTAATAAGATATAGTTGGCTTGCTATGTGTCCAGGGACCTGATTTGCAGCAACATAAAGCAGATGCCCAAAATTAGCGGATATATTTTCTTTCTGTGTTTGTATGCCTCCATTTTGTAACTGTGGAATAGATTTTTTTTTTTTTAATATTTCTGTCCTTTAGGGTCAGGGTGAAAATCAGATTATATTTGTAATGGGTTCACTTTTCTAGAAAAATATTTGAATTTGAACTCTGATGAGAAAAAATGGCGTAAGATTTCACACAGAAAAAACAAATTTAAAAACCCCAATATGTTGATTAATGAAGTGAGGAGTTTACAGTCATGTGGGCATTTGGAAGGAATAAATATCTCCTGATCTTGATGTCTTTTTAACATCATCTTTGAATGTCATTCAATGCTTATTGCCTCACTCTGTTGGAGGAGACATGGAGTGAACTGCTGAGGGAATTTCAGTCAGAAGTTTAGGGCAAACATTTAATATTTTTATTATTGCCTCAAAAGTTACAGGTGATAATAATTGAAGCATGTAATATTTGCCAACATCTTTTTTATGGTTTTGATTGAGCATTGTGCCAAGAAACTCTGCACATATAAATGTAGTCCAAGTGAATTTGGATCAAAATAAATAATTTTTAAAAAATTTCTGAGCAATCCAAACTCAGCTTTAAACATATTCATTACAACATCCATTACAACAGAGTTACCCCTGATTACTGCGTTGCTAATATTAATTTCTAGATTGTTTTTTCCTGATGCAAACTCCAGGAAGAATTCAGGCACAGCCTCAGAAACTCACACACAGGCTATGTCCACACTACTAAATTAAACAACATTAGAGCATGGGCCCAAGTTTTAACACACTGTCACTATTACCTATCTCGCATTGACTCTCAGATGGTTTTTGACTTGGACAAGCCCCTACTCTCCCAAACAGTCCTCAAGACTTGCTAAAGAAAAAGACATTATTCCCAATCAGCAGTTTGAAAACAGCTGCCCTACTTTGAAGGCAAAATGTTAATAGTATAGACATGACCAAATGATGCCAGTTGGGCTCAGAAGAGCCTTGGCACTTGTTAGTTTACTAAGAAAGATGAGTTATAGTGTACTTTCTTTGGAGACTTCATACAATATAAATAGTGCACTTTTGCCAGCAGTGCAAGATTTAGAGGGGTCCTGTTAATGAAATTCCCTGGCATCAAGCTGCCAACAGTCTTCTGGAGCAATTAGCTGCATCAATTGTTTCAGACGTAGTTTTCCTTTCCTTATTTGCGTTGGACCAGAGTCTATCTCCATATTCCATACTATTTTAAAGAAGTTTCTATGAATGAAGCTTTTGCTGTTCTCTGAAGTGTGGTCATCACAGAGATTTAGCTTGGGAGAAGCAAAGGGCAGGAAACAAAAAAACTAGCTCTAGAGAAAGATTACTGAAGAATTATACTAATACTAAATAATGAAGAAGAATGTAAACAGATTATAGATACAGAGTGCCTGAGATCAGCTAATGGCTGAAAAAATAGATGACAGAGATAAAAATGATAAGACTTGTCAGAAAGAACAAAGCCTCTGTGTGCATCATGCCGATTAAGGAATTAGAGTCAAAAGGTTAAGTGTGAGCAACAATGAATATGAAAAATGGGTAAAAAAAGAAGAAAAAGGCAAGTTTGTTTCATAAATCAATTCTAGTCTAACATTGCTGTAAGCAAAACAAAAGTGTGTTGAAGTCTGTTATGCCAGCAGATAGCTCAGGCTGGACGTTGGGAAAGGTATCGATATTTTCAGCAGCAGATAAGTGTCCTGTTCTGAGTGCTGTAAACATTGGCCTCAGGTTACCCATCATCATGTGCTTTGTTTCATGGTGGGAGCCCAACTATCTTCAGTTTTGAAGTCCATGAGCCTGGACAATTTTTTAACTGACCTCATGCACATCCAACTCCACAGATCTAAACACTTTGATTACTTTATAGAACAGGAATGAAGAAAAGAGTTTCTATCAAGCCTATAGTAGGTAGGCGCTGGCCATGAAATACATGTTCACAACAGATAATTATTCTGGGTGTAACATCTGTTCTCTTTACTGCAGAAAATTCTTCAGAGAGAAGTTCAAAATGGGTAGCAGATATCTGAAAGTACCTCTAGTTTATTGGATAAATATGGAATGTTTCTAAATTTGCCATTTTTAGAATGAACAAAAATATATTCTGGACAATTACCAGCAACAATAGCTAAATTTACAGTGCTTTCCTTTTCTAAGTTTAGACATATTGTTGAAATCTGCTCCTTCGAGTGAAAACAAATCCAATTGCTATACATTATAATATACATTATGGAGCAGGAGCTCTCCATCTGCAATGTCTCCACTTCAGTAGCAAGGTACAGTCTGCACAGCAAGTGGCTTGGTCCTGTCTATTCAAATGAAACTTTTTTCATCCCGTCTGAAAGGACTAGCTATTCACATCCTCTTAATCATGTCAGTAGAGCATAACATAAAAAAGGCCTATTTATTCTAAAATGGGACTGAGCTCTGCTCATAAAATCTCCCTCAAGAACTACATGATGACTTGTGCACAAGGGCCATAAAGATGCCTTTTCTGTGACTAATGCAGAAAAATAAGTGCTATTCCCTTTTCAAACATCCCAGAATCCACTGAGATGAACTTGTAATACCATAAGCAGTATCTAAGAACTGTTGGGTCACAACACCCTTTGCAGAACCACAGGCTTGGGGCAGAGTGGCTGGGAAGCTGCCCAGCAGAAAAAAACCTGGGAGTACTGGTTAACAGTGACTGAACATGAGCCAGCAGTGTGTCCAGGTGGCTAAGAAGGCCAGTGGGATCCTGGCTTGCATCAGAAATAGTGTGGCCAGGGGACCAGGAAAGTTATTGTCCCTGTGTACTCAACACTGGTGAGACTGCATCTCAAATCCTGTGTTCAGTTCTGGGCTCCTCACTACAAGAAGGACACTGAGGTGCTGCAGCGTTTCTAGAGAAGGGCAAAGAAGCAGATGAAGGGTCTGGAGCACAAGCCTGATGAGAAGTGGCTGAGAGTGCTTGGAAAAAAGGAGACTCAGAGGGGAACCTTTTTGCTCCATACAACTACCTGAAAGGAGAGTGTAATAAGGCAAGGGTTGGTCTTTTCTCGCAGGTAACCAGTGAGGTTATGGCCTCAAGTTGCACTAGGGGAGGTTTAGATTGGATATTAGGAAAAATCATTGTCAAGTATTGGAACAAGCTGCCTTGGGAAACGGTTGAATCAATGTCCTTGAAGGTATCTAAAAGCCATGTAGATGCGGCATTTGTGGTAGATATGGTTTACTGGTGGACTTGGCAGTGCTGGGTTAATGGTTAGACTTGATGATCTTGGAAGTCTTTTCCAACCTAAATGATACTGTGTTTCTAAGGGTGATTATATCGATGTTTTGACAGAACTCCCTCTATCTCAGCTTCTCGTCTCTGGTGGTGGCCCTGGATAGATACACAAAGCAGGATATACCAACAGCAGAAGTGTGTGTACTGAGGCTTTCATCAGTATACTGGCCTCCATCTCTCTGTGACTTTGATGTTTCATGGGGATTCTTTTACCATTAACAAGTCTAATTTCTTCTTGAACCCAGGAAAATTTTTGTATCTGCAGTGTGCTCTGACAATAGGTTGTATAGTGCAATGACACTCTATATAAAGAGACACTGTCCCTGCTGGGTGTGTGGCATTTAAATCCAACTCCTCTGTAAGCTCAGGAAGGACAGAAGTCCTGCATGTTCTTTAATGTCCCCACTTCCCTTCTCCTCTCTGCTTCTCTTTCCTCTTCTCTCTGCTCTATGGTGGGTGCTACATAGTCCCTTTCCACTCTTAGAGTTATAATAATTACATTAATTAGGTCCATATTTTGCATTTAGCTACACAATATAATGAACAGTTCGCTGAAAATTAATGTTCTATGCTTGGCACAGGATGCAGCATTATTCATTTCTTCATTTTCTTTTTTGTGGCATTGCCTTCCTTCACATCCTCATTAACACAAAATAGTTTGTCTTTACAGTGAATCTCTGAAATGCATATTCATGCACTATAATTAGCTGCATTTACAGCAGAGAAGCTGAGGCACAGGGAATAATGCTCACATTTGCAAAACACCTAGCTTGGAGTAGCCAGTTCGAGTCATGCAATGCCTGATTTTTCCAAAACGTTGTATTGACTAAAGACTGTGCTTGAGCAAAAAACAACAGCAAGACTCCACAACTGTGACTGGCAGCTGATGATGAATTACAACTGGTTTTGGACTGCAACACATAATGGATGTGTATTCACTTCTGGTGACAAAAATGAGAGGCGACGCAAGATCACTAAACAAGTAAATATGGCACTTAGCTTTTTAGTGCCTGCTCAAAGTGATTCTACCTACACTTAAGCACTGGGTTTCAGTTGTCTCAAATATGGAACCAAGAGGCAGCACAGCACGGCTGGTTCCCATCTATGAGCAGGACAACCCGGGTGAGCCTCGCAGCCTTTCCATAGGAACCCTGAAGTAAGTACTGGTGCGAGCTCCATTAAACTGCCTTTATCCTGAAACACCTCTTTCTCTTATTGCCTGCTTGCATTTTCTGCACTAGATGACCCTGAAAAACCCTGATTCCAAGGAGTAGCAAACAAAGGAATGTTTTGAGAACACATTGTATTTCTAAGCATTGTACTGTGCAAAAGGGAGGGATCGTGGGGTTGGTTGAGCAACCTCAATTCCATCATTGCCTAGCACATGAGTCTTGATTTTGCAGTTCTTTGTGGTCTTCAAATACCCATTCTTGCTCTCTCCTCACTACTGAACACAGCTGATGAGTGCAGATGAGGTGAAGCACACCCAGTAGAGGTGTGTGAAAAGTTCTTACAATGTATGTAAAAATAGGTGTTTTCAGAAATGTGCCCTTCTGTGATGTGTGGATGTACTTTCATAGGAATGATGTTAGATATATCTTTAGCTACAAGATAAGGCACCCACCAAATTCCATATCCCACCCTGATGTATGGCAGAACTAAGTTTTCTAAACCTGCTTGTTACAAAATTTTATTTTTTACCAGAGCTACATTTCTTCCTATACCTGTTCATAAAAATAAAGGAACTCTGTTTGCTAAAGAATCTCAAAGACATCCAGCACAGATAGCTTTCAGCCAAAAACTTAAAGCATACAAGCAAGTGAAAATGAAGTCTTGTACACAAGAAGTTTGAGCAACCACGGGTGCCAGCTCTAAGTAAACAACAACATCAAGAGAAGTATCAGCTACAAAGTGATAACAAAAAAAAAAAAAAAGAAAAGCACCCAGCCTGCATCCTAAATAATAGAAATTGATGATATTTCTGTAATATGTGCACATTTGGATACAATATTTCAATCAAGAAAGTAAGTGGGTGGAATAGCTTTTCTAATTCTAGAAGGAAAGAGCAGTAGCAGCATTGTTATGCATGCCATGGGGATCTTTGCTGGTTTTGGAAGCTGGTTTTGGGAGTTCCCGAAGCACTGGGCAGCCTTGGAGGACTGGAGAGTGGCAGGGGGCTGGAAGGGGACTGGTATGACTGAACAAGTGTCCATTCATGTATTGTCAGGATCAAGCTGTATGAAGTGTCAACAAGTTACTGGGCTGCAAACCTGAGTCAAGATTCATCAAGGGAGTAATCAATTATTATAATTAAAAGGCATTTTATGAGTTGGCATCAATTTAAGAGAGGCCACGTTTCATAAAAGCAGGCACAGTCCTGCTCTTCACTGCAGCACCCCTAAGATCTGGCCAGGTGTAAGAGCAGTGGCCCACCCTTTGCCAGCTGCTACAGGCAGGGCAAACATGATCAAAAAATAGCAGAAGAAGAGCCTTTCTTTTGCTTTGCTTTGTGCAGTTTCGTTGTGACTGGCTGGTATGAGTTCAAGTGATCCTTACAGAGCCCCTGGGTGATGTATAATGCAAGTAATGCACATTCAGAGACATCCCCTATGGGAGATCACTCACCTGGGGATCGAGGGAGAACATTGTCAATACATATTATATATGTATATATATTGTTAATACCTGCAAGCAGTTAATAAGAAAGTGTAAGTTATATTTTCTTGTAACTTTTAACACTATTTTATTATCTCTCAATTCAGGTACTTGAAATTAACTGCTTCTGTATTCTGTTTTCCTCCAGTTTGCAGGTATTAGGTTACTCCTATTGCATAGAATTAAAATGAAAGTTGGTGCAACTGGTTCTCACCACTGTGCACGCTTTGAACATTTCATCACTTTCTTGTCACATGAATTGGGGAGAATTTGTGGTAAGTGAATTACCACAGCAGAACTAACAGAAAAACTCGGCCATGTGACTGAAACAGGCAGATTAGAGTTTATTTTTAAGCACTACAGCTGTACTATACATACAGATTCACATGTGCATGCACACATACACAAGTATGTATTTATATCATGCCTTTAATTATCTGAGAGATTTTATAAAAGACTAATTTCACTAATGAATTATGTTACTAGGTGGAGTCAAATTTTTGCTTTCAGCTGAAAGTATGAGCAACAAAAACTGAACAGATTCTTATTTGAAAAAAAAAGGTTTGACCTTAAGCATCCTGAAGACAAATCATTGTCAGAAACATTAAAGGATGTTTTGGGGCTCATTATTTGATACTAAATAGGCATCTGTATCTCAAACCCTCAGTATTTTTGGGTGGGTTGGGATCTCCAGTCTTTGTCACTGCTGACAAAGTGAAAGATCATAGTTGCATGGCATGGGAGTAGGGAAGAAAGCAAAGGGAGTGACCAGAGGTCTAGAAAAAACATGACCCCTAAAGAAAGATGAATGAATAGAGTTGTTTAGTCTTTAGAAGAAAGGACAAGCTAATGAATTTCAAATACATAAAGCATTGCTGCAAAGAGGAATAAGGATTCTGATTTTCATGTCCATGATAGATAGGACATAAAATAAAAGGATTAACCACTTCCAGGGAAGGTTGAGGTTAAATAGTTAAAAAAACCCTTGCTACCTGCAAGCATAGTAAAGCCCTAAAATAGAAGGGTTTTAGGCAAATATTTACATGCTGATTACCCAGATATGGACAGGAGAATGATTTCTTAAATTCCTTTTCTAATTTACTAGCCTCTTAAATTTTCATTTGCATTATTGTTGCCTTAGGTGTCACACACTTGAACTGGTTATCCCAGCAAAATAACGCTTCTGAATACAGGAAAAAAATGTACTGTTACTCCAGAAATTAATCTGGCCTAACTTAAAATCACCCTCTCTCCTTCATCCTGTGTCAATCTGCAGTCATTTCTTCTTAGGGAAATACATTTCCTCTGAGCACATTTTGCTTGTTTGGGACAGGTACAGCCTGCATCTCTCCTCTGCAAGCTTCACAGAAACTTGGTGGGGCCAAGGCTCCCTACAGCTTCATTGCAGGACCCAGATCGCAGCTTGTCCACTGCAACATGTACTGACATACTGGCATTGTTTTCATCTCTGTTAATATAGTAAGTTTATGTGAAAGGGCAACATATGTCCTTAAAATTTAGAGAAGGCTAGGGAGAGGTGGGGCAATGGGACCCCATCAGGAGAAAAAGCAAAGAGCTGAGAAATGCATGCAGAGTTTCAGAGCAAGACAGCTATTGCACTCATCTGAAACTCCCATAATTTTGCACATTTCTTGCATTTTTTTCTGGAAGCTACAACTTTTCTGGAGCAGCTTTCCCATCGGCAGCAATCCAAAAATTACCACTCAAGAAATGCTAAACAAAGACCTGAGCAAACTCAGCAGCTCTACCCCCTCTTTTATTTGTGTGATGCACAAGTCAAGAAAATACATTTCCTTCCAACCAGTACAGCGTATGAGTACTGTGACCAGAAGGGGTTGTGCAGGCCATGACAGCTCTTTCAGGCCTTCAGGCAAGCAAAACATGCACCTCACGCACCTCCCCACAAAATCCTCCACTCAGAGCCTGTCTTTCCCTTCAACATTTGGGCTGAGCAGAGCCAGTCAGCTGGCACCGCCAGGGCAGGCTACACTATGGAGTGGGTGTTGGGTGACCAGGGCAGGGCAGGAGGTCCAGCTGCATTCACCCAACTGCTCTCCAGCACACAGCAAAAAGCTCTCAACTGCTTGCAGGATGGAGATCATGTGGGTGGGCTGCTCTGCCCCCATGCCGGGCATCGTGGGAAGGTGACCAAGACCACAGCAGTAGTGGCTGGAGGCTGCAGGGATGTTGCACTGGGGGAGGAGACATCTTTCTGAGTTACCAGAAAGTACAGAGGTGAGAAGCTGGTGGCATTGGTAAAAACAAATAAATAAAAAATAGAAGAGCCAATAACCTTAGGGTGCTGGATTTCTCAGAACATTTTTGTAAAACTTCTAGTAATCCTATCTGAAATTGAGGATGTTACCAGATATGAGTGAAACCATCTAATCCTACTTTCCAAACCCCACTCCTTTTGTCCTTGTTTTGAAACTCACATATAATTTTATAGGAAACAATCTAAAAGTTTTGGCAGCCAGAAAGAAAAGGAAAGAAAGAAAGAAAGAGAGAAAGAGAGAAAGAAAGAAAGAAAGAAAGAAAGAAAGAAAGAAAGAAAGAAAGAAAGAAAGAAAGAAAGAAAGAAAGAAAGAAAGAAAGAAAGAAAGAAAGAAAGAAAGAAAGAAAGAAAGAAAGAAAGAAAGAAAGAAAGAAAGAAAGAAAGAAAAGAAAGAAAGAAAGGAAAGAAAAGAAAGAAAGGAAAGAAAAGAAAGAAAGAAAGGAAAGAAAAGAAAGAAAGAAAAAAAGGAAAGCATCCTGTTGCATGCAAAAAGCAGACCCAGCAGTGGCAAGAGCTGGGCAGAGTGGAGCCTTTCCTGATAATATCAGTTTACTTTTTAATTAGATGCTGAGCTTTTAAAGACAATGGAGTAGACATGATAAAGAGCAGGCTATTAAGTGTCCCAATTACAGAGCACCAAGAATCCAATAATTTATGTGCTGATAATCTCCTGGTAATCCTCCGGGTGCTGCCGGAGCGTAAGCGTCCTGATTACTCCTCTGCTCTTACACGGATTTGTTCTCCTACCATTGCTGAGTTTTGCCGTTATGTTTGGCACAGCTCATTTAAAACAACCACAGTTACCTCACAGCCAAACCGCTGGCCTAAGTTTAGCTAAGATGAATAGGCAGCCGTTCATATGCAACAGAGCCTTTGGTGTAAGTGTGGCCAATTAGTCACACGTTTGGTGTTCTAATTAGGCAACGCTGGGCCTTTCAGAAAATGTGCTGTTGATTTAGGTACTTCCTCAAACAATGCTAAATTGTGTTATGTGAAATTCAATTAGTTCTTTTCTAAATGTTTCCACATCTGTTATTCTTTAGGCATAAAGTGATGAGGAGAGAAGGAGAAGTGAAAAGCCAGAGTCTCCACTGGTGAAATATGTTAGGCCTCTGGGACCAGCCCTTTTTCCAGCTTTTGACCCTGAACAGTGATATACAGGAAGGAACAAAGTTGGAGAGCTATCATGGTGAAGCCCTTTAAAATAAATCATTATAGAAGAAATACTGCAACTGTAAGGGAACGTAATCTCTTATGATAGCCATAAACTAAGCTTTGTTTGGAAACGGATGGCATGGGGAAAGCACCATTAAGCAAATGATTATAAATTCTGTTTTAAGAACTTCATTTTTTTACGATAATAGTGATATGTTTAAATCCCAAGATCAACCAAAAAATAAGTACAGTGCCAATTTACTGTTTTGTGGAACAGTCTTGAGGAATTTTATTTTTGTTTCAGATATTCCCTCTGAGGACTAAAAAGGTTGAAAGACCTCCTACAGGAGGCTTTGAGGGGAAAGGGATGGGGTACATTTATTATTTCTGTTGTGGCACTTTCCAATTTTTCCCCATGTTTCGAAGAACAAAGCACCACAATCCTTTTGATCCCTCAAACAAAGCTTTCAGTGGAGCTTTTCGGCACTCCTCGTGACCCATGAGGTTTACATTTGCACAAGGCTTCTCCCAAAACTTAAGCTACCTATGGCCATTGCTGTACCCGTGCTTTGTGTCCGACCTGCAGCATGCAGTATGTCAGCGTATCGACGAGGGCAGAGCAACAATTTCTCCAACGTCGCGGCTCAGCCAAAAACCACAGCTGTCTAAAGGTGAAGTTGTACATGCATTTGATCCTTGTTACTGTTATCACCTTTTCACTGACCAACATTTCAAGCCTTATCTGTGGCTGGCAGACCATGTTTCAGGTTTGTCAGAGTCCGGATATAGCCCGTGTGGTTTTCTGATGATATATCTTGATAAGATTTGTGGAATGCGAGAGATGAAGTTGTCAGCGCTGCTTTATGGCACCTCCATACATGTCAGAAAATGAAAATATTTTCAGAAGCAGTGGCATTATTTTGACTGGTGACACAAACTTCTAAAACAATGCATGTCCTTCAATAAGAAAAAAAAAAGCATGATTTTTATAATAGAAGACCAAAAAACTGATCTGTTCTGGAAAAGCATCAGGTTTGACAGGGTAACCAGATGAGAAAGAGAAGAGGAGGATTATAAAATGAAGCTTTTCTGGAGCTAAACTGATAAATAACCCTTTCCAGCTGTAATTACTGCTATTGCATAGACATGTCATCCTTGTAATCAGGACTTCTAAGTCTTCCTTTTGATAAAAAAATCTTAAAAAAAGTAAAACCAAACAAATGCTTTTAACTCTCGGCTCCCATATTTGCCTCCAGACTCAATCATCACATTATCTATAAGCCAACTTGATCATGTCACAGCTTTCTAAACAGAACAATTTTTTCCCCCAGATGATGATGAAATTAGAGAAGTCTAAACCTCAACAGAAGTCAAGAAAGCCCCATGTCACTTCACATGCTGATCTGCAGCACTTGCTGAGGTGCTCAGTTTGAGTAAGAACACGCTGCCCAATTTTAGTGATGGCATTAATCTGTACCTGCCATAATCAGAGCATTATGATCTTACAAATAATACAATATTCACATATTATTGCTTGAAAACAAACAGCAGGAGGAGGCCAGCTGTGAACTCCTTCTGCATTCAGAAAATTTTGAAAGCTTTTTGTTCAAGAGATGAAGGAGAATTGGAGGCAAATAAATATCCTTAATAGTTGGTGGAATATTTCAGGTATTTTTATTGAAAAATGCTGTTGCATCAAAGCCAAACTATTAGTAGCAATGCATATGTTTTTGGAAAAAATATATGTGCTCTTCAAGAGAAATAATAAAAAAGAGCTATCCAAGTCAAACCTTGAGACTGTTGATACATTAAAAAAAAAAAAAAAAGGAAGTTTTGGCAAATCCTTTTCCTTTAAAATAGAAGAGTTTTGTTTCTCTTTCAAATTGCAGAAGTTGTTAGAAAACACAATTGAAGATTATGAAGATGAACAAAAGAGAAAAACAAAAGTTTTCTTCTTAAATTCAGACTAAAGGTATTGAGCCTAAAGAATATTTTCAAAGTTTGATAGAAAGCATTTAAATAATAGGTTTCTAAAAAACCCACCGATTTTGAATATGTCTAAAAGTTATGAATTGTTGACAGAGAAAAGTTCCACCTACCTCTCGTGAAGTCTTTGAATTTTATTTAAAAATCAGATCAGGTGTATTAAAAGTCCCTAAATCTATCTTCTTCCAGAAATGTTATGCAAACAAAAATAACAAAGTGACTGTTTTCCTAAACAATATGGCTTTTAGGGTCCAAAAAAACAAGCAACCTAGGTTTGAAAGAGAACTTCTGTTGTCTGAAGCCTATGATATTGTTTATAACAACCCTAGTTTAGTAGCATGAAGTCTTTCTCCAACTTCCCATACTCACAAGCGCCTTCGGAGGTCCCGCATGACACACCAATCCCAAACATGTTAAAGCTGCCCATGCTAAGCCTCTATCTCATTTATTAGGTGATGATCATGGTAGAGTGGATGCTTCTTCACCTGAATGAAGAGTGAGGGGAGCTGCTAAAATGACTAATTGTCAACGACCACAAGTCTTGCTTACAGATGTGTTTGTGTTTCTATTCATCACGAATGCAATTATAACCCCTGCTATTATTCACAGGCCAGCATCCCAACGTCCTGTACCAATACCTTCATTGTGGCTCTTTTTAAGAAATTGGATTCCCATATTATCATTCAATACAATTAATACTTTTCCAGATCAGGAAAGTACACGTTTTGAGGAATGTACTTGCATGCATCCAGCATGAACAAGGAAACATCTGAGAGGAAAATAAATTATTAGTTATGGAAGGCTGCACAAAACCCGCAAATTGTCTGGGAGAGCCGTGAAGGAGAAACTCCATCTGTAACAGTCCTGCAGTGCAAAAACACAGCAAAAGCAGAGCTGTTCCTGAGCTCCCTCTCACTAGTGTTGACCAAGCATCTGGCTTGCCCACAGAAAATGCCCTCATATTAAACTCTGCATCTAGGATCAGAAGCACATCAATCTTCATCTCCTGAGCTGATAGCTGCATTCCTAATCCAGGCAGATTGAGTCCAAGCCCTCCCAGCATGGGGGAGTACTTGGGTTTCCTGAAACTGGCTTTTAATGGGGAATAGATTGGCCAGATGAGATTCTGGTTTTCATCTGTTATGTTAATACAGGCATCCAAATCCAAAAGAGTTTGGGTTTGGCTTTGAGCTGCTTTTATCACAGTTTGTGGCTCTATTTTAAGGCCTATTGTGTATTTTTCAGGCAGCAGAAAGGAACTCCTTCCTTATTTTACCCCTACAGTTGGTATGGAGTGGATGCAACTTGCTTTCACTCCTAAGAGCAGCAGACTTCACACTGTGAGGCTGGGCAGATATGCTCCTTCCTTAAATCCTTTTAATAAGAAACACTAACACAGCAGCCCACTTGTGCCTCAGGCCTCTCTAATTCTTGCAGAGCACCTTAGCATGTTTGAGCTCCCTGGTCTTCCTTTTGCCCCACCGTGTCTGTACACCTCCCTTTCACTCCTTCAGTTCCTTCTGGAGTGAGTCTGCTCTCCTCGGATTCCTGACTCCCACCAACATAATCAAAATCACTATTCACCCTCCTCTGGGTGTCCAAAGTACCATCTGTCTCACTTCATTTCATTGTCTTCT
The DNA here is from genome assembly GCA_013396775.1 of Cephalopterus ornatus. Taxonomy (NCBI): domain Eukaryota; kingdom Metazoa; phylum Chordata; class Aves; order Passeriformes; family Cotingidae; genus Cephalopterus; species Cephalopterus ornatus. The sequence continues at coordinate 202,261 of VZRE01001155.1, read as the reverse complement.
CTCAGGGTCCTGTGCTGTATCTCTAACTTCAGACAATAGTCAGCAGCAGGTATGGCAGACCAGCTCCAGGGAACCACTGTGGTTAAAGACGTGTCTCTTCCTCGGCTGCTGTGCCATGGTCATCCCAAGAGAGATGGGCACTGCAGCAACCTAAGGCTGCCTCTGGCCCTTTGCCCTAGCACCTAGGAAAAAGGCAGTTGGGGATCTGCTCTCCAAGTAACTTATGCATCCACAGCTGTGCAGTTTAAAACCCAAATTTTCTTCACGTTTTTTCTTGATAGTCCTGTGACTGTTCTCTTGCATATGAATAGTACATTTATGAAGAATAGCTGCTTTCCTTTTTTTTTTATTTAAGTTGAAGCTATATGAAAAAATTAAAAGCTATCCAAACAATGAAAAGCATTGCAGGAATTCTTCAAAGTAGGCACTTATGTCATCCTGCTCCATCACTTTAGTGAATGTGTGATCTGAACCTACAAATCCTTTCATACAAGCCTTCTACCAACCAAAACAGGGAGTTTCTCTCACATTATGCAGTTTTATAAGACTTTTGCCAGGTGCTGTCAGCAGCAATAAACTGGGCATCCTTTTAAAGAGGAATAAACTTCTTTGCCCAGCTTTCTAGGCTCATTAAATATCTGTCCTTAGATTTGCTTTTTCTAAACACCTTTACCACTAAGTATCTTAATAGATTATAGTCCCCGCCCCCACTATTAGGAAAAAAAACCCTATGAACCTCCCCATCGCCTTGCTAGCAGGCAGGAACTTGCCCTCCTTGTGCTCTGCCCAAAAACTGTGTCACCATGTTAGCCTGGAGCTGAGCCCAAGCTAAAATGAGCAACTTCTAGCCAGGCTTGTGAATTAGAACACATTGCTGTGTTCACTGAGTCTACTCCATGGCTGGGTTTGAGCCAGACCGTAGTTGGCTGCATCACATTGAAGGCAGGGCATGTTTGCCCCTGCCTGTCTCAGACCACGCAGATCAGCCTGCTGCCTGTAAGGGGAATGGCAAAGATTTTACTCAAGGTAAAAGGGAACTCAATGTCAGCTTCAGAAAACAGACCAAGAAACTTATCTACAGCCTATTAATCAGATACTGCAGGACTGTATGGGCTGTTGATGTTCACATTATAAAAAAGGATATTGAAAAACTGGAGAAGGTGTGGAAGAGAGTCGTAAAAATGATTCAGAGACTGGAGAAAGCACCCCACGCTGAAGCACTCAAAGAATTCAATCTGTTTAAGTTATCAAGAAGAAGACTGAGAAGCTACTTGATTATACTGGATAATATCTTCACCAGGAGAAACTAGTGGGTTACTCAAGCTCCACTTGTTAAAGAATCAAAGAAAGGCACGGCCTGAAAAAAGTACTGGAAGCTTGAAAACAGGCAAATGAAAACAGAAGAAAAAAAATTACTTTTTCACAATTATTGTTCAGAAAAGACTTACTAAGGTGGGGGATAGTTCAACTTTTCATATCTTTAAGTCAGGACTAAATGCTCTCCCAGATATTGTAACAGTTACTGGTCTCAGAAGAGAAGTAATTCAATAAATGACAAAACGTGCTTCACCATCACAGCCTCCTCCTTACCCACTAAGGTCCACAGTGGCTACTCTCAGTGGCTAGTGAGGGTCAAAACCCTGATGTGGTCTCTGACAGACATAATCCTCATGACTAGGGAATACTTCCTAGGCTTATCTGAGACTAACCCTGGCATACTGATTTTACCTGCATTTAGTGGCTAAATAGGAGAGAGATATCTGACAGATGGATATTTTTGGAACACGACAGTTATTGAAAAATAATAGAAATATGAAGGGCATTATGAACACCTAGAATATCCAAAGACCCCTGAACTGACTATCCTGTAACAAATAGCCCTGTGCCTAGCTAGAGATTGTGTTCCCATCCCAAAGGCAACTTCCCCACAGAAATTCAAGTTCCTGGAGTGAGGAGAGGATGAAAGAGGAAAAGAGAAACAAAAATCCTATGGCCACCATCCCTTCCAGAAGGAAGTGAGAACGGCACTCACTGTGGACTATGGGCTAGGGGGAAACAGATGAAAACCTGAGCCAATACAGGCAATTCCTAAGTTCTAGTTTTAAGCAAACCACTAGAAAGGCAACGAAGCATGTTTGAAGAGAAACACCATGGCAGGAAGAGACTGTGCTCACACTGGAACACTAGGAAGTTGTGTAGGGTGCACAGGATCCCTTGGGGAGGCACACCTGAAGCCCAAGAACTCCCTGGGAGTCTTTCCTTAACTCTTTCCTTTAAAAAGAGGTTCTTTTCCTGTTCCTTTCACTGATGGGCTGAGACACGGTTTGTACCGGGGTATGACAATCCTCTGAAATGCACAGAGGGGTTCTGGATAGGGATGCGTGTGAATACACTCTCTGTGTTGCCACATCACCTTTGTGCTATTGCAACCAAAAGGCCTGGGCAGGTCTCTGAGATGAACTCGTTCAACGTACTTTTTTAACTCCATTCACCAACAGGTGGTGATGGAGAGAATCTCTTTCCTGTCCAAAGCTTTCAGGCCACAGCATTTGTATTTCCATTTAATTACCTGTATATGAAAGACTACTGTATTCTGCAGCTTTTGTCCTTCCTGAGGCATTTTGCAGCAGAAGCACTGCAGAGCTCTGGGAAAGCATTGTGTGCAGCTACAGCACAACAGCGCGACTTGGGGTAAAGATCTGATTTCCACATTGTGCAGGAGTTATGTTCAGTGAAAATTATATAAATGTAGTATACCAGCTCATATGTCATTTCCACAGAATGTTACAACCATTCTGTTATGTAATAGTAAGCTAATAAAGTCAACCCAAAACTCACTATATCACTTTCTACATGAAGTCACCTCATTCATCCTTCTTCCCTTTAATTTAAATCTCATCTCTATTTCTACATTTACCTTCCGAAGTATTTCTAGCACAGCATATTCCCAACACCCTTCTTATTTTACTGTGTGATCTAAACAATGCAGAGTAAGAGGGCCTGAAAATTTGGACTGGAAATATCATGAGAACAGGCTCTGTCAAGAGCTTTCCAGTATTTCCTGCTTCTGGTTGAGCTGGAAATACTCAAAGGGTGAAATTCTGGCCCAGCTGAAGTCAGTGGGAATTTTGCCATTAACTTCAATGGGGCTAGAATTTCACTCTTGGTATTTATTCCACGTATCCAGTCTCAACTAGATCTGGTGTGGTGTGAAAAGGAAAACTTTTCTTCTTTCTTTTCCTTCCTCTTGTAAGATTTAATGCTTAAAAAAACCTTGAATATTCAGCTTAAATGTAAATGTTGAGTAATGCCAAAAAAGTTTCCATCTTACCCAAACGATCCATTTCTTCTCTCTAAGCAGTTGCACAACAGAAACTGTGGTATTACAAATATAAATTGATATAAAGATTAAGAAATTAAAGCTGTCTGCATAAAATAATCAAAAATATATACTCACTCTTTTGACAAAGCCTACATTGTAGATATCTGACTCCATTTCAGGACCCTGATGCCAAAACCTTTTGCCACCAGCAGTACAGTGGTTGTTGGCTGTGCAAAACGTTTGGATTTTTGGTTTCAGACAGAATTCTCCTGGCAGAGGCCTTCATCATCAGCGAAGGAGGATTTGCTTGCTTTAAATCTGATACATTGTGATCTCTGCTTTAGGTGGCGTAAAATCCTAAACCTGATTTTGGGGAGCAGGTGGACTTTACGCTGTTTTACTTGTGTTTGCTACTGTCTCCCAGGAGGTGCTTTGTAATTCCTTGCTCACCAAAGACAATCCATTGCAACACATGTTTTCCCTTCGAAACATAAAGTCAGTTCTGTTTCTCCTAAAAAAATCCAGCTTATTACTTTGTTCATGTTTTATATTAAAGAAACATTTTAATTGTGGGCTATTTAATAATGACAGTCCCCTAAAGCAAGCTGACCACTCTGATATTTGGCATTGTACTGGTGAGGATTCAACAGCAAAGGACGTTCCTGGAAATCTCCATACGTTTTTTGATAGCCCCAGAAGCCCTGGTGAATGTCTGACCAACAAAAATGTGTGCTTGAGCAGAAACACCATCCCTGGTTCTTTCCTAGAAGCAAGAAGTTTTCTTCTAGAAAAACAATAGTAGAAGCGCTCAATTAATCCACAGCTATTCGTTTTGTCTTCACTGACAATTAGCAGGCCTCTTAATGCACTGCTGCCTCACTTTGGCAGTCAGAGAAGCCCTGCCAAGTGGACTCGGGCTGACACAGTCATTCTTTAGCTTGTATTTCCTGGTGCAAATAGTTTCTAGCTCCTTTCCAACAGCCAAATCCAAAGAAAAAAAAGATACAAAAAGGGCTTTGTTCCCCATGAAAAAAGCTGTGGCTGTGGTCCGGAGCCCTGTGCACTAAGCCAGGCCATGAGGAAGGGAGGGAAATGCAGTCCGCTGCGTCCTGCCAGACAGGATCACAGCCCCACGGCTCCCAGCCCTGCCGGGATGCCCCAGCTCACACCTCCGACCACCCACCTCCTCTATCCCTGCCAACCCTCAGCAAAAACCTGCCCCTTCTCGGGGCCATGCAAAAGCCAAATCTTATTTTCTTCAAGACAAACCAGGAGGAAGCCTGCAACAAAGGAAAGAGAGGGAGAGCAGATCTGAAGCACAGATTTGGTCTCCCTTGCACCCCACCATCTGAGCTTCCCTGGGCCAACACCCCACGTGATCAGACCCTCTGAGATTTGGCAGCACTCTTTCACGGTCACTCTGTCTGAACTACAGTTGCAGTGACTTTTCTAGCTGCAGGAAGGTAAAATGGCTTTCATCATCTCTTCTGACCCTGCTTGCCCATATTACCAAAAGATTACTGGAGATATGCAGACCAGGGCCACAATCCCAGTTTGACTTGTTGCCTTCTTACACAGTTTCTTAGACAAAGTATCCCCTACAGGGCAATGCCACCCTTGGAGCAATGCCTTTCCTGGTCGCCTCCTTTATTACTAGTTAGTGCTTGCTTTGATGATTTCAGCTGTATTTCCTCACATTTGCTGTTTTCAACTTGTTATATTGAAGCCAACAGGCCTTGTCATCTGACTGTTCCCTCCATCTTCATGGGGATCTTCTTGTCAATCCTGTTTGGTGCATGGCAGTATCAGGTTAGCTATCTAGGGTCTGTTGTCTGGTATAAATTAAATTTTACCCAGCAGACTGCAACAGGGCCTTTGTTACCACCCACAGTTTAAAATACAGGTTTCTGCACAATAGCTACCAGGCTATTGACACGTAATTTTTTAATTGGCCTTCAAGAAACTTCCCACACATGTGCCAAAACAAGTAGTTTTCAATGTGGTAGAGTCAGGAAGGATTTTCCCTCCTCCCTGCAATAGTTAACTCCCGAGCTCCTGATTCCCTCCCCATCCAGCTTTCACTGAATTATCCCCTTCAAGGGTGGGCATGTGGAGCCCCCACCGCTGTTGATGTGCCTTGTCTGTAAGCTCAAGGTTGCATGTTGACCTTTTGGCTGAGAAAGAATTTCCCTTCTAGACCAGACTTACTCTGTCTTGGGGGATATCTACCTAGTCCTATGTCCTGGGGTATAATTTTTGTCCATCAGAATTGCCTAAACTTGTTAAACCTACTTTGTATCCCAACAGTGCAAGGGACTCTCATCTAGGAGGCAGCAGGTCCTGGATCTCTTCTGCTGCTGACACCAAGATCAGCTTTTTAAGGTTGAAATGTTTGCCTTAACTGACAGCTTTGGACATGGTATAAGATGTTTGCATGAATCCTAGCAGCCTGCAGTATTTAGGAGGACAGGGTATATGATCCTCTAGCCCCTTCTGTCTTTAATTTCTAGGAAGCTATTATAGCGCCTTCCAAAAAGGCTCACGTCTGCCTGCCAGCACCACGTTAACATGACTACCACTTTGAAACAGAATAGCTGTGGCAGCTCAGGATCTGTAACGCATCCCCCACTGCACTGGGTAGCTTTGTGCACGCCTATGTGCCATTAATGAATCATCACATGGGAAGTGTTTTCATTATTCCTTGCTTTTCCAGCCCTGGCATTTCTTGGCAAATGCATAGCTCAAGCCGAAGCAGCTGTCTGTCTCGCTTTCTTGCCTTTAGATTAAAACCATCTTTTTATTGTTGTTGTTTTGAAGTGCCTATTGAAGTGACAGGACAGAGAAGTATGGCTAAACCCAAGTCCCAATATCTTTATTTCAAGACTACACTAATAGCCTCTAAGAATTTTTCTCTGCTATACTTCAGATAAGAGTGGTGAGTCTATAAATTCATTAGCGAGTAATGGAGCAGCCTCACTTTATCTATGTCTTTTCACAGGACTAGGGTTTCATTCTGTGCCAGGAGTCATACATCACACTCAACATGTACGTCTCCAGAGCCAACTGAGAGAAAGTGCAGAAAAACTACTGTTAACAAGGGAGTAATTACATTCAGCATAAATTAATTATTGGTCACTCAGGACTGGTGGGAAAGGGCCACACAGACCGTATCTGACTGAGTTCCCACCTCTGAGGGAAGAAATATTTAAATATGAATCATAAGACAATACAAGGTAGGCCTTTTCTGCTCTACTGGTCTTTAACTGCACGTACTTGCTAATATGACATGTGGCTTATTTGCTTTAACACTATAGGTACATTGTATTGTTTTAGGGCAAACATGAGTGATAGTCATTCGGGATAAGGGTCATTGCATAGCAGACAGCGTCAGACCCGACCAAGGGAAACCAGGAGGGACTTTAAAATGTAATTCAGCCAAAAGACAGGACACGGATCAGCAAGCGAGTGATGGAAGGTGTTCATGAGGAATTTAGATCACCACACACTGCAAATAAATCCTGAGAATCTGTAGCAGCCAGAGGCCAGGGAAACCTGGCTGGCAAGTAGAGAGGAGCTCTCCCGCAGGGAAAAGAAGATGCACAGTGCACCCCAGTCTCTTTGCCAAAAGTGTTAGTGCTAGCTCAAGAAAGTCTAGTTGTGCTTGAACCCTGAAATTACTGACTTGCAAACACGCAGGGGTGTGCAAAATAATGTTAGGCTAATCTCCAATAACCAACCAAGAGATTAAAACTGCTCGTTACATGTGTAGCATTAAAACTGTTTCCCATCCTGACAAAAACCAGGAAATTCAAAGTTAAAGACAATCCTCATACATGGAAATTCTTGCCATCATGGGAAATAAAAAGCATATCAAGATGCAAATGACAGATGTACTGTCAACTGGGAAACTCAGCTTGAAATTTCCCGGCTTTTTCTTTTCATGGAACTGACTGCTCCTAAAATAATGTACTGTTAGCTCGGAATTCATTCCTCCTCTATTAACATATATTCAAGCATATAAATAAACAGTTGCAGAGACACAAAATGAAAATTAGACCTTTTTTTTTTTTTTCACTGAATGCTTCTCAAGCTTTTCATTAGAGAACTGGGCAGGAAAATTTTCCCATTTGTGAAGGCCCAGGCTTATTGAATCATAATGACTGCAACACTCAGACCCACCAACTATGTTTTCCCATAAAAACAAGGCAACATCTGTCTTCCAAGCCTGGTGCTTGGAAATTCACCTGTAATAGGAAAAATACAGTTTCTAGGCTCAGCTCCATCCAGTTCATGTTAGAGTGGCCTGAGCAGTAAGTTATTTTGTGATGGGCTCTCTTGGTTTGCCCAGAATTTTCATGTTAGGCCTCAGAAACCTTTCTTTTAATGAAAATACTGGCATTTTATAACAAAGGAGGCTTTTTAAAAAAAAAATTCCTGACAAATGCTAATTGCCCACACCACTCTGGAGAAGACAGCGGAAAACTTTGTGTCTGTGAGCTCGTCCATGGGCCCCTGCAAGTTACACTCCATAGGGAATTTCAAATTTCAAATTCAATTGCAGGTCTTACCCCTAAGGCTTGCTTAAGTTTAAAGATATACCTGGAAAAAAATCCAGTTTATCCAGTGACTGCAATATACTGCACCGTCAATTTTTTACTACCTGCATTTCTGACAGTCTCCAAATCCCTTCACTGACAAAGCAAAAACACAAGGTGGGATTTTGCAGATCCAGTTGGAAACAAACCCCAGCAGTGGAGAAATCCTGCTAAACCTAGTGGGCAAGGAATGGACACCTTGCATGTGGCCGGAGATGGTCCTGTGTGCATGGACATGTGGCTGCAGATTGAAATCAGCTGGCGGGAGCTGCTGGAGGGCAATGGCCTCCACCTCCAGACTGGCTGGGAGGTGAGGTCCCTGTACCGCAGTCAGGGCTGAAACCAAGGGCTTCTGCCTCAAAGGTAGCACTGTCTGCTGGGGTGGGGGGGAAGGGGAGATAACAAAAGGCAGTGGACAGTAACAGCTTGAGCAATCTGATTTTAATCTGTGGTTTGCACATCTCCACAACTTTCAGATGTCTAATTCCACTTATCATTTATTTCTCTAATAAGAGCCACTGTTATTTCCCGAAGAAATGCAGGACACTGACTGACCTATAGCTCCTCCAGGACAGTACGTGGGGTGGCCTGAAGCTCAGCAGTCTTGTTAATGAAGAATTGTGGTGTCAAAAAATCATTATGCAACACTAACCACAGCGGAATCAGTCATATCTTTTTGTAAAGCAAAGCCTAGACTTTTGCTACCCAGAAGAGGCCTTGGTTATTGCATAAGGAGGCTGCTTTAGGATCAAGCTAGATTTAAAATAAGTTTAAAAAGAACATCCTGCAGCTCACATAAAGTGAGACTGCTGGCTTTCCCCAATGACTGGCACTAGAGCAGATCATTCTGGAAGAAAGACATTCTCACAACCTCATGGCTTCAATTTCTCAAGCCAAAAAGTGGAGAGAAATCCCACAAGTTATTAAAGCCAATAAATCAAGGCTTGAGAGATCCTGTGCATGGAATCAGAGAGCGTTTGCATTTTTCTGCCTTCAGAGCTTTAAGGAAGGTTTTTTTTTTTTCTCCTTTACCTCATCCACCTTGGGTATCTTAAAAGCAGGAAAAGCACTCCTGGGACCTGGAGGGTTCTATGAGATGTAATTACGGAACCTTACTTTTAAAGGTTTAAAAGTGCATCTTTATAGGCTCATGCAGTCCTGGTAACAGTAACAGTGGTTTATGTGTTTGATTGACATAAAACATGCCTTGACATGAAACATTTGCTCAACATCCAGGAACACTGGACCCTGTTCGTGTTTTCTACTTTGCCTTTGCACCTCTGGCCAAAGACCTCCCCACAGCCCTCCTGCACCCCAGTGTTGGTGCAGGCAAAATTCTCTAAAGGCAGGCACTGCCTCCTGCTCTCAAAAAAATGGAAACCAGCCGTTCCCACACCCTCTGCTCTCACCTTCACAGCTCAACAGAAAATGTGAACTTCCACTGAAGCCACAGTGGTTTGTGGGCCATTGTTGTAGATGATACTGAAATTCTGTTAAAGCAAATGAGAACTTTCAGCAGTTTCTCCTCTGACTTCTGTCCCCACGAGCGGCAATTTAATCACAGCAAATGCCAGCATCTATTGTTTTTAGCAGATCCTAAGTCTACCCACTCTTCTAAAGGTAAGAGTAGTGTTTTGCTTGTGGCAGCCATTAAAGACAAGAAAACGGGAGATAAATTTTCATTGGGCAATTTGTGACAATTTAGAAAAAAAATTGCCTGTATTTATAGCAAAGCCCATACTCCTTTTTAAATGTGAGTGCAAGTTTTGATTAGGCCTGTGTTGTGCTTTTGGTCTTTTTTTAGATGGAAGCAAACTTTATGGAATATAGAAAGCTAATGTCTAACTCATATCGAGATTATGCTCACCAGAAATACAAACAGAAAATTTCCCTCATCTGATCAGATCACAAAAAACAAAGCAAACATCCAGCTGAAAGGTGCCACTTGAAATTTTTGTTATCAAAGTTTCATAACTAAAAGATGGTGGAGGGAAAAAAAGGGCAAATCAAAAATTACCAGTGGAAATTGGAAACAAACTGCAAATAATAAATCAGATTAGGAAAAAAAATGTCAGTCTGTCTGCAGATAATTCACAAGTGAAAAAAGTTCATTACAAATGACTTGCCCTGCTGCAAATTTTTAGTAGCATGTGTGTACAGTACATCATAAAACTTCTACCCTTGACATATTTTAAAAGAATGCCATTACTGACTGGAACTTCAGTTGGCAGCTGGAAACTTACCAGAAAGCAGACTGCATCTGTATCAAATGGGGAGAATTCAGAAATTTTAGGATTCAGGCAGGTTTTAGAACTCCTCTTCCTTGCAACAAAGGAGTTTTAGCAAAAAGCACACAAAAAGTTCACACACACAGAAAAAAAAGTTAGTGCCTAGATTGGAAAAAATTATTAAAAAAAAAAACCAACCTAAAATCATGACTCAGGAGCACGCATAAGTACAAGACGTAGTAACTAAAAATGGGAAAAATATAAAAATTTTCTTTTAATTCAACTTAGATGTTTTTTCAGCTTTGTTGCAACTCAACTCCTTTAATCAGACTTAACTTTTTATTTCATAAGTGGAGGGTGGTTACTGGGAAATTTCAGACCAAAGTGCCAAAACTGAAAAAAATGTTCACAAATCAAAGCAGGGTATTGCATCCGACGTGTGTATCAGCAAACTGTCTTCTGCTTCATTTATCTGAGAAAAAGAGGGGAGAAACTAGTCTGGTTTTGTACGGCTTTGATTTCCCTTATTTCTTTTCTCCTCTCTTTGTTTTCACTGTGGATTTGGGGGTGGGGGTTGTTTGACTTGGGTTTTTTTACAGTATCATTTAAATGTATGGGCCTGTGTACTGGCCCAAAGTAATGTCTTCCTGAAAGATTTATCAGTAATCATTTCCCATGTTTCTCTGCATATAGAGTAGAAGAATGATTTTGCTATGCATCCAAAAGTTTCTCTGTTCCTCCTTCTGCCCTGTTGCATTTTACTTTCCGGGTAGCTAGTTTAATTAATACTTACTCCACGACTATTTTTGTTCTCTCCTCCCTATGCCAATATGAAAATCTCTGGGCAAACATTCCTCTCCAGACTTCCTTGTGCTTTTCTGACTGTAGCAGGATGACCAGGAGGGATGAAAGCTGCCTGGGCAATATCTTTTAAGCAGCCAAGAACTGTCTATCACAACTGCTCTCCATTTACCACAACCATGTGTGCATGTGCACAGTTTACAGTTGGGGTTTTTTGGAGGGGATTGCCGTATGGTTTTATAGGCTGCTCAAGATGTCTGTTTGGGTGTAAGTGCACCTATCTATGAGTACATATACAGGCATGCCTAGAAAATGTTTGTGTGTTCTTTATTTACTGTTACATCCTTGAATTAAGCTTCCTTAAAAAAAGGCAAACCAATTTACAACTCCCTCATGCTAATTTTTCCCTCTTCTGCTTTTTTTCCCCTCAAATGAATCTTCTATTCTGCTGTTCCTTTTGATGCCCAAGCTCAGGTTTTTTCCTTCTTCCCTTTCCATTCACTCTTACCTTATGTTCTCTTCCTCTGCTCTTTCTCTTTTCTCCCTTTTCATCCTGCCTTTTCCCTACCCTATAATTTTTTGCTTTGGTTCCTTTAATGCTCAGCCTTCTTACTGTAGTTCTGTACACCTATTCCTTTCCATCTAGCACCTGACTGCCAAGATATATCCTCTTCCCATGGAGACATTATTTGCTCCCTTCCTTGAGATTTTATGCTTATTGTATATCTAGGTGCTCACATTGTCAGTAAGAACACACGTTTTGAAAATGTTTTAGAACAGTAGCAGTGTGGTTTGGGCTTTGGGTGCCTATTTTGCTATTTCACAGTCTGTGATGCAAAATGCTTAATGTCAAACAACTCACAACTTCTGTGAAACTATTTCTGTCTGGGATAGTGTAATAGTATTAACTATAAAAGACAGCAAAAAATTGTTAGGGACAAAATGATTGCTGCGTGTTTCTGTAATGCTGATTTGCTCTTTGTTTTCTGCTGAAAAATTAATGTCCTGTTGGCTTCACTATTTGGAAATAATCATACAAGGAGCTTCATGAAAGTATTTGTCTTTGAAATGCTGCATTTCACTGATGTGAAGACATTCCAGAGATGCATACTGGTTTTAATAAACCTTGTTGATTTTCCATGGATGGATCTTATGATCATGCCCAGACAAGGGCACAAATAATTATTTTCAAAATCTGATTTTTTTAAGCTTTTTAAAATATGCCTAGCATTTTGGCACATTTAATTTTTACAAATGTGTGCAAAGGTTTTATTTATATTCCAGCACAGGTGAGGATTTTTTTGGTAAGTACTTACTGTGAAAAAAAAAGTCTCGGTCCAGTAGCAAAACTAACTGAGCATACATACTAATTATATTGTTTCTTGGCTGTACCAAGCAATAGCCACTAACTCTTCAGGAAAAATTCAATGTGCCGTTCCTAGGAACATGCTTGAAGATTTAAGTAAATCACCTACAAACATTCTCCATTGGAAAGTCTGTCAAGAACTTGTAAACAGATGATCAGGCAATTTCTTAATGTAGTTTCTGGGTGTTAGATTACCTTTGATTTCAGTACACAGCTCAATTAATCCCTTGGAAACAGTTACCTTCAGGAAAGTCAGTCCTGGTGCAGGCAGATTTGTTCTGATCCTCTTGGCAGAGCAAGGGGAAGGTCTCAGAGCAGCAAACAGCACAGCATTGGCTTACTGCAGCCCAAACACCCAAAGCTCTTCCACCCCAGAAGAAACCTGTATGTCCCCAAGGGGCCAATGACTGCAGGAAGAGCAGGAACTATTCAAAATGAGAATTTAGCTCCAAGGAGCTGATTCTGCAAACACTTTAGCACATGTACAGCTTTTCTTTACGAGAAACCTCAAAGAGAGCCAACAAGCATTATTTCATGCAAGTCAAGTCAGTCATATGGCAAAGTGTTTACGGGATTTGGATCTAAATTTTGAAATAATTTCAGGACCCTTAAAAACAGGCACTAGGTATTTGTAACCTCCCCCTTTTTCTTTTTTTTCCTGTCAGGAACAAAGTGTATAACGATGTTGTGCTGCAGTTGAATCCACTGCCGGTCACCCAGAGAGGTTTGGTTTCTCCTCCAGTGTTTGAGATTGGGGAATGTCCTACAGTCCTGGGGTACAGGACAGCCATACATATGGTGCAGGAGAAGCTGCTGTCCCCTTCCCTGGTAGCCTGTGTTCATTCCCAGAAGTTCACAAAACAAAGTCAAGCTGATCAGCTGGACGAGCTGAGGAATTGAGAACTTGGCTCAGGAAGAGAGATGTTAAGAGGTTGAACTGTTTGGGCCAGCCAAAAAGATGGAGGCTATGGGAGGTTAGAGCTGATGCCTGTTGATCAGCAAAAGGAAGGGATTAGGATCATGGGGACCATGAGAACAGTAACGCTGGGCTGGGCTGCCACACTGGCCAGGCAAAATGGCACAGAGAGAGCAGAAATGTGGTCAGCAGCTGTTTTATTTCATTCACAGTAGTTGCAAAGGGCCTAATAAGGTTGCCTACATGCATATATCTCACACAAGGCAGCTCTCCCTAGATAATTGTAAAGGTGAAAGCAAACTTAATGGCAATTAACTTTTCTCTGTTTTGTTTTGCACCAAAATTAGGAAGCATTTTGATGCTTTTGATATTTCATCTGCTCGATGGCAGTAAACCACGAGAGGCAGGTAAGCTTCAGGTGACTCACCTCAAAAGGTGTACTTTGCTTGCTTTAGGACACAATGATTTCTTAAAGCTCTCCTGAGACAATTTACTTCTGCCTTGACTTCACATGCATGTTGTTTCATCATCTGAGGTCTCATTTCATACATACGTTTATAATATGGGTTTAATTTCAATAAGCTGGGAAAGTAATAAATTTAAAGCTGACTAACAGTTGTTTTATGTGGCTGCCAACCTGCCAAGTAGCATTCTTAATTATTGCCAGGAAACTAAGTGTTTTGCAGCCATGTGTTTTACATTTGGGTGTAGTATGTCTTGTCAGCCCTCTCCACTGGACTCATGGATAGGCCAGGAACTTTTGTATGTAGAGAGGCCTGCGATAGTGGGTGGTTTCTTTGTCATCAGGTAGGAATATCAACAACAGCATGATGGACGGGAATATCCCGAGTGGTCCCCCTCTCCCAAAACAAGCTGTGGCAGAAAAGCTGGAGAGAAGGGGTTAAACCTGAGCCCAGAACTGTAGTATTTTTTCTATTTAAGACTGTAGGGCAACTACTTATTAAAGTTGTCAGCAAAGAAAAAGCATAAACATATTACAGATTATATATGTTAGAATAAGATGGATGACTGTTTTGTTCCTTCTGTGCAGGATAGAGTGAGATGCTGCAACAAGGAGACTTCCCTTTTCTTTTCCCCAGACAAAATTCATTATTTTTGCACCAAAACAAGCAATCCTTGCATGGCTTGTTTTCTGCAGTCTGTGTTTAGGCTCCAAAATGTTGGTCCACACTTTGGAAATCAGCCAGTAAAAGGAGGACAGAAAATGAATACTAAAAAAAGAAGCACTGACCTAAACAGTCTTGTTGCATGTATTCTCCCCTCCAGAATGCTTTGAAGTCTAAAGAGAAACTTGACTGAGTAAGTTAAGAGTGCCTCCAGGCCCTTAATTTGCACAACCAACACTTGTTTTTGTTGATGGTCATCACCGACCCTCAAAAGGTTATAAAGGTTGTTGTTGGGGTTTTTTTTGTTCATAATGTAAGTCTTGAGCAATTTTTTAAAAATGAGATAAACATAAACACACTGTTTAGAAGCAAGTTTTTGTGTTCAGTTCATTTTTTTTTGCTTTAATAAATTACATGCATGAGACAAATCCGAATTAAATAAAGGCTCATCTCATGAGTATCTTGGGCAATACTGCAGGATATTGCTCACGCTGCACACCAACAGAAAATCCTAGTAGTGTTTACTGCTTTTTTTTCCCAAGTACTTCTGTTGTTTTGTTAAGGAGGGATTAATTAGTGAATCATTATTCCCACTTTGGCATGTGAAAATCTAGAGTGTGCTTTTATCCATTTCCCAAGAGTGTGCATTGGCACCATAGCAGAGGATGTGGAAGAAGTGTTTTTCAAAGTAGCAGATGTAGCAGCTTTGGGAGCATCTGTACTGGTGTGTTTTGCTGAGAGATTCCTACTAACAATTTCCCCTTTAGCCAGACAGTCTGTGTGTGCTTCTTACAGGTGAGGCCTACTTTTTTGAAACAAAACCCTTTAAGGAAAATTATCATTGAAGGTCATGTGCCATTTCTATTGATTATTTCAATTTTTAACTCGTTCTCTGTTTCTTCTCTAAATAAATCAATTTCTTCTGAAGTTTCACATGCCACTTCCTATTTCAGGGCAACATTTTTGCAAGGACATTGTGGTTAGGGGCAGATGCTGAACATAAATGGCATAAAATTCTCCTCCCACTAAAGTCAATAGCAAACTCCCACTGACTTCAGTGAGGTCAAATCTACTGAAAGGACATTAAAGTTTACCTTAGCATTCCTTAAAGAATATGACATCCATATTTCTGGGGTCTATAAGCTGTCTAAGTGGGGACTTAGCTTACTCATCCCAGATTTGCTCAGGGTACTTTGCAGAGAGACTCTGCAGAAGTGCAGACACCAGAGGTTGCTTTACTCACTAAGCCAAAGAAAAAGCAGGCACAGGACACTGATCATGCCCTGAAGACACGGTCTGACGCTGGAAACTGCAATGAGCCAGCTCTGTGTTACCCAAAGTCATTTAAATGTGCTCTGAATGACCAAGTCACTGGAGATGCTGCCGGCATCCAGCTTTCTTGTCTCTTCTGTTTAGGGAGAATCATTCAATGAGCTCGTGGCACACCAAGGCATCTCAAGGAGGAATATTGAAGACAGACCCTATGTTGCTGTCTGCTATCTGAAGATGAATCAGGTGCCCCAGTGGCCACCACAGAGCACAGACTCTGCTTGCAGAGAGCAGAGGGATCAACTTCTTCCTTAAGCACAAATTATTTTTGTATTTCAGAGTTACCCAGATTATGA
Source organism: Cephalopterus ornatus (assembly GCA_013396775.1). NCBI lineage: Eukaryota > Metazoa > Chordata > Aves > Passeriformes > Cotingidae > Cephalopterus > Cephalopterus ornatus. The sequence goes on along the minus strand of VZRE01001155.1, from coordinate 186,281 downwards.
CAAAACAAACAGAAAAGCCATACCCACTTGTACGAAAAAAAAAGCCTATCTAAAATTATTCCCATGTGTGAAGTGCTGCTGCATGACACTAAGTGCAGCAGCCAAGCCAGTAACAGTTAAATCCTGCAGATCCCCATAAAAATACACAGTACACAAATACACAGTAAATGAAATGACTGAATTAGAAGCAGAGATAAGTGAAGGACAACACTTTGTTACTCTGTGTTCAACATCATTGCCAAAGTGCTGAGGCATTTTGCCACTTTCAGATTAAGGGGATTTTTGCACATTTTCCCCAGTAAAATTTTTGGCAACTACTGACTACCTTCTTCTGTCTTGCTGCGTCACTAACAGCCCAGGCTCTTCACTTCAGTTGTATGGCCCCTGGCTAACTTCCCAATGAAATGTAGACATTCATTTGTTTTTAAAGTTTCATTTTTACAACTTCTGCTCATAGAGAAATCCCTCTGGCCTCAGTGGTGTGTGGGTGAAATTCACTGGTGGTGAAATCTCCTGACAACGCGCTTGTTGACCCAGGTTTTATAACTACAGAGGGCAGAGTGGTCTGGCAGGAGCACACCTGAGCACCCTGAGCTCAGCTCAGCTCTGCTACTCTGTCCCACCAAGGACTATAGAAAAAGTAGAATAGAATTTAATAAAATTCCTTATTATACTTCGAGTTATTCCAGACTGAGCTGTCAAAGATGTTAGCAAAAGAGCTATTGATTTATTATCAGGGTTTTTTTACCCTGAGCAAAAATAACATGTTGATGTTTAAAACAAAGTTTCAGATACTTTCCCCCACCCCATCCCACCTTCCCAAACTCTTCTCCCAGTATCTGAGCCTGTGGTTTTCTCTAAGATGGATAGATGCTAGAGGCATCTTCTCTTGACAGGTAGACATCTGGACTAGATACCACTGCTACAGAAAGCATAAGCCAGTGAGGATACTGACATTGCAAACTTGGGCTGTCCCTGAGCACCCCTACACTTCACCATCCCAGATCTTCCCATGGAGGACATAATGTACCATAAAGTAAAAGCAAATGTAGGTGTACCACACAAATGCACCTACAAGGAGTCCAGGATGCCCCTTGGAAGAAGCTACTTCTTTCTCATGCTTCTCCCAACAATTTCGTGATTGTTGTGTGATTCAGTTTGGGTGTGAATTCTCACAAGTGCAAGTAAAGGTTAATTTCAAAGCTATGGTCCACCTGGCCCTGGCTTCTCCTTTTCTTTCCTTTGCCTTGGTTTTCCATGTCCCTTTGCACATTGACCAGGGACTGGACCACGTAACCATGTCCATGCTGATGGGTAACCTTATCTTTCCTCCCACCATTTGAAAATAGCAACAGAAGAGGTGAAAGCCTTCAAAACCAACACAGAAAAAAGCAGGAGAGGATATCTGAAGAAAGAACCCAATCCCCTATGGAGACAGGGAACTGACGTGCCTGTGATGTGGCTTTCAACATGTCAGTGCCACAAGAGCACTAAAGAGATCTGCCGTGTTGCAGTCCTCACGTAGCAAAGGCAAACTTATTTTTAATAGGCAACACATTGGAAATACAGCCCTGATTAAATCTCTCTGTTCTCTTTACTTTTCCCTTCCCCTGTGGCTACCTCGCGATCAGTTTGGCAAATCTTTAGGATTACAGATGTAGCACTAGCATAAACAAAAATATGGCACATTAGCTGTGCAAGCCACTTTGAAGATAAAGACTGACTTTAAATTCCACAATCCTGAGGGCTCTTGTCGCCTTGAAATCTGATTTCAAAGCTCAACACCACTGAAATGTCTTGTTGAGAGTGATGACAGCAGGCAGTGAAGTGTACACTGTATTGTCACCACCTGTGATTGGTGGCAAAGTGCATACTTTGGCTACCACATACTGACTCCCTAGCTATGGGCTGCCTGTAATAATGCAAACAATAACTGCTGGCTAATTTCAGTCCTGTAAGTGTGGTGATGAAGTATTGCATAAACTCAGAAACCATGGGAGTTAAGTGGATGGAGCCCATTTTCACTGTTTTCAAGGGGCACAGCGCATAAAGAGGTGAACACATTCCTCCAATAATGAAAAGCCATCAACTAAGGAAAGTCCAAGAGGCTAGAGGCTGTAAACACTGATAGTTTGCTTGAGGAGGAGCTGTGTCTGTTAGAAAATCTCCAGGACTCTGCCCTTGGACTACACAATACCCTGCAGGGCACTAAACAGGAAAAAAAAGTCACACAACAGAAGGGTGATTGCTGGGACCCCAGACCTGTTGCCTGGCCACCCCCATGGGAGGAATGTCCCTTACCCTGCAAAGCATCACAGCTTAGATGGAAATAGGTACTGGGGGACCAGGTGGGCCCAGAGATGCTCAAGGCCTATTGGCTGCTACACATCCATTGCTCATTTTTTAGGAGCAGTGGGGATGGCTATGGGATGGAAGGAGCTTGGCAGCACTGGATCTGTGAGAATGTACCTGAGTCTGCACTGCCATTGTCTCAGCACCAGGGCTGCCTGGAGAGCTGGGGTATTCACATGGCTAGTAATGGTGAATCCACTGTCTGTCTCCTCTGATGATGAAACAATGGGCTTTTCCTACTGATTTCAATCGAAACAGGATTCTGCCATTCATTTACCTCTGTGTAAATGAATATTAATGACACAAAAGTTTGGGTGATATTTAGCTGACAAATTCCTTACAGGTTTTCTGAATACTCCCAGGAAGACAGGACAAGTCTCCTCTGACTCAGTTTTAGGAGAAAGTCTAAGAGCAACTCAGAAGACCTGCTGTTTGAAAAGCAGGCAGATAACCAGCCGGGGCTATCACTATTGACAAGACAGGACAACAAGGAGTTGGGAGTGATACAATAAGGCTAATGGATATCAGCCCATTGGGTAGTGATAGCTGACCTCTTGCTGACGAAATGAACTTGAACTCTTACTTGTCATCAAGAGAATGCAAGCTATCTGGACCTAAATGAGACAGCACCCACAACATAGTTACCATTATAACTAAATATTTTTCTTCCAGGATTAGGAGAGTTACTGCTTCTCAGAACTCATTAGCTCTACCTATGGAGCCAATGGAAATGTTATGCCTCTTCCATGCTTATTTTTCTTCTATATATAAAAGCCACAAAACCAAAACACATATTCTCTAACTCCAGGGAAGCCCACAGTGGGTTGGAAAGTGTGTATTTCTGCTTTATAAAAATCTCCAAAAAGTTATTCACCACTTCTTTTGATTACAAATGCAATGGTTTTATTTATTCCCTGCTAATATGTTTACTGTATTAGCTGATTTACAATAAGCAAAACTTCAGAACCACAGAGTTTGCCATCTCAACAGGTAGGGAGAAGGTGAAGAAAGAAATGCTAAATATCACAAACGAGATGCACTGTTTTCCAGTGCCCTTTCTCTCGCCCTTAGTGTTCAATACTGTAGAGGCTTAGAAGAGGTGAGTGGATAAAGTCCTCATGTGACTGGAGGTCCTATGGACCAAGGAAAAGGAGGACTGTGGACAAGGAGGAGCATACATCTCATATATAACACTCTCTAGTATTAAACTGCTGAGTTGGGTCAAAGAGTAAGGTAAAACAGAGCAGTGGCAGTGAGTTTGGGGAATTTAGAGGTAAAACCTTCTAAATTTGCTCTCTAAATCTATTACTGGCAGCCAAAAGCTTTATGAAATGTACATAGTGAAGTAAAATAATCCTGAAGGTTAAAGAATGAGAGAGCTGGTCAAACAAACAATTTAAGCTGGGAGCCATATAGAAGAAAAAATATTTCAACTCAGCTAAAACGTAAGGAGAAAGATCCTGCCGTCTTGGGAATGGCGGTCCAAGCAAACTAGAGCATGACTCAGGGGAGCCTGTCCCATCTAAGTAAAGGTAGCCAGGTGCTCCATTTTCATGGTGGTGTGCTTGGTATTCAGTGGCCAAGAGTAAATACTGATGATACCAGGTACCTCCTTTTTAACAAGCAAAACCAAGCAGCAACAGGTTCTGTCTGCTATCAACTTCAAGGAAAAAACATACTTGATGCTGAAAGTGCAACGCTCTGTTCTCTTAATTTCTCAGGCATATTGTGAAGGTCTGCCAAACAGGAGTCTTGCATTTCTGCAGTACCTTCACTCTGCTACAAAGAATTGTGACAAATGTGTGCTAGTAAAGTGTCAGTCGCTTAACTTTTCACACAAACACAAAAGGACTGCTATAGACTTTTGTGGTACTTGCACACGTGTATGTTTCCCTCACTTTATAGTTTTAAATTATAACAATTAAGATAATGAAGAAAATAACCAGAAAGCAAAAATCAGTATCTTCTCCCATAGATAATACTTAAGGGGTAACATTTATGAACACAGTCTCTTAAGAATAACAATAATATTGAAAGTAGCTTGAAAATCAACAAGGTAAAAATAGTTGAGAGTAACCTTGAAGTTAAATAACTACTTTATTTCTTTTAAATGAATTATTAAATTCTACAATAATCAGCTAGACTGAAAAACTTCGTTTTTTAATAAAATGCCAAAGGTTGTGACAGTGGTCAAACATATGCAATGAACTTCTCCGGGGTCAATCAGAAAGTCTCTACCAGAACAGGAAATGTCGCATCAGTTTCCCTAATGCTCAGGTTGTATTATATATCCCAAACTACTTTTCCTGTGAGAAAAAGCTGACATATTCTCTAAAGAATCTGTTGAATTTTACTTTTCTTTGCAACCTGAGATTTCATTATGTTTACTTTCCTTCGTATTTTCTTATCTTCCTCTAATAACTAGTAAAAATCTGGAAGGAAAAACGATTTTCCAGTCTCAGGGGTTGGGAACAGCAGAGTAGTTTTATTAAATCCTAATCTATGACTGGTAATTAAGGCCATTTCAAGCTTCCCTAGGAGAATTATTGTCTTCTGAAATATTTTAAATAGCTAGCTGTCCACAACTTTTCCTTGCCTCAAAAAATGGATATATTATCATTTTAATGTCTACTGCTGCTGCTACTGGGAGCAATAAACCTATGTTCTCCCACGGCATATGAATCAATAAGAAATAAATAATATTAAAATATGTCCTGGAATTCTTTTACATGACAATCTGAGAATAAAGGTGGTGAACAAACATTGAAAACCCCAGACTGACTCAACTGTAGAGATGGAGTTCATCTCACCCCATGTTACTCATTTTAGTCAGGCAAATGATACGGAGCAGTCACCTAGAAATGCTGTGGAGAGAGGCAAATGCATTTCCAGAGGCACTTTATCTCTCTGTCTTAAGGTGGGGTCGAACCACTCTCAGGAGTCCTTGCATCTTGGTAGAGAGACTTCCGTGTAGGCAAACTACCATTTGCTCTTCCACAGCAGAGATTATTTTCACTGGAGATCTGAAGTGAAAACTAATAGGAGCACTAGAGAGGCTGGCAGATTTGTCTGCCTCTTTCCAGAAATGTGCTCGTACTTCCAGTAGTACTCATCTGTCTACTTTTTCAATGATTGGAGAGTTAATTTTCCAACCAGTTGCTTTATCTTACGAAAATTCTGAATCAAAAATGCATGACCACAAATACCACAAATGCTTTTTGATTTCAGAGCTGTCACAGCAAAAAAAAAAAAAAAAAAGGGACTATCCCTACTGCTGTGAACATCTGCAGGATCAGACAGCTTAATGACAATCTGCACAGTTACCTTTTAATAAGGAATAACCTGGGAGAAAATTAGTCCTCCTCCTTGACTCACATATGGAATTTCTTTTACTTCTGGAGACATCTGAAAGGGAGACAGGCTAATGTCAATTGCACTTAGCACGAGGACTAAGTGAGCACTTCAAAAATGTTGTTCTTCAGAAGGGCTTTGGCTTCACCGATGATGAAAGTAGTGACTCGGAAAAGCGTTTACATCTCTCCGCTTAGTAGATCTTAGCGCCCTATCACTGAATACAGGTCTCTGAATTGAAAGGAAAACATTCTGGAATTCCTGCCAAGTAACAGAAGTTATTTTCCACACATCATGCTTAGTCTTCTACCAGGTAACAGAGTAGCACTCAGTGAAATCTGAATACATAACCACTGTGAAAAGGGTTCAAATAAAAGTGATGTAGCTGCTTAGGTCAACTCACATCAGAAACAATTCAGCTGTCTAACTTATTACTGCATAACTTACACATACTTAATTACTTGCACTGCTGATGAGCCTTCTGGACTGCATGTAAAACTGTGGGAAAGAGGGACCACAAAACTGTGGCATAAGTAACAGGAAGATTTGGTATTATCTATTCAAAGACGTTAAGTGAAAAAACAGTAGCAAGGGGAATTAGTCATTTGGGATATCACTGTGGTGCAAAAGGGATTCATTTTTGTCCTTTTGAAATCCTCTTTTGGGAAATGTTTAAAATCGGTGTGGTACATACAAATACTATCAACCAATGCAGATTAAACATTTCTTTTTCTGTAGAGGAGATTCCTTTCACATGAATCATGGCACTTTATGATTTAGAATTAGAACTTACTTCAGCGAACTGATTTACTTACAAATTTGAAGTAATACTACTGTTTGACTAGCATAGAGAGGAAATACTACATTTAGAAGGGGAAAAGATCAATCTCTCACAGGTTTGTCCTCAAATGTGTTAAATTCTGAGTATAATCCACCAGGAAGAAAAGCTTCATTTTGGTCATGGGCTCTGAGATTCAAATATTTTGGGGTTTTTTTTGTTTGGTTGGGGATTTTTTAATTTTTGTTGTTGTTATTGTCGGCTTGTTGGTCTTTCTTACTGTAAAGAATGTTTTCTGAAAGAATAATATTTTTCATTTAGGTTGGCATTTTAATTGTAGCTCTGTAGTTTAATAATAAAGTGCTTGTCATACACCCAAATAGCAAAGCGAATGTGTTAGTAAATTTGCTTATGAATATAAACATATTGACTTTTAAAAATATAATCCATGACTTTGGAAATCCAGTTTCAAATAGAAAAAATAAAATAGACCTCAGTGCATTAAGTTTATTATATCCCATATTGACATAAATTGCTGAAATTTTCACCTACAGGTCAGTTAAGGGGAGGAGGAAGACTCATAACAAAATTGTAAATGCTTAAAGGTTGTGCTTTTTGTCAGAAAACGTTGAGTCTGCCAGCGGATAAGCTTTGCATTACTCAGGAAGTGATAAATGCTCGCCAATGAATGAACAGATATTTTTTGAAGGTGCTCTTCTGTCATTAAGGTTTTTATAATGTTGATAAACTCATAATTTTTAGGCATTTGAAGAAAGTTTCATAATCTGAAGAAATATTATCACGGGCTGCTAAAAATTCCATTGGTCATACGTTTGTCTGGCTATGTGAACCTTTCCAGCTGTAACAACAAATAAGTATCTGCATAGTTGTATATGGACTTGTATTTATATATTATATATGTATGCACACATTAGTTTATGAATAACTCTACTTAGAAGTATGTATGTGTGTTTGCATACCATAATAATATTTCTTTCTTCTTTCTCCAAATCATTTTCACACTCATGTAATTCCACTTAAGCTAAAGACCTTCTGTGCTATGGAGTTAACATGAAAAAAAATTTTGCATTAGATAGAATTGGCTTGATGGTGGATATGTTCAGCCAAAATAAATATTTTTCCTTCATTATGATGAACTGTCATTGCCCAGAACAATATTTAGTAAAACACATTGGTTTAAACAGGTTTCATTTTGGGTTTTTTTCAGAAAACAATTGTTTTATTATTAGGGGCACCATTAAGTGAAAATAGTCAGCGGAGAATTACAATCTTTGCTTTGCTAAGGCTAAAACTCTTCAGTTTATCATTTTGGTTTTATAATTAAAGTTGATTTGTTTAGAGTCACAGCCTCTCAAAAAGGTAAGGTAACCAATCTTAAATTTAGGTGAATGGAAGGACCTTACAGAGGCTTTCAAAGATAGCTATCTATTTCCATTTGCTGTAGGAATAGTGTTGAAACACTTAAAATTAAGAGACCAATTGAAGGAGTTAGATTGGATCTTAGGGAAGGATATTGAAAAGAGTGACAAAATACAGTATCTTCCAGTCACTGCTCAATAAAGTCAGATGCAATGCAGGCTAGTATATGTGATTTTACAGTTAACTAAACAAAATTTAAATATTTATTTTATTTAATTCTACTTCTAGTATGGAAATGAATTTGTTTGATTTGCGAAGCTGAAATACCTACCAATGTTAAACATTTCAAGTAAACATACACAAGTAAAGATACAAATGTTTCAGTATTAGATTCAGATTTTACAAAAGCAAGCTGGAAGGACTTTCCAGGACCATTTTAGAAATAAATAAATGGTGTGAGAAATGAGCGTGTAACTTCTCGTGTATCTGACAGAAGCAATTTTCAGATAATCTATTCCTATATTTGCCATTACCATCAACCTTTACATTAATTTCCAATAAAACATCAAGACACAGAACAGCTACTACTAGTGTTATATGTATCCTTATCTAAACATATTTGACAATGCCTACAGATATTTCATGTTATCAGTGAAGACAGTTTCTTGCTAGAAGAAGTATTTAACTGAGGTGCATTTACCAGCGTTCGATTTGGCAAAATGGAATAGATGTTTCCCCTTGTGCGTGGCAAATGTGTTACAAGCACTAGACCACAGATTGTGCCTCCTCAGCTAGAAGATGGGTGATCAAGGGTGATCCCCAGAGATAAAGCCAAGAGGTAGGGACACAAGCTGAGTACCCAGGGAAATTGGGGGAGTAGATCAGAATGGATATAATAGCAACTTCCTACAGTCCCTTTGCTTCATTGTGGAGCTGAGGAGCTTGGTTTGCAGGTGAAAGACAGATTAACCAGATGACACTGCTCTCAGGAGACTTTCAGGACTTGGGATTCTGCTGTCTTAAAGTTGGTCCAGTAACACAGCATCCTTATTAGAGCTTCTCTCCAACTGCTCATGGTCTGCACGCAATGCCAAGGGCATGGGTTGATATGCCCAGGGTAAAACATGTAAAAACTTAGTTACTGGTGGAATAAAATACATTTTTTTCAGACAGGGAAATGATAATATTTGAGAAAAAAACCCCCATATTTCAAAAGCTAAGTATAACTAATTGCACATGATTGCATAGGAGATTTGAATAAATGTCAATATTTAATGTTTTGTTCAGGGTTTTTTTTCAAATAATCTAAAGTAACTACTGACCGGTACTCGTATATTTCTCCTAAGATAATGAGGGAGGTGCAATGGGAACATACAACTTATAATCATTGAGTAGAAACTTCAGTTCCCAGCAGGAAAATCCTTCTCCTTATATACATTATGTGTGAGAGAAAGAGCAGTAAATATACCTAAACTGCAGTACATACATATAGCAAAGAATATAAATTTGCTACTTGTAGTCTGTTTTTATGTATGGCAAAAACTGTGATTTTCATTAACTTTCCTAAACACAACTGTACAAATTTACATATAAAAGAACTCATTTTATGGCTTTTGTAAGATTATAGAAAGTTTGTACAACAGATTTCCTCCATTTGCCACGCTCACCTCTAGCTTCACACATACCAAAATTTATGAAATTTTCTTATCCTGCAATGGATGTTTAGATCTGCATAGGCTTAATTGTTCTGCTTCATGAACTGATTTGACTCTCATATGGGCTGCCACTCGCAGGGGGAAAAAAAAGAAACTGGTTGTTCTGCTGTTTATTTTTGAGGAATGTCTTTTCTAACTCAGCACCACTAGAAAGATTGCTGTTATCAGTGCTCAAATACCAGTCACTCCCTTATGAAGCAAGAAAAGATACACTGAGCGGTCCCAGGGACTAAGGAAACTTTGGCATTTCATCTAGAATTTCACTGTCAAGCTCACTATCTGCTGGGCCCTCATAGATAAACAGTAGATAGGAGCTCACAACACATTCCTTTCATGTTCACTAATTTCAGAAAGAGACTCTGCAGTCTAACACCAGCACATCCCTTGAAGTCCTATCTCTCTGCTTGTATCTTTGGCAGCCGTGTAGTAATTAGTAAAAGAGAGCAAAGATATTCTACACCACTCCATCCACTTGGCTCTGCCAACTTGAACAAATGCTGCAAGTTTGGGCTGGGAATGGCATCTCACACTCTGTGCTTGGGTTATAAATCCCTATTTACATCTCAAATTCTTTAAAATTAGTTAGGACCTAAACTATAACTTTAAACGATAAAGGACTCTTGCTATGGTAATTTATAACTTTCGGAACTAAGTAGGCTTATCTCCTCTGTATTTAATGGAAGTTTAAGGCAACATATTAAAAATGAAATTAGGATAAATAGAATCATGTTATCACTGGCTCGGCTTACTGAAATTAAATAAGATAATTTGCAAAAGGAAAGTTTCTTTATGGCTAATATAGGAGTTTTTTTCTTTGAAAGATATTTTCCCTTTTTTCTTGTTAATCTTCATAAAGCGCTCTCTCCTCCTGGACTAGATTTTACCACCTCATTCAGAATAATAAACTTGTCACAAATGGTCTCATTGTTTGCAGCTGGTCTGTATCTAAAATAATGTGCTGCTCGATAAGAGCAGAATGACAGTCAAGGAAGTACCTACATCTTCATTTTCATTAAGGTGTTGGAGGTACTATATATACACAGATTAAATAGATATTGTAATACAACTCTTACATTGTATGTAACAGATGCTTACACCTTTAAAGGTATTGCTTGGCTTCAGTGGCTGAGCATTTGTATATTACCAAGCTTTGAAAACTTTCCTGCTTTGTAAATCAGTGAGAGAAGTACTGTTGCAACTTCGTATTTCTTGTGCATCTTCCACAAGATGGAAGACTCTAGGGATTGAATCCAGGCCTTAAATAAGTAGCTTCCATCTTCCCTGATGATTTTTGCCTGAATTAGTGAGTCAAGTAGTGCTTGAGGTATGTTGAAGTCATGAAAGGGTTATAACTGAAAAACGGGTTAGCTTCCACCAAATATTTAATTTGTAAACGTATCATCCTGAAATTTCATGGCAAATCTACCCGTGCTGCAGATCTGAAAAGAAGGAAATAAAAGCAAAATGTAAAAAAATCTCTAAAGTTACTATAAAGGGAACCTGAAGAAGGGCATTAGAGAGGGCTTAACGCTATTTTAACTTGTTTTTTTGGAACTATTTGGTCCAAATTCAGTACAGGTAGATGCAGATATCTTCTGCAGGAGGAAAGCTACATTTTTGCTAGACAAATTTGACTTTCATTAGTATAAAATATTAGAAAAGTTAAGGATCCCACTGCTACTGAAAGCCAAGTCATTATAGGCTACTTGCTACTACCACTTACACCGTCCTAAAAGTTGCAGAGCTACTTTGTCACCCTCAAATTTCTGAAGTGAGAGAGATAAGGATACTGCAGAGCCATTCCTTCTAGGTCATCTGGAAGAGCATTCCCCTGGCAAGATGCCAGTTCCAAAGTCTTGTCACACCTCTGACTTCTCTGTGTAAATAGCGCAGGAATCTGCATGCTTCCCTTTCATTCTGTGAGATGGGAGGGCAGTGGTATTTACTGGTGTAAATGAGGAGATGGATGAAGTTTGGTGGCAGCCTGAGTCACTCTGTCCAGTGTTCATCTAAAAATGCTTAACAATCTTGTACCAAACACCCTCCATTAAAAAAAGAAAAAGCCCCAACCCTCAACCAGCAGATAATTCTTTCATCTCCTTCTGATGACTCTAGTCTATAATGGATTGCTTGTTTTAAAGTATTGCAAATCAAGTCACAAGTCTGCAGTGACAATTCCTTTTTCTTCTCTGATCCAGTCCATCTGAGCAGAATACTGTACATTCATATCTTCAGGAAAACCTTCTGAATTAAAAATACAAAATGAGAATCAGAGACTACTTCATACACCACTTTGCCCCTCACTTCCATTAGGTAGAATGTAAAGAGTTACCTACAATGAATGAGCTTGCCATGATCTTGATGTCTTTTATTTGCTGTCCATTTTAAAGTAGGGATTAAGACTGGACAATAAAACCCTCTGTTGAAATTTAGAAACACTGTTCTCAATCTGATTTCAGTCATTAGCAGTCTTTAACCACCCTCTCCACCTAACCCTCTCCACAGGAGAGAAGGAAGATATTGCTCAGGAAGACATCATGCATTTTCTTCTGCCTGCTCTGAACGTAACACTGCTGGTGGTCTGGTAGGATAAATGCAGAACATTTTTCATGTTAAGTCACAAACTGTGAGGGTCTGATCAAGATGCTCGTGACATGTAAAGGATCCCCTCTTGAGTCAGATGATGAATTACAGCCTCTCCAAAAACCTTCTCATCTGAGGAAAAATAATCAAAGCCTTATAGAGTAGATAGTAAATAAATGTTTTTTTCATGCTGTTACTACAAGCCAATCAACCTCATCATCCAGATCAGGGAATGAATAAGAAGGAATGTTTTCCAAAAGAAAACCTCTCAGCTAAACCAATTCTATATTTCACAGTTGACAAAAGTAGAATTGTATCTGATGGGTCCCATGAGAAGTTAATTAAACCATCGCACTCCACTACCCATCAGCCAATATTCTCCAACGATGTTACTTAACCCTTCCAGTTAAAGGAATGTACCTGCCCATGGAGCTTCCTGCTTATGGCTTTACAGATTTTGGCCCCTCAGCTTTCCTCAGCTTACCATTTTAAGGAACGGAGTGTGGAAGACATGCAAACTAGAAATAAGGAATTCTTTAGATGCTGTTAGTCAAACAAAAAGCCTAGTTACCAGGGAAGTAGTCAGTTATTAATTACTACTAATATATGTTGTGGGCAAACTGCTGACACACGTTTTATACTTACAAAATAATTGTCAATACATGATGCATACCCTTTTACTATTTGCTATTCTTTTATTCTAATAGTTTCCAGTTTTGATCCAGAGTGTAGAGTGTATTTCGATTCACAGTTTGCCACACTGCCATTCTTCACCCACAATACCTAAGGTCTTAGGTCCGCCTGAAAACTTTACACAAAAATACTAGGTAAATGAGTCTTCCAGTATCCCATCATCTGCAAAGGAAGAGTTGCCTCATTTTTTGAAGGATTTTTCTGTGGGCCTTCGGAGAGTGGAGTGCATCCAGGTAAAATAGTTACTCTCAACCCGTCACAACACTAGCACGTAACAGGAGTGTTTGATAAGGCGGATTTTAGGTTGTGAGTGGGAAGAAATTATGGACATACATAGGCCATATCCTTTAAGTGGAAGAGCATTATGCCGTATGTTTTCATAGAAGAATGACTTTTGTTCTCAAATTCACTTGTATGTTGGATGACCAAAGCATAGATGGAGATCTATAGAGACAAGGCCTTATAGTAAGCTACAATCTTCTTCTTTATAAATCAAAGAGAATCAAGGTGAGCCTTTTGTGTGAAGTTAGGAACAACTCTGTTACATTTGACTTCATATTAATCAAGCCATTTAAGGCTAAGCCCCAACAGGCAGAAGGGGAAGTCGTTCATGGCATAAGGTGTGATATGTGAGGTGGCATGAGAGAAGAAATCTCTTCTTTCCTGTTTGCAAGGAGAAAATAATCTGATGGCAACTGCTTTAACAGGAAAGTGGGACATGTTAACACCGCACCATGCTCTTTTATTTCCAGTGCGTTGAGTGAGAATCATTCCAGTTTGGAAAGTTTATCACTTGAAATGCATTAGCACTATTCAAGAAAATCTTTGTGAATTCGCAACTTCCACTCTGCTTGAGTAATAAGGAAACATGCCTGGGAAGCTTGGGATTGAGTTCTGCACTGTGTCAGTATCTGGCACTCGTCTTTTTATGAGGAACCTCACAGACTCTTCTGTTATGGCAGTAGGAAGGAAGTCCCAAAATTGGCAGCAATAATAAGGCATCTCAGACCCTCTGGCTTATGGAAAAGGCCTAAACAGCTACAGCTTGGTAACATAAAAATATTTCTATCAGGAAGAGAAATTGATAGGAGACAAGATGAGATGAGTTGAGTTGAACAGCAGACTAGTAGTAGATACATTTCTGTTTCACTAGCTGAAAAATTCTTGGTCTTGCAATATTTAACTACTGCACACATTTCCTTTTGGCCCTCAGGGAAATATAACTGGCTTTAAAGCAGTATAATTTTGCCCACAAAGGTGACTTTACAAAAGTGGCACCTTCTTATTCATTTTTTTTCCACAGAGGGCACATTTTTTGCTGCTTTTTATTCCTTTCAATGCTGTACTCTTGACAAAATGAAGAGTGCAATATCATGCATCAAAATGATGCAATTCAAGTAAAATGGTTCCGCAAATATCACTGACAGCATCATTTGGTCAACAGTGCTTGCCACTGGGAGAAACAATCGTAATGTCTTATGGAGCAGAATTTATGAAGTGTTTGGCTGGATGCATGTTTGTGGGAAGGGAAGAAAATAGCCCAAGGAGAGTGAAGAACAAGTACTATCTATCCTGTGGCCTAGCTTTAAGAGAGGACAGTCATCAAATTGCTGCTATGACAGCTTTTACAGGGCAAATTTTAAGCTCTCTTTTGAGAAGAGAAATCAAGTACTCAGAAATGAAGAACTACCAAAAGTTCAAGCTAAACATTCAATCTATAAAACCATGAATACTATTTATTTGAGCCACTGTCCAAAAACACACAAGAAAAAGCTTCCAGCCCTTATGAAGCTATTTGATCCTGTTCTGGTGTCAGAAATATGCCTTAAGTGCCAACATTACTATCACTGCTGAGAGAGAAAAACACAGAGTCTGAAGCCACCTAAGTCCAAATGAATACTTCTTGTGAGGAGTGATGATGGCAAAAGCATCCTTACATCTAGCCAGGCTGCACTCAACAACACAGATTCAGGCGCCATGGGATTTGATGTAAGGTATAGGACTCACAGTGCTAAGCTGGGCATCTATACATGCTTTTACTGAATTGAGGAGAAATGGGCCCCCGAATGAAACACATTAACCTCAAGGATCTTAGGGCTGGGACATTCAAAATTTTGTTTTCCCCATAAGCAGGTTGGGGGGATTTGGAGAGTTTTCTCTTGAACTGAAATGCCTTCCCTCAGTTCTTGTGCAGCTGGAAGTTAAATCTTTCCCTTAATCCAGCCTGAAGGGCTTATTAAAAATGTTACAATACAACCCAGCAAAAAACTACTGCAAGACACTGAAAGGCTCTATGAAGTCAGATCAGTTTTGCTGACAACCATCATCAGCTGCACTGAACAGGTTGTCCAAGCACCAGCCAAGTTACAGAAAGCTTCGGCCTAGATACGAAGGGCAGGTTGGTCCTAAAAGTCTCTCTGCTCATGAGAAAGTTCACAGTTGTGGCCCCTAACTGAGAAAGCCTTTTCACCAGTTGTAGAGTGTTTAACCTCAAGAACTGACAGTGCATGCTGCATAGCTGATCTTGGCTAATGTGACAGGGTAGAGGTTGAGAGGCAGCCTTTGAGATAACACCTCGCTATCGTCAGCACATTAAGGTACAGGAGAGCATTCCACTTCTAGCACTGTTTCTAGTGATCAGCAAATAGGGCACAAGATAAAAGAGTAGCATCTGCTTTTTTACTTCTTTGCAAAGCATCGATGTACCTTAATTTCTTCAAACAGAAATGGGGAAGAAGCAATTTTTTTTTTTAGTCTAAGATCAGCCTTTCTATAGTCTTGGAACAGTCTTTGAGCAGCATCTGAAAGGGAACAGAATATTTTTTACATTTCTGCTAATGCTTTAGTACAAATACATGAGCACTGATTTAGCTGGACACTAATTGCTGCATTATGTTTCGGATAAATTTGTTTAAAATAGGAAATTAGTTACAATGAAATATTAATCCGTAAATTTTTTAAAATGAAATGTCAGAACACTTTGGAGTGTTCATATTTTAAGCCTTTAGTTTTGCTCCTTTTTCTTGTTGATAAGTGTACAAAAGCTTAAAACGAGTTTTAAGGAAACAATACTCCCTGCATTTAGAAAGAAACAAATCTCTTCTTCCCTATTTTGTTGGACCCCTTTCACAAATATATTTATATTTAAAAAAATAAAAAATAGGAAGCTAGGATATTGAGAGTAAATAAAAATGTAAATTAATAAAAAGGTAGATGCAAAAGAAAGGAAGAATTTCCTCTGAAAATTAAACCCCATTATAACAGGAGGAAAACTAAGTAGAGAGGCTTTCAGACAACTAGGTATATTTCAAAAACAAAATTCAAGATTCATTTAAAATCAAGGATTTTTAACTTATTTTTGTTTGTTTCCAATTTCAAGAAAAGGCATTTTTAATGAAACATATGGGATTAATTTTCTTTAAAACAATGTACATAGGAAAAATATTAAAGCACATTAACATGGTTTACAAATCTGAGAAACATTATTTGCTATATTTATGCTACACCTTCCTGTTCCCAGTACTTTTGCCCATATGCAGAAGCAACTTGCTTCAAAATGATCACAGCTTTCTGCAGAGATATACAGGTTGCTTTGTGTAACTCTTGGCCTGCCAATGCCCAAAGGTGTAGCTGAAAAATGTTCTGCCCATAAACAAGGGCTCCCTCAATTGTTTTACTTCTTGCTGTGGCAGGAAGATAACTTGTGCCTTGGTTTATCCACAAGAAGTTCCCTCCTGTTGTAGTTTTGTTTTGATTGAACGCAGAAACACGTACTGCTTGGGGCAACCAAGACTCAAACAGAAAAAAGCCTTTGTTACTTTTTAGGTTCAGTCTTCCACAGTGCCAAGAAAATCTACCTTTGAACTCTATAAAAGCGAATAAAATTTTGGCAATGAGAGTGGAACTGTAAGACAAACAACATGCTCAGCGTAAGTTAGTATGTGTCCTAGTTAAAAAATGGTAAATGGGAATGATAAATAGAGAGTTAATCATCAAATAATCTCTTTTGCCATTATGCATGAGAGGACAGGTCAATTTGAAATATAATGTTCAGAGACATGACTGATACCCTTGGTAGTAAGATATTTTTCATGATAATGAACAGAAAGTATATTTGACTGTCATTAGTGAGAAAGTGAATGCAATGTACAATACATGCACCATAAAAACTAAAACAGAATACAATTATTCAGTACAGGTACTTTTAAAATTAAACTTTACAAGAAAACCTCAGAAAGGATTTTGGTTTTTTTTTTCATGGTCAAGACTACTGCTCTACAGGAACTTAATGGGATGGTGAGTTTGGGATACTGCTTCACCCCGCGTGTTCACATAGTACTCCGACCTACAATTCAAGAAAGTGGTACTGAATGGGAATGGCTGTTCTGCAAGTACCCATGTTCAGACGTATTTTATAACTAGCTATATTGAGCTGAAACAATAGAACATAGGACTCACACACAAATAATAAATGGAAAAGATTATGTAGCCCAAACTAAATAGCCCTTAAAAATACCTAGCAAATGCTTGCTGAAGAAATTCCATTTCTAATAACAGGAACTAGAGATCCCAGAGCTGTATAACGCGTGCAGAAGCTACCTGAACAAAACCAATGTACAAGCCTTAATAATCACATCATGGCAACCAAGAAGCAAATTCTTCATTGTTGTCTCCCCTGGTAGCAACAGTGAGTCATTACAGCACAAAGGCCAAATAGTTTGGGAGTTAGAGATGCCAGTCATGCAGGAATAGATGTCTGAAAACTGAGCTGATCATTTCATCCTTTGTGTGAAGCAAATCAGCTAACTGGTAAAAGCAGATAACCTCACAATTAAAATAAAAATATTTTTTGAAAAAGAATATATAGGAAAGTATTGGTTCATTGTTTTCAATTCTGTGCTGTTAGATGTCAGTACCTAAGCTGGTCTCCTTAAGAGTAGGGGTAGCATATCGAAAACACTCAAAACTGTCAGAGAAAGCAAACTCTGCCATTTCTCACCTTGGGATCTGGGTTCTACCTAATGATTTTGATCCGAATCAGAAGCAAACTCCCACATCTGGTGCACTAGCAGGCTTACAAGATCTTCTGCCTCATAAAAATGTGTGGCCTTAAGAAAGCCAGGAAAAAAACTCACTATATTTCAGTCCATGATATTTTTTCATTAATTTGAAGATGCATGAGTTTTATTTCACTTCATACTTCTGAAAGGGAGAAAGGAGAAGAGATATGTATTGCAGAAACATTATCATTTCTAAGGCTGGTACAATGTCTTCTATTAACAGATATTTTGAAAGGTTATCTGGCACAAAGCACTAAATATCATTAAACTTTTCACAAAGCTTTTGAAGCAGTACTGAAATCTCCTCGTCCTTGTTTACAGTCACTACTGCACACATGTATGCATTGCATTTAGAGAGAAAGGTTTTTGTCCATGGCTGTTATGTTGTGACCCACCAGCAGTCCTCCAAGCAGCTGTGACAGTCATTGTATGTGTTATACAAATACCTGGCCTTGCCTCTGTCATTTGATTGTGCCAGGTCCAACTGATAGAGAATTTTTGCTTTCCTGAATCTTCTCTTCAATATTACAGCCTTCATAAGCTGCCAGGAAGACAGCAAACTCTATCGGATCAATGGAACTTTTTTGAGAGCCAGAGTAACTATTTTTTTTTAAACTCCTGGATCATCTTCACTCTGAACAAATAAACTTTTTGAAAGCACTGGTGTTTTGTTGTAGTTCAGAAAATCCCAGTCCCCTTCATTGCCTTTTGGTGGCAGCCTGTGTCCAGGTCCTCTCAAGATACCAGCCTCCTTCCATGGATAATCTTGCAAATCTCCAAGAGCTTGTGATAAGTTTATTTGGGTACTTACCTCCTTTTGCAGTAGTATAGAAATGGTTGCCCTGGGTCTTGAGCTTGAGCTTCCTGTCCAGCAGATAACTGGTGTTTGTCCTTGTATGCCTTGTCCAGAGAAGGTTGCTCTACAACCCAGCTGATCATTTGCATGCTTAGAAGCCTCTCCTTTCCAGTTCTCCCTTTTCTTATCTCAAAAAAAAAGATAACTGGAAGCATATTTACTTTTCTCTGAAGAGTCTGCCTGGCATATTTTAATTGCTGTCAATTATTTCAAAATAAACTTGATGCAATCAGCAGCAGTCGCAAGGGGAGACCTTCCCTAAGAAATTAGACTGGAAAAAAAGAAAGCTGGAAGTGGCTTGTTAGACAAGTTTGTGCTTTTAAAATTCTGCTTTCCTCTGGAATCTCAGCATCAGATAGACATTTATGGAGAGCTAAGATAAAGCAGATAACAAGGCAGATAAAGCTGTCTTGTGAGCTAGGGTCTACCCCAAATATCACACAGTGTCTCCATCCCCACTGTATCACCACTATCACCATCCAATATAATTTTTTATGAAGGGATCTTGAGACAGTTAATTTCTGAAGACCTTTAGGGCTCCTTCCCCTCGTGTCTTGTAAGGAGAACTTTTAGAGCGTGTAATGTAATAAGGGACCAGAAGACTAGCAACTGGTTTTAAACTTCTGACTGAAGGGGACACAAGACAACTCTGTAAATCCAAATGATTTATATGTCTGCTCTTTAAAATTCATGTTGTTGTAGTCAGATTTGCAAATGAACTTATAAGCAAATCAGTAGCCCATCCCATTTATCAATGTAAATGCAAAGTTATAATGCTGCTATAATCAACGTATGTACCAAACCCATATATTTCCTTTCAGTTCTCTATATCAACAGCTTAGTCTCTCATAGGCAGATTTCAGGATATTTAGTAGTGCTCTCAACTCAAGAATATGGTCCTCACGCATAGCTCAAGTAAACAAAGTGAGGTCAGGGATACTCCATGAAATTTGCTGGTGAGCAAACTGGCAAAACCTCTGGCTTCTCCCAGATCAACCTACCTCTTATACATTGCTTTGTGCTGTTGTAAATAAAACCCATGATACAAACCACCTCGAACAGATTTTGTATATTCTGATCAATTTGGGCAGCATTTCTGCTTCAGTTCTCACTCAGCGAGAGGTGCTAGAAGCTTGCATTTCCTTTGTATCAAAACACTTCACTCCACGTGGAAAAGAGATACCCCCCACCCCCCTCAACAAGCTAAAGCCAGAAACAAACCACTGGTGAGAAGCAAAACCTTGGCTAAGGCAAACTGCCAGTATATTTTGTTTGCTGCACTGACTAGAGACGCTCAAAATATTAACAATAATCCAACTGTGGAAAACTTGCCAGGTTCATTTTTCATCATACATTTTGAGACCAGGACGGGTCTATCAGAAGATTTATTTATGTCTGAAACTTGTCAGGCAAAGCCGTCCAGTATAGTTATTCATAACTTTAGAAACTAGTGAGTTTGAGTAATTTTATCATAAGGCAATATCAAACTCTATTACACCAATGAAACCTGGTGCAAACTGGTGAATAATTAAGCTAAATGACTTATTTAAGCACATCTACATAAACATGAACATATACATAAACATTTGGCAAAAACATTAAGTTCTAATTAACATCCAAATTGTATCAACATGAATATTTACTTTGGTAAGGACAAGATAAACTTGTCTTGATTAAACCAAGCTGATTTCACTGGTTTAGATTTTTTTGTTGTTAAAATCATGTTTGTCTGATTTATTACCACAAAAGAAGGTGATTCTGTATTTGGGAGAAGTCCTTACATAGTTCAGAGGGTTTTGGGGGTGTCATTTAAGTGATGCAAACTTCTACGTCAGAGGTTATCGAAAGTCAAAAAGTAAATGCATTAAATCAAAGCAATACAAAAGAAAATCCTACAAAAGGGGGACTTGAAGCACAACGCATTGAAAAATTGTGAAGTATGGAGAAATAATTTAAAGCGGCTAAAAAGAAAAGAAAACAGTGAAGTTAGCTATTAGGATTGCGATAAACTCCGGTTATTTCCCTTTGGCATTTGTGAGATCGTGAATCCTTCTATGGCACGGAGGATGTCTGGGTTTGAAATATGTCTTGTTTTAATGTGTCTAGTCCATGCTTTTTGCATGAAAAGTATGCATTGTCTCTGTAAGTGAGGGGCAGCAACGGAAAGACAAATCAGAGGGAGGTAAAATGGCAAATGAGAGTTATGGGAGGTTTTGTTGTTGGGGGTTTTTTTTAAACTTACTGCTTGTTTTTCTACCAAGTCTCACTGACTTGTTAACTGCTTAGGTTGCCTCAAGGGTGTCATCAATTAATTGAACTCTGGCCTTCAGGAATTTGATTGATAGGCAGGTGATTGAAACACAGACTGTCTCACCATTAATGACCCTTCCTAGAATGCTGGATATTACTCAGCACCCTAGAAAAACTGCAGTGGTGATAGAAGAGTGAGTTTGATGTCTGAAGGTGTTGGTGTCATGCTTGCACTGTGCTCTGAAAGCTTTATATTTGAGAACATAGGAAAGAGCAGTAAGGCACACAGAAAGTTGTCTTCGCAGAAGAGGGCCTGTCTCTCCCTGCACAAAGACCCACTGCATAACTTTTAAGCCTCTGGACTGTTTATGATTCCTATCAAGATTTTAATATTCCCAGCTAATTTTTGTCAAGGTTTAAGTCTTCCTCAAAAGTCTTGGCTAGGTTGTAATAAATTAGGCACTGAGTAATCCCAGTAGGTGGGATTATCCTCTTCTCGTTGCTACCCCTTCACAACAAAGATGTTTATGTTGTCCAACTCTTAGAAAGAAAGTCTGTGGTCAGACAAGTATATCGCTGTTCACATTGCAACAACATTAAAGAGGCCATCATGGTACAGAATGCGACTGTGAAAAGTGCAGATTCTTTAGAAACCACCTTTCTCTTCTATAACTGAACTACCTGTATTGTCAAATATTGAGTCACCTCTGAAGACACACCAAAACAGCTTAAGTCAAATAGATAAGTTTTACAAATAACAGTTGCATATAAATTTTTCTTTTATCCCCTCAGATATATTCTAACGGTTTTACAAGTCATAAAGCAAGGGTTGACTAGCCAAGCAGAAAGAGGTGAAGGATGCTCTTTCTTAGACATCATTTCTTTGGAAATTTAGTATCCATGGCTTTAAGAAAGCCATCTCCAGTAAGCATTTGTACTTTGAATTGCTTCACAGTTGCAATGGCACCTCGAAGTGCCAAGTGGCCTGCAGTGGAAGGTCAAATGCTACACATCTCTGTAAACCCTTGGCAAACTGAGCAAGAAAACACTGTTCCACACACTTTTAACTGTGGCTGTTCCTGTTACTCTTCATATACCTCTCAATTGCCTCACCTGTCCTGTACCTCGAGAAGGTTATGAAGATGCATATAAGAGAAATATCACTTTTTTTCTGTATGCACAACGCAATCTCTATATCTATAGTCATAAATTAAATATCAGTTTACCAGCTACTAGAATAAATGCAATAGATTCGATAACCTATGTTTTGAATGGTTAGAATGGTCACAGGCATGGTTTCAGCTGGTTCTCTGTGCAGTGGGAGTCAGCATAAGCCAAAGGTTATCTCCTGCAAGATGTTAATAATGTGGTTGTGGGTGCTCTATGCCAGCTGACCTCACAGTCAGGGAATGATCCCAGGCATAATTAAGTTGCTAGTGTAGATATAGCCAGTGAGGACAATCTTGACACAAGGCCAACCATGCCCAGAGAAGGGTGGGGCAGAATGTATCACTCTATAAAACATGTGTTTTTCTAACCAAGAACCCCAGGAAGATGTATAACACTATCTAAATAGGCTATCTAACTATCTAGCACCCCAGCCTATGTACAACACTATCTAAATAGGCCCTTTACTTCCCTATATGCTGCAGTGTATTAGCAAATTCTACCACTCCTGTGCTTCCAGGTCTAATGCTGGACACACTGCAGGTATGCAAAGTTCTTTGAAAATGAGAAGATCATGACACAACATATTTATTTCAAAAGCAAAGGCTTTAATTACTTCTTGTACAATTCCAAGCATTTGTATGGTTGGCAGCATGGGACTAAAAAGACCGTAAGGTAGCATTTCTTCTTAACCTCCCACCTTATTGATATTATTCTTCAAATCCAGTCAAGAATCTATCATCCTGATTCATGTTGACACAGTGGGGATATTATTACATTGCTGTTCCTAAGTCTGGACTGGATGATGGTGAAGACACTGCAAAAGTACTTCTACCTTATATTTTAGTGTTCTGTACTCCAAGAAATAAAGTACCATGTACTCTAAAACAGCAACAGCAAAAACGTTACTTGTAATCATTAGTCCTGTAGTTTTAATGATTTAAATAATTAGACATGAGCCACAAGCAACCAGGAAGAATGTTTTTTCCCTGCAAGAAAGCATTTTTATAACAGATAAACACTGCCTTGAGCTCAAATTTTCACACACAGAGCAGTAAATTGAATTATAAAGTGCTAGAGAGCTGAATGGATATCTTAATTATTTCCAGACTTGTTAACTTTGGAAAAAATTGGAAAAAGAGAAGAGTGTATGGGGAAGCAGTGGGGCAGGTCATTCCTGGAGAGTTGTGGAAGGGGCTCACACATGCACATAACCTTGCCGAATTTCCCAGGGAAAGATAACATATTTTTTTCCTACTGCTACTGAATTCAAGAAGTGAAGGACCTTGAGTTCTCACTATTCCTGGGGTACATAAAGTCCCAAAACCTATCCCCTTAAAAGGCAGAAAAGAAATTGCCCTTTTCCTTACTCCTGCGGGATGATTTGGTAAGAAACTCTGTTTTATTCTTCCTTTCCTCCTTCACTAGTGCTTATAGAAAGGACTATTTATAACATCATCAAACCCCAAATCCCCACAGTTGAAAGGGATTTTGACACTCAAACTCCTTATCTCCAAGACAGGAGCAATGCACTTCTCATTAAAGATTCACCACACAAGGAAACTTTAGACTTACAAAAATCACTGATACAAACCTTTGATTTTATGGTTGAGTGTTCTTGATGTGAATGAGAGGTCAGCAGTCTTCTCCCCCTCATTGTTTTTTCTGTATACAAGGACTTTCTGAAGGTTTATGATGTCACCTTTAACCCAAGTTATAAATACACAACACCGAGATCATAGGACACATTAATTTCCTGCTCTGACACTACACATTTTTAAAAATCTGGGTAAGACATAAACATATAAACCAAAATTTATCCCCAATTTAAATCCATTTCCTTCTGAGTTTGTACTACTATGTTGGCAAACACAGAACATTTATAACCAATTAACACAGTAAAACAGAAAGCAATGTTCATGTAAAATTCTCTTTTAATATCCATATGACTACTCAAAACAAAGTGGACTCTAAATCTCGAGATGGGTCGTAACACACACATGAAGGCTGCATACTGCAAACACTTGGCAGTAATTTAGGTAAGAACAGCCCTGCTGCTATCAAGTAAGCTGCCTGTATATGCAAAATTAGGCACAAGAACTGGGGAAAAACCCTTCAGGGAACCCCAGAACATGTGGTTTTGGTCATCCCAAGTCTATCTGCAAGTTTGGATGGGGAATGTTTAATAGCTTTGTCGGTGAAAATATTTTCCTTGCTTGATTTTTGTAGAAAAGAAAGAGATAATAATTATTCTGGCTTTTACACAATTTGTTTCCTATAATTTATTTGCATGCACCTGAGATTTTGTGTGGTTTTAACTAAATGTTTTATTCAATGTAGGGTTTTTTTCCGACTTCCTTTTGAGGAAAAAACAATAAAAAATAGGAAGGCTATAATTTTCCATTTGTTTACACAGTCCTAATCCTTACATCCTAAGTGCTTGCCAGATTGGAGCCCACCTAAGTGAATGAAATGATCCAAGTGTCATTAAGTCTTGAGTTCTCACTTCCCACTGAGGGTGCCCAGCAGGTCTGGAAGTCTCTTGATCATTCATATCTGTGAGTCTGAGGGAGAGTAGTGTTGATCTAAATTTTATACTAATGATGATTTCCTTAGTACAATTAAGAAACTTTGTACTTTCTGAAAACCAGCCCTAGAAATTATTTGCTTTAAATCCTTAAAGCATCCTGCTCCAGATGCAAAGTTTAAGACATTAAGACATGTTTTCTTCTGCTACTCTCAGATTCTTCCTTGATACTAAATAACTCTACAAAATATGGAAGATATATAGTCACTGCTAAATTCTCAATTTGTTTTTTAACTTTCCATTATTTACATTTTCTTTGTCTCTGTTGTGAGGTATTCTTTCCCTCACTAACTGCTTTCCTAGTCTGTGCACATTTTTCTCATCTTGAAAGATTATTGAAGCTGATTTAAAGCACAAAATAGAAATGGACTGTGATTTTTGTTAAGTGTTTGCTCCATAGCCTGTCAGCAGACTCCTCTGACATAGCTTTGCATTGCGTCAGTAACCATTT
The DNA here is from genome assembly GCA_013396775.1 of Cephalopterus ornatus. NCBI lineage: Eukaryota > Metazoa > Chordata > Aves > Passeriformes > Cotingidae > Cephalopterus > Cephalopterus ornatus. The sequence goes on along the minus strand of VZRE01001155.1, from coordinate 161,058 downwards.
CATGCTGGTGACAAACACCTTGTAGTGGCCACAGAAAACTTGCAAGATGCCGGGCGAGCAGATTGTCAAATATATTTAAAGGTAAGAAGTCATGTAAAGCAGTCCTAAGTTTAGTCTGTTTTGGAGATAACGTCTTACATTAGATTGATTACATACAGCCTGAAAACGTGGCTCATGCATCTACTCTTGCTGTGTGCTGAAAGATAAAAATCCCATTTGCTCATTTTATATTGGTGGTCTTTCACACTGGTAATGGAGATCTGTATGTTCCTTGTAAATCACATATATAAAGACTGCCAGATAACAACCCACTTAACTGCTGAATGAAGTGTTTCCTAGCTGGAAACTGAGCTATGCCATGTTCATGATCTAGCAACTTACAACACAAAGCACTGGGTGAGTCATTCATTTGCATCCCCATTAAAATAGACACATGCAGAGCTCTCTGTAGTCTGATGCTGCAGTCGTGGTGGCTTGTTACCAAGCCTCTGTCCTGTACTTTGGCTGAATTTGTTTATTTGGTCATGTTCCTCTATCACCATCCCCAGCATGGTGTCCGAGTACTCTATGTACATCCAAGAGAAGTTATAGTCCTGCTTGGAACTCAGAGAACATCACAAGACTGCCTTCTCTCTCAGAGGTTCCTATTCAGTAGGTAGGGTTGCCATTAAACGAAGAGTGTAGTCACTGCTGAGCCCACAGTTGTCACTGCTGTTGTTCAAGGAGTAATCAACCTACTGCAGTAATAGGACTGCCAGGTCTTCTCTGAAAAGTCTGTTCCTGCCAACTCCCCTCTACCCTCCTTCATAAACTGCTTTGACAGCCGAAGAGTCTGATCTAGAGGGTGGTTAAACACTGAATAGATTTGCCCAGAGAGGTAGTAGATGCCCCATCCCTGGAAATATTCAAGGACAGGGGCTTTGAGCAACCCGAACTATTTGAAGATGTCTCTGTTTATTGCAGAGGGGTTGGACTAGGTGCCTTTACAGGTCCCTTCCAACCTGAATTGCTCTATTATTCCATATGATTCTATGACTCTGTATGACCTAGGTTTTATTGTCAGGTATCTCTGCAGCACTAACATATACCTACACAATGCTCTAAATTATTTTTTTTCATTCTGAGATCTGATTTTTTGTTTTAACAAAGAGACAGTCAACCCTGCCACATTTGCAGTGCTTATACCTAGGTTCCCAATTTTTCTGAAGCCCTCACACCACTCTTGCTAGTCAGGGAACCAGTAGCAGATATATGGTTCTCATTACATAGGCTGCTACGACAGGCTTTCCAGGTGAACAAGGTTCAGAAAATGCCTAGAGCAATACTCATTTTTTGTCCTTCCCTGGAGAACTGCATGTCCCTTTCTAAGCAAACAAGGAGTGCTCCTCAAAAAAAGCCCTGCTCATGCATTGCCATTCTCTCTTCCCCTCACCAGTTGCCCTGTGGCGCCGTTCCCTCACCGCGTGGCTTCTCAGCCGTGCGTGGCTTTTTCTCTGCTTCTCCATGAACCTTCCAGTCCCGGTAAGAGGCATAAACACAGCCATCTCCTCAGAGAGGCTCACGTGCAGCCAAATCCCTGGAGAGACCAGATGTGGCTGTCTCTCTAGCAAGGCCCACATGTGGCCATCTCCACAGGGAGGTCCAGACACATCTGTCTCCCCAGTAAGACCTGCACATGGCCATCTCCGCAGGGTGGCCGGGGTGCCTCTGCAGCCATGCTGGGTGCAGCTTGGCGCCGTGCGCAGCAGCACTGCTCGAGGTAGGGCACAGCAACCATCTGGTAGAACTTACAGCCAGACCCAAATCTGCAAGCATGCACATTTCATGGGCTTATTTGAGACTTTGCTTAACGCATCGCACATGGAACTGCGTAGGGCTTGGCAGCGGCGGGTTATGTAATATATAGTCATCCATCTGCCGCCCCTATGAAAAGCGCTTACTCAGATGTCTGCCGCGCGGCGGGTGGAGCCTGTGCTACTCGGAGGCTGGCTATTAAAAACAGAGCTATTACTTATTGACAGTGACAACAAACCAGTAAAATCTCTCTGAACCTCCTTTTTCTCTGGCTGCCAAGCCTATTGCCATCAGGGGGAGGAGGGTACGCCAGGCAGCTGGAGTAATAAAGCCTGTCTAAATGGGTATCTTTGTATGTCTTTATCTATCAACAGTATTGCTCGAAATGAAAGCAAGAGTCTAGGCATGCCAGGCCTGTCTGTGGCCCCTCACAAAGGGGATCCAAGACAAGGGCTCTCATCTGAGGCTCTGGGCAACCACTCCCAAACTGCACTGAGAAAGCCCATGGCTGGATGGGGCCATTGGCCCTCTGCGCTGCAACTCCTCTCTGCCCCCTGCCTTACCAGACTCCTAACACAAAATGGACAAATATTTATTTGCCTTAGATCCTGTGGCAGGAGTGTTTAGTTCCAGAAAGTGACAGACATGCAAGTTTGTTTTTTAAAACACCAAGGCGTTTACAAAACAAATATAGCTCCTCATCTCAAGCTGAATACTTTTAAACAAGGTTGTCATTTCACATTTGCCAGCACTTTACAGCAAAAGCAGCTCTGGGGAAAATTTGCTATAATGTTGTCCCAATAACGGGAACAGCCTAATGTAAACACAGTTTTTCATCAGTGCTACACCAAGAACTGGAATAATAAATAGAGCTAGGGGGTAGCCCCATACTTCAAATAATTTGTGGAATCCAACTTCCACACACTCAGCCCATTTCATATTTATGCAGTTGCTGACCATAAGGATGGCCATAACCCTTGCTGCGTCTTGGACAAGTGCTGTGCTAATCACTCCTCACATCATCTCCAGCCTCAGGAACTGAGTTCGCTTGACACTGCACAAGTGTCCAAACTGTAATGAATTTCCTCAGCTTTCAGGGCAGCCCCTTCAGTTTGACTGGCACGTCAGCACAGCAACTGGCTGCCTGGGTGGCAAAGAGGAGCTGATTTCTATACCTTTGGGAAGTACCATTACCTAGAGAAAGCACAGTCACTTATGAATTTTTTTTAAAGACAAAATCATAAAAAATACACCAAACTGGGGTTCCATTGAGCAGCACTTTAAAGCTTTATAGTTTAATATGCAGAGCTAAAGAACTGAAAAGCAACACTACTTCAAAAATCAGGCTGCTAAAATTACTAGTATTTTCGCTGAAGGTGTCTGATTACTCATTTATTTTCTGATGTAGACAACAGGAGACACCATTCACTCTGAAATTATAAGTATGACCATGATGTTAAAAAAAAACCCCGCAAGTAATACTGCTTACTATAGAAAGAATCAGTGTGTTCAGTAGATTTTCTCAAATTTTCTTATTATTTTCACACTGTATATTGTTTCACAAGGGTATATATGAATTTCCTCTCCACTTAACTGCCATGCTTGAAAATACCATAAGCCAAATTAATTTCTGGTGAAATTTGTCTTGCTTTGATTGCAGTCAGAAATAGCTGCTTCGGTATCTTTGGAATCAGTCACAGAGTAACTAAGAGTTATGTTGCAAAATCCACTGGAGGAATTTTTCCAAGTCTTCACTCCAAGATGACTTCCTTGTTAAGATTTCTCATTTTTGACAAGGATAATACATTGATTTCCTGCCTTTACTGCCCAGAAAAGTATGCACAAGCATGGCAGATTTCAGGGATTTCTTGTAAGGTCATGTCCTTGGAGGTCACCTGTGGTTTTGCAACAGCCCATACCCCTGTATTCACTCCTGTTTCCTGGCAGTGCCATACATGTTCCCAAAAACACCAGCTCTGAGAATCTAATGTTTCATAGTGAATTTGGGCAGCAAAACCAAGACACGCTTTACAAAGAAACTATATAACTTATATTTAAAAGGAAAAAAACCCACATGATAAATGCTGTCCAAGGTGCATCTTTACTCCTGACCCCACATGTAGCCTGCCTTTTCCTCCTACGTTACTTCTATTATGTGCTAATGACCTATTTAAACAGTGGCAATAAGTAACAGCATCTAATAGAAACGACAGTGAGTTACAAGCTTTTGGCACATTCCAGAGACAGCTCTCAAAGGCTTGGAGAATGCAGACCCATTTAAACCCACAGCCCAGGCACAGAAAATCCTGGAAAGTAATATTATCTTGCCATGTGTCACTTAGGAACTAAAAATGAATATCCCAAAGACTTTGATTTCTGGCACTTAGTAGATGGCAAATATTATTGTTATTTTTAAACCAATGTTATTATTGGAAAGACATTAATAATTTGAAAATAAGATTAGTGTTGAAAAGACTTCTTTGGTTTTGGCTTTTTGTAAACTTTGAATCTGGGTTGACTATTCCTGGACAAGTATTTCAGCTGGAATTTTATTTTCATTTTTCCTTTATTTATACTGTGATCTATTCCAGTATACACAGTGCAGCATTGACTTTGCCTTGGGATATCATCTACTTTTTTTAAAATTTAAAAGGTTTCAAAGAAAGGAAGTTAAAAAGCTCCTACCACAGAAAGAAACTAGGCTCATACACCATTCCTTGAGAAACTTATATATATAATCCAGTGGCTGTGGCCATCATCTTCAAAGAACAGTGGAGAGGGTGTGATAAATACATGTATTTCTTGGAAGTAAATGGTTTAAAAATCTTATTTTTATTTTTTTCTAGAGTGATTTTAAGATATCGTATCAACAGTTTATAGAACATCCCTATGCAGCTTTCTAGTCAATTCTTAGTCCTTTCATTGAGAAGTGGCTGATTCTTGATGAACTACACAAACAACAATAAACTACAGAGAAATGAAAACTAATTTGAGTGCGTTTTACTGGCTTTTACACAAATTTTGTATTTGTTTTTCACACAATAATCTATAAGAATAATGCATCCCAGATCTGCATGGTAAAAGTAGATCAGACACCTGCAATTGTTAGAGCAAACAAAACCAAGCTGAAGAGAATGTTCTATATATACAGGCTTACATATTTTGGAACACTTGTATAAGGGATATAAATGAGATAGACATAGAAATGAACATTGCCCGGAGACAAGTGCATTTGAATCACCAACACCAGTTACCCATCCAAATAAAGCTTTGCATATCTTCCTATGAAGTGTGAAGAGAAACAAAGCAAATAAAGACGTAGGGGTAGATATCACAAACGAAACTTGAGAAAAAAGTGTGTTAGAGGTTTCTAAATAAAAATTAACATAATTTGTTGGCTTTTTTCACCTTTGATTTCTAAACAGAACTGGGAATAGGAGGGGAAATTGGAAGTACATTATTGTATCTTGCAGACTTTAGAGCATAAAGTCCTTGAGAGGTGTAAACAGTAATTCTATTCTTCTCTTCTCTTCCAGATAGGTGGTCCCTGCTAACTGGAAAGTCTCTTGCTCTGTAAACCTCTTCAGGCACAAATATGTGGATCAGAAAGTAAAAGTCTTCTTGTTAAAACTTCTTGCTTCTTTTCCAAAGTGTCACAGGTATGCTTTCTGCAATTTATCCAAGTACAGAGTAGAAAACATTGCTTGTGTGATCAGGTTGCAAGGGAGACCTGGAAAAGATCATTAATAGTCTTCTGTGTCATGAATACTCCGAGCTGTATCTCAGAATTTTGTTGATACATAGAAAACAAACATATTTATCAATATATACTTTGACAGATAAAATGTTAGAATTTAGTGAAAAGGGCTTTTAAAAATAAATAAATAAATAGATGTTCCTAACTGAGAAAGGGTTTGCATTAGTCTAAAATTTTTGCTGAAGAAAGGAAAGCTTTTAGGCCATTGTTATGGAAATCTAAATGGAACTGAATTTGTGAAGTGATTTTTGAAGCAACTTCCCTTAATAAGTGTCACTAACCCGAATCTGGAACAGTGTAAAGGGCACAAAGGAAATTAATCGGTAGTTGCCAGGATGTTAAGAAGAAGGAAGAATTACTAAGCAGAAGCCAGTGATCCCTCTTTCATCCAACCTTAAGGAGATGGGAGCAGATAAACACTCTGATGAAGTGTCACAGGCATGAAGTCACGCAGCAAGTATCTTCAGTGGAGTGGCCACTTTCCCAATGTCTGAAATGTGGAAAGAGGAATTTGGGCAGGAGGAGGCAAATCCGCTGTGCACCATTAGCAGTCCCCTCAGCCTGCTTGGCAACCTCAAAAGTGCATTGCTCTTAACAACCTTTTTCCAATACTGACTTACAATAACATACTTGGCTTGTATCAGGCCTATAATGTGCTGGGTACATTCTAAAAATAGGACCACATGAACCTTGCTGCAAGCAGCACAATATCTAAGATGTCAACCACTAGATTAAGGGAGGGGGAAGGGATAAAACCTTTTAAAAAATAGTATCAGCTACTTTGGCATGTTATCTAACCACCATTATCTGGGAATTTCTTGCTCAGAGGCGTGTTCAGTGTGAGAGAGAGACAAGCTCCAAGCACCCAGAGGGCAGCACAGTCATAGTTTGAACAGCTGCATAATCTACTGTGAGCAGCAATTCATCCTGACATCTCACACGGACAGAAGTGATTTTGTGGGAGTTCCCTGAAGAGCTGCATTGTTTTTTCTTCCTGCTCCAGCCTGGCCCGAGATACTCAAGCAGGACCTGCATATGGCCACCAATGTGCATAGACCCTTGCTGGGTGGGGGACTTTGGGTTGATTTCTCCCCTCTCCTTATTATATGAATTGCAATTATATGAATTGCAGCCAGAGTCAAGCAGATTAAGGTCCAAAATCTCCATTCCTGTCGTTCAGAAGCTGTTCACATTTATACAGCACCTTCTTATTTGTGATTAGGATGCTTTCCTGGGAAATGGAAATTTGAGCTCATGAAGACTGAGCAGGGCACTTACAGCTCCCATTCTATTTTCTACTTCATGGCCAAGGGCAGTAATACTTGAATACCACCAAAAGATAGGGTTGGCAGATGCTGCCCGTTTTTTCAGGTACTGGGTTTGGGGAACTGCCTCTGTGCATGGATGCCAAGTATGCCATAGGTGACTCCTTGCAGTCCACAGCCAGATGTCTACTTATTCAAGGGGAAGACTTGTAACCACCGAGCATTGCAATCTCTCTCTCCCACTGGACAATACCAGAAGTTTCTGTACCGGACTATGGAGACTGTATTCCTCTCTAAAGTCTAACACCTAATTCATAGCCACCTAAATATTTTATCACTTCTAGCTCTTAAGTAGAATCATAGAATCACAGAATGGTTTGAGTCTGAAGGGACCTTTAAAGGTCATCTAGTCCAACCCTCCTCCAATAAGCAGGAACATCTTCAACTAGATCAGGTTGCTCAGAGCCCCATCCAATCAAATAGAGCAAAAGCTTTTCAGAATTGACTGAAGTAATTGGAAAGTGTATGCACATGTTGCAAGAAAAATTTCATTCTATTTATCCTTCAAATATATTGAGGAGTTCCTCTTTTCTTGTCCCATTCAGAAGGTTTCACTGCTTTTCTTTAGCAAACTCTACCTTGAGAGACTACGTCTCTCAAATGCTGTTCCTAACAGTGTCTTGAGTGGAAGATACGAGCGTGCCTGCAAAAGGTGCCCAGTGCTGACTCTTGCTGTGTGTCTTGCTGTGCAACACTCAAGTTGGGTACCTGATACGACACAATGAGGTGCACGGTCCTGTCAGGGCTTTTAAGCATCAGTCAAGTTTCATAGGCATGGATGACATTGTTCAAAGCAGAAAATTTTAGAGGTGCATGCATGATGTAGCTGATTTCATACCTTAATTCTGAATATATCCATCTAACTAACTTTTCTTCAGTTCTCTCTTGATGGGCAAACCTTGTTCTACAAAGTAAACCTAACTCCACAGTTTTTTAAGGCTAGCCATTTCTAGTCTGAAGCACATGGAGAACATTTTGGGGTTTTAAGGGTTACTTTTTTAATGAGCACAATAAGAAAATCTCTTTTGGCCAAGAATACATGGAAATGATCTGTGGATAGCTAGAAGTGTTTTTCTTGTAACTATTATTATTATTACTGAAAATCTGAGCAAATGAAAAGAAAATTAAAATAGGGTTATGTTTAATATCTTGCAGTGGATTCTGGAGAAAGCTATAATATACTATACCCTGGCTTTTCAAATTTCTGGAGTCCTCTTGTCTTCAGAAACAGCAAATGCACTCAAAGTATAAAACCTCACATTTTTAAGGAGAAGGATTAATAGGACTAAAAAAATGATGCCTCATAAATATGCCAATGGATGATTTCTGTCAGTATCCAAGTATGTTGGGTTTTTTTTGCTTGACTGGTAGCATGAATGACAATGAAATGCATTCTGAATTTATGATCTATAGATTTAGCTGATAGACATGTCTGAGTAATTTTTTCTTACCCTTTCCTAGGCTTCCATCTTCATGGGCATGGGTGTTAAGTGTTTCAGATGTTATGACATTTTACACAGGCTGGTGGTTAATGAATTTTAGAAGTTCTCAAGCTCAACCATGTTGTATTCCTAGGTTCTCTTAAAAGCCTCATCTACCTCCTACACCCAGTGAGGTTGTGGCAGGGACTCAAAGGAAAACAATATGAGTTCTGATGTGTGCTACTTAAAAAGAGCATATGCATACAAGCATATTAATGCAAATTCTACCTGTGGACCTGCCAAAAAATATGTGTTCCATCCAAAACATTTAAATACAGTCCACCTCTCTGAGGAGGCATTGTTTTAATCAAATGTATACTTGGACCACTGCTCACTAAGAATTTATACTCTTCTTCTCAATGTTTATATTAATATGAAACAGATTGTTAAGTTTTAATAAGAAGGCAGTGATCTTCTTCTGCTAATGGATTAAACACAGGACATTTGAATTTCGGTACTGCATCCAAGAGCATAGGTGGCCTAAGTGCTTTTGTCCCATTTCAACGTTTAGTTAAAACACCATATAGACAGAAAAATACATTTGCCTATTCATAAAACAGTTAGTGCTTACAGAGGGGATCAGGAGGAGATAAGGAGTTTGTTAACTTCTGCCTACATCACAGTGCAGCACTCTTCATAGCACCTATCTAGGAATATGTCTACTTCTTAGGCAGGACAGTTCCTCATGACTTTAAGGAGGTCTAGAAGGTTTCATGGTAAGGCAAAATATAATGTGATGCTTGTGTTTATCAAATATGTATTTTGATTCAAACAAAACCATTCAGTTGTGTGTTTGAATGTCCCTACTTTGCCAGTACAGAAGAGGTGATGTGATTCAATTGTTTAGTGCTTTTAACATCCTAATTTGTCCATGCAGTTTGCTTTGCTGACTAAACCACATGGCTCTGTGTGGGGTGGAAGACTGAAATGTGGAAAAATCCTGGGATGAATATGATGAGTGGGGTTTACCATTGTCTTCATGTTAGGATTTGTGTAGATTTAAGAGTCTTTCCAAAATCTGCTGTAAGAGTGTCAAGAGAAGGCTTCTGTTGAGCTGTTGATACTTCTTTTCATTTAGCACTGGAAAACTTCATTAGATACAGAAAAAAAAAAAAAAAAACCAAAACAACAACAAAAAAAACCCCAACAGCTAGGAGGAGGTGTCAGGAAACAACCTGGGCTGCTGGCTGCTCCGTGGATTTGCTAATTGTACATATTCCCCTGCATCTCTTATCTTGTCTTCTACCTCTATTCATCCTGAGTTTAGGTGAAAGTGCACTGCCCTGCTACCTCAGGATCTGCCCAATCAAAGGACAAAACCCAAAGTCTTCCTTCATATGATTTGAGAAGCTTTCTTTCTCCCTCCCAACTTTTTCAAGCCTAGGACAAACTGGAAATAATGCGTGGACCTGCCAGATGAGCTGACACAAATGCACCACCATCCATCACGGAGTTGTTGGGGAAAGCTTAGCTCCCTGCTGATGCACAAGAAAGCCCATATTGTTTAACAGTTTAAATAGCTGTTTAATACATTCAAGCTTGGTTTTGCTGTTGTTGCTGGGATCTGTTTGTTAGTTTCAAGAAAGTTAGGACTAACTTTCAGAAGAGTGAACTTTCCAGAAGAGTGAACTCTAATTTTGTGAAGAGCTGCACACAAATTCATCAGGACTGCATTGGGACTGTGTTTGGAAGCATGTTCAGGCAGTTTTCTTTGTCCGTGGGATCATGCTGTACTTTGAAAACAATTCTTCGCATGCATGTGAAAACATATTTATGTGTATCAAAGGGTTTTATGACATAAGGCAAACTGAAACACTAGAAATGGGAACCTGATGGCAGTTCCTGCCTGTATTTCTTCTTGAAAAGCTGAAAAATTGGCAAATGAACTAAAACCACACTTAGACAGTAATGAGGGAACTATAGCAAATAATTACATGTGAAAATGATTCCCTGGTCATGCAGTGTGTATACACAATGAAAGCTGGGATTTATGTATATACATAGCCGTTATAAGACAACACTGTAAGTGCTGTGGAATCAAAATGGTGGTTATTAAGCGATTTGAATCTCTGGTAGAAAAAGGCAAACTAGTGCAACTATATTGTATAACATTTTAGGATAAGAGCTGGTGACATAAAGAAGATAAAAACTGAATGGCATATGGGACGAATCAGTATATTCACATAGCTAACTGTAAATTGCAGATTTTTATGATCTGACCTTTGAGTTTAATTCTTATGAAGTAAAACTGATTCTCAGAATAGATCCCTATCCAGAAGCTCTTTTAGCAAATGAGCCCACAAAAAAAGAGTTGAAAATCAGTTTAGGCTGAGTTAATCGTTTCCTTTTGTTCACCAGCAGATGCTCACAAAGGACTCCCGGCCCTATCCGTCTTCTGATGCGTGGTGCTTTCAGGGCAGTTTGAGCTGCTTTTCTCCTCTTCATCAATAGATGTCAATAGCAAGCTTCCTACTCCCAAAGACTTCAGCCATTTCGGGACTCGCACCACAACAGTAAGGAGGAAATAGTGACTCCCTTCCCAGCAAGAGTTCTGCTGTTGTGTACTTTCAGCTTGTCCTTAGAAGCTCGTTCCTAATATGACTAGGCATACTTCTGTATTTCATGCTTTGAGACTCTGAAGCTGACCCAATCTTTGGAAGCTTCAGTCATCTCATGACACATAGAATCCCAAAATTTGATGCAGATTCAGTGAATTCAACGCTTTGCAGATTTGCAGGAACATGACTCAGTCTCCTCTTAATCTTGATGAGCTCTAAAGAAAGCATAAGTAAAGAAGCTCAGCAGGGCACATATCCATATCTTTTTCTGTTTCTCCTGTCTTTCTTTGGTTTTGGTTTTGGATTTCCACACATGGAAAGTTCTGTCCAAGGATGGCAATTACATGCAAAATAACCTGATGGAAACAAATGAGTACATTCTCCAGTCATGTACACTGAATGTGAATGAAATGTGAATGAATATTTTCCTTATCCTTTAGTGTAACAGTACAGAGAATCAGAACCTGTTGGTGTTGTTTCTAGTATCCTCTGAATTTCCTTCCCTCCCTTTCTTCCCTCCTTTCTTCCCTTCCTCCCTCCCTCCTCCCTCCCTTTCTCCCTTTCTTCCTTCATTCTTTATGCTGCAAGATAGCAATCCACAATCGATAATTCAGCATGACAAACTCAAAGAAACCGTCTGGTACCAAACTATATGTGCATCTGCTGGGTAACTAGCTTTGCCACTTTCCTCTCATTCCCAGCTAAAAATAAATAACTAAGAAGGTGGTGGTAGCAGCAGCCAAGAGAGCAGAAATGGCGATACACTGTCTCTCTTATATCAGCCAGGGATTTGGATTGCAAGGACAGGTGCCTGCCAGTTAAGTGCACTGCCTGCATTTTCCTGCCATTCACCTGCCCAAAGAGCAGATCACAAATCATGCCAGTTGTTCACAGAGGCACCAGCAAATGTCAGCATGCTTCAAGTGCAACAGCCAGCAGCCTTGCTGAAGCTAGCACATAGCTGTGATGGCAGAAAGCCTGTGTCATAATCTTCTTCTGAACAGTTTATTTTTTATTATTATTTTTTGGATGATAAGTGGAAGAATAAACTTCTAGGAGTTATGGAGGATTCAATTACTGATAAATGCTGAAGTAAAAAGCGTTAATGTCTGGGAATCCAAGGAGCTCCCATCAGAAAAGTTCAGTGGCATCTCCAAGTGACTTCTTCAGATAAATTTGCTCTAAATGTTTTGTTTTTCAAGGCAAGAATTTTGCAATATATTCCCAGTTTCCCTATCCTCAAGACTTCCTTAAGAGAGGCAAGGAGAACAGATATCTAAAACCAGTTGTGGCGGTTTATTCTAACCAGATATTCTTCAGTATAGAACACATCACATCTCAGTAAATTCCCCTTGCACAGATTACCAAACCAGAGAGACAGAATTTAGGACCATATATAAGTCACTATAGTCCTCCATTTGATCTTGAAATGCAAAATTTGAAATTATTATCATTGTAACTCCATTACATATTAGTCCCTAGTGTTGCTATGTGGCAGTTGGAATGTAAGAACACACTTCAGGACATGCTGTTGGGAGAATAAGGAGAAGTCCTCCAGGAGAACAGGCTCAGACTTATTACAAATCCCATCTCATCTGCTTGACTCTCTTATAGAGACCCTGCAGGGAAGGACGATCAAGGCTCCCATTTCCTATGCCTTCAGGAAGTTCATCATTTCAGTTTGATCAAGCTGATGTCTGGTTGCCCTTGTGGTGTCTGAAAAAGAGCAGATCAGGTACTGGCAGGCTGAGCTGTTCTCTGAAAAAGAAAAGAATTGGCACCAAGATGGAGTTTCTTATTTGGAACCTGAATTCTGGCCTGAGGAGTAGTACTCAGGGTACTACCATAGGCTTTTGAAAGCATGGGCTTCAGATTGCTGTTCACACTGCCTGAGACCCCTGAACACTGGCTCAAAGTGACCCCTTCCCAAAAAGACCATTTAATAGCTGATTCTGCCAATGCCAATTCTCAGTCATAAGTGTGACTCTCTTTAGGAGTCCTACCTTTCTTTACCTATAAAAGGGACACAGTGCTCTTCAGGCCCTCAGTGATACAGGACTTTCCTGATTGAATTCTTGCTTGGAGCTCAAAAGATAAAATTGAATCACACCTGTGTTCTATCTAAATATCCAGCCTTTGATTAAAATTTCCTGAAAGAAAACCTTTATCACATCAGTTATTTCAATAGTCAATGAGGTTTCTGTCTTCACAATTGTTTTTCTTGAGCTTGCAGTCTTTGAAGGATTCTGTATGTTTGTATCTTTCTCTTACCAGAGGTATGTTCCAAGTAAGTCATAATTAAGTAAACTTGTCAATTCTTTCTGACAAGCTAGAGAGACAGAGCTGTAGGGATATCTGAGTTAACACATTTTCTAGAACTTAAATAGTTATTGTTGGAACAGAAAAGGAAGTAGTTACTAGTGGTATTTTTTTTCCTTCTCTCTCTTTCTTTCTTATATTGAAAGATACTAAGACCTTCAAATTACTTGCTTATTTTAAGACAGAAGGAAAAATCAAAATAACTTGTTTTTTCTCTAAGTATCAACCCAAAGAAAATTGTATTGGATTATTTGTTTTTTGCTACAACGAAAAGCCTTTGCAGCTGAAAAAATAGCAAGTACAAATGTCTCCCATTGATGACAGCAAAATTACAACTGGTGGAGTAGAGCTTCATAAATCAGGATTTCCTAAAAACTTTTGAGTTTTTCCGTGATTGACAGCACAGTTAGGAATGCTGGAAACAGATTCTGCTGCAGCAGGCAAGTGACTAGGAAAAGCTCAAGTACAGGCATCACAGTGGCACAAGGCTGAGTTACTTTTTAAAATTTCCATCCCTAATGATGGTTTCTGCCACATGAGTTCTATCTTTCACTCCTGTTTCACATCACACTATTCCTTTGCAGGCACTTTGGCTAACAGGCATCCCCTGACTTGAAGATGTTTTGCAGGGATGCGTTCTGTCTGCCTGCCAGCTGAGAACTCCTTATCATCACAGCCTGTCAAAAATCCCCTTATGTTTAGCAACAGTTGCTCTTGCTGCTCTTCTTTCTGGTTGGTAGCATTATTATCTCTTCTGCAAGAACAGTTTTCATGTCTGTCATTTCAACGGCTCTGAATTTCTTATTTTTGTCAGGATTGATGGCAGTGATGCTATTCCTGTTTGTTGTACAATCTCCAGGACTGACATAATGAGTCATTCCTGTGTGCTCTGTGATTGTCTGGTCAAGCTCTTTTCATAGAGGAGGGAGGCTTGCAGAAAGACTGGATAAGGAATATTGCCCGACTAATGCCTTAATGTAGCTTTCTATGATGTGACTAAACCGTGTATGGCAAAAGTTTGACATATGAGTTTATTTTACTGAAAAACAGCAAATGGAAAGAAACCAAAGTTTTTACAGTGGCCTGTGGATATATTCCTGTGGCTTTTCCAAAGGCAGGATTAAAAACACTCTAGTGATTTGATAGGGAAGAGAAATACAAAGATGAGTTTACTGAGCATGGAGGGAAGGATTCACACTAGTCATCTTTGGTTTTCCATGTAAAATTGAAATGGCCAAGGAAACATTTGTTACCATCAAACTCCTTTCTGATGGTAAATGATTATTCAGCTAGAGTTATACAAAAATTTACCAGAAACACTTGGGGTTTAGTGGGGAGCTGGGAAGTATTTTTACTTTTTGTAATTAAATTCATTTGTCCGCTGAAGTGTAAACAAGCTAACACAGATCTTGAGTCTCACAAATACAAGATCTAAGTGTAGTTTGGCTGAGCCACAGAGGTCCTGTCTCCAAGAATGTCAGTAGCAGATGTCTAGGGAAGGCAGCAAGAAGAGGTCAGGTCTGCAGTAATATTTCCTCAAAATACAACCTCAGTAACCAGTTACTTGTAGGTTAGGGAGTATTCTAGTCTGGAACTGCTTTTTTTTTGTTTATTTGGATATCCTCAGAAGGGTTTTATTTATTTTCTTTTTTGTCTAGGTTTTTCAACCCAAGTAACAATTAGCATCCAAATTATGCAGTCACAAAGTATTCCACAGTTTACCATCGATTTACGAAAGAAATATCCCCTTTTTTTCTTTCACACTTGCCACCCATTAGTTCCATATAAGGTCTCATTGTTTTGTTTTAACTGGCTTTGTCTTGGAAGAGACAATGGATATCTATTTCCTATTTATCTTCTACAGGAGAAGTATGATTTTAGAGAGCAGTACCGTATCTCTTGTCAGTTGTCTCATGCTCTCCTCAGTCACTCCTTACAGAAGCTGTGCCCTACTTTGACAGCTCTCCTTCTCTAGACTTTTTTCCAGCTCTGTTACATCCTTGTGAAGGCAAAGAGGCCAGAACTGCATGCACTGCTCAAGATACCACCACCACAGGCTCTATGCTGGCATAATCATAAGTACTTGTTGTCCTCTGTTTCCTACCAGTTCCTAATTTCTGATTTATTTTCTTCACTGCTTCTGTACACTGAGATGGTGTCTCCACGGAAGTGTGCACTGTAGCGCAAAGATCTCATTTCTGAAAGACAGTGGGAACAGACCTTGAGGCCCACCACCAAATAGGTAAAACTAGAATTGCTTTTTCTTTTATGCATTATTTTACATTTACTGACATCAAATATCTTCTGTTTACTCAGTTACTTTATCTTGTCAGGTCCTTCTTCGACTGTGAAGAGGCCCTTGTCCTTACCACCCTAAATAACTTACTATCATCAGTGTACCTTGTCACCTCATTATTCACTCCTTTTGCCATATCACTTATGAACATGTTGAACAGCACAGGCCAGAACACAGATCCTGCAGGATTTCACTCTTGACTTCCCTCCACCTTTCGTTCCTAACCTTTTCTTTCCTATCTTTTAGTCAGATAGAGTCATGTCAGAGTTTTGGTTCTCATCCCACGGCAGCTTAGTTTCTCTAGCAGGCAATGATGAGGAAACCTTGCTGAAAGCTTTCTGGATTTTCAAGTAGGACAAAACAGCTGAACCTTCCTGATCTGCATGCTTCAAAGAACTAATAGGAAAGCTTGTATCTGTAACCACTGAATATGTTGAACCAAATCTGAGATATTTTTTTAAAATTGAGACCACTTTACGCATCATTCTCCTTCCACTGATCAGCTCTGCCATTGCTTCTGTGTCTACTTAGCAGACAGAAGATAGTGATACTTATTCAGCCTCAGCAATATCCTTTCTGCTAATCCAAACATCATCACAAGCTTGACTGTTGTTTTAAGCTGTGATTTTCCAGAGTCTGATTTTGTGTAAGGCAACTGATAGCATGATTACCCAAGGCCAAGAAGTGTGTGTTTCGTTGTTTGAATGATACTTCCTGGCAAATTTTCTGCTTGTTATTTTGGACATAAACACACACCCTGCATAAAAATCCTCACTGAAATCAGCTTTGAAAACACACAAACCATGTTATGAACGTGTACTAAGTTAAAATATTTTTGACATGTATATACACTCAAAGTTATTAAGAAATATTCATCTTGATATTATTTGAGATGAGGAAAACACTGAGGTACGAATATCAGGAGTTCTAATCAAAATTCCATTGGGACTTCAATTTGGGATTGAATCTATACTAAATATTTGCATCTGAAGCAAAATCCACAAATATTTGGATTTTCATCAGTTCTGCTTGGATGCAAAGCTGTCAGGCACTGCAGCTTTGGCAGTCAAAAATTGCTTTCCTAAATGTTATCTGTGATTCCCACCCACTGGAAAAATTGCAGGAGACCCAGGGGGGCCTCTAGCTCATGTGAAGACAAGTGCCAAAGAAAAGAACTTCCTCAGGGGTTCCTTGTATCTCCTCAGGGGTAGTCTGTCACCTCCAAACCTATGTTTCATTTTCATGGAGGAATAATTCCTTATGGCAACTTTCCCTGATTCTCCCTTGGAGCAGGGCGATTCCCAGCAGCCACAGATGCTGCAGTCTTACAACTTTGTTTAAACATCTGCTTAGATTAAGAAAATATTAGCACAATACTGGGCACAACGGTCTTTCCATAAAAGGATTTTAAAATATCTCTGCTCACAAAGTATTGTTTTCCCCAACATGCAAGAGAGGGAACTGATGGCACATGTAAAATTTCAATGAGAGTATATATTTTTCAAAAATCCTTTGAGGAAAATGTCACAGCTTGTGTCATAGCTTCAGAGAGGCAAGAACCTAATTCCTGATGACGAATGTTTTGAAACCTTATTGCCTGACAGAAATACTGACTCATTCTTCTTTCTCAACTTAGAATCTCACATATAAGATCTATCAGCAAAATCATCAACTTTGATGTTGTTTTATTAGCTCATCTTTTTTTTATAACTATAAATTATTTAGTGAAGTGTTAAGCAATTAACAGAATAAAAAACACCGGCTTTTCCTTTTCCTGTTTTTCATCTTTCTAAGACCTACTTTGTTTATATGCACTTTATGTTTCTGGATATCTAGAAAATACATCCCACTTACAAATAAAGATTAGAAATTAATTTGTTATTCAGAGTTGATCCCTTCAGCAAATGATCATGTAAATGAATGTTGGTTGTGAGATTTGCTCATGTTGACTGTGTAGTGTGACTACTATTGCAAGATCTTTTTTCTCTTCATAGACACCTTGGGCCCAGTGGCTGACTAAAATAGGAAGCATTCCTGCCTCCTGCCTGAGGAGACAACTCCTGAAATTGCAGAACTGTTTCCAAGATGGTTATTCAGGAACTTGGAGCAACTGTGTATGCATCAACACTCCTCCTCCGAAAACCTTCTCATTGGCACGAATGCACTCACACAGGAAAGGAGAGAGGACACAGAATGTAACCACACCAACATCTGTATCTAAAGAAATACCTTGGCTAGTGCATGGATGAGTTATTTCACACCCACTTTGCCCCTGCAATGTCAGTAGAAGGATAAAGCAGTGATATCGTGCAGTGGAAGAAAACACGTGAAGAAGCAAACAGATACACAGATCAAGGCAAATCCAAAGCTGTTGCACTGAATATAGCAAAGTGCCATTCTTGCCGATATACAGACCTCTTTCTTTTTCTTTTTTTCTTTTTCTTTTTTTTTTTTTTTTTAGGGGTTACTCAGCAATGCAAAGTTTTTGTGTGGAAATTCAAACCTTACGCTCGCTTATATTTTAACTATAAGACTATCCCTCCTGCTAAAAATAAGTTGACCCTGGGCTGAGCAAAGTATTGGACTGAGTTTTGTGTTAGTAATGAAATCTTATTGCCAGCAAAGTTTTAAGTTTCACTGTGAACCTTTCACTCTGTTCTAACTTCATAATTCTTTGAAAGCCTAATGCTGAAATATTTTTCCTTATCAGTTTATGTCTGTATATATATATGTGTAAATATGTACTCATATAAAATAACAAGTGATATATGTAAACATTATATATATATAATATGAAGGCAAGATTGTGTGGCTATTGGTATGAAATAGAAATGTCTACATTACTCATGACTGAAAAACCATGAATGCTTTTCTCAATGAGTGCAAGTACAATGCTTCTGTCAAGCCAAGTTGGTACAAGATTAAGAACATTATAATTAGGTATAAAAGTGGGAGCTGAAACTGTAAGTTTCACTTCAGTCTTAAGAATAAGAGTCACAACTGCTGCAATGTGTTTATTTTAGCATAGATAAGTAAATATACAGGCCTAGTTTACTGCTAATGACTTACAAAGACTGAAATAACAACCACCCACTTAATGTTCACTACCATTATATTGATATCAACACAGCTTTGTGTCAGTACTGCTCAATTTTATGATAAAAAAAAAAGGCAGGAAAGAGGGAGAGAGTCTGGGCCACACCTCATGCTTAGTTATACTAAATCTTTCTGAGGTCTTTGACAAGAGAATGGGGTTTTAACTTTGCTGAAATTACTGATCTCCTCTTCATTCAGGTCTGTAAAAAGTCACAGCATAGCAGCTCTCGTCAAGGCCTGGTTTAAGATCAGAGATAGCTAGGTTTTGTTGCCAGTGTTGTTTTACAGTGCCAGAAGAATTAGGCCACAGCTGATGTTCAAAACATTAATGTTTTAGATTTCTGAACAGACAGCTGTGCACATCCAGCACCGAGAGCAAAATGTTCCCAAGTGTCACTTTGGGAAGAGAAATAGAAAGGGTTCATGCTCACCCTAGCAAAGTTTAGAGCGTGTTGCTCCAGGCACAGGTATAAATGTCACTCTGCCTAACAGATAGCACCTTGCAAACCATTGATAGAAAAGCACTTCCTTTTCCAAAGAAACCACAAGGGTGGAAGAAGCAAATCTTGGACAAATGACAAGCAGTTACTGTGTGCAAGGGCAGGGCTCGTATGTATGTATATATACACACACACACACACATATATATATACACACACAATCATTAACACAGTGATTTTAGATAAGGTTCATCCCACTTAATTAGAAACATCTTGCTACATCTGAGTTGGGCTTCTTAGGCACCCTTCCCACTACCCCAGATTCTGCCCCTGGAGGTATTCTAGAAGGTGCAGGAGATAACGACAGTGGTGAGCAGATCCTTAACCTTGCTTGTTCAGAGAATCACTTCTGTGTGTCACTTTGATCTTCAGTTTAGGCATCTTGTTAACTAAAAAGGGCAGGAGCAAAGGTGGTTTCTGCTCAAGTATTTTACTTGAGAAAAATGTTCCCTTCTACCTCTAACAGCTTCTTCTTTCATGCTTGCCTCTTCAATTTATTATTAGTTAAACATGGGATTGTGAATGAATGTTTCTGAATTTTAAACCTGAACTTTTGCAAGCACCAGGATAGACAATCATATCCTTATGAAAAACACAGCATGGTTCTAATTAATTTTTTCAAACATCAGTGTCTCAAGGCTTCAAAATATTTTTCATCACAACGTAATCATCAAAATAATAAAAAAATCCCTCTGTGTTCATTGGAGTCTAATTGTTTACAAATATTGTAAATCATCAACAGTTAGAAATCTGGGTTTTTTAAAAGTCCTTTGTTTTCTTTTTTTGCCACTTTTCATTTGTGCGGGAAGGTATATGGAAATAATGAACAGCATGTTAAAACAAAAAAAAGCAACAAGGCTGACAGTTTTTTGGGCAAGTTTCAGCTTAATTGGATTTCAAGTGGCAAAGATTAAGAAACTCCCCCAGACCACGGCTGACACAAGGAAGAGACAAAGCAGTATTTGCTGAGATGCATTCACTTTCCCAAGACCTAGATGCTTCACATTGCAAAAGACTGAAAAGTGCAGTGCTATGCAAAAATTTTCCATTTTACCTTGTTGGGATAAGACAGCGGCACTGGCAGCTAATAATATACCACATCAAATATACTTTTTTAATATGAAACCCCTTTAACATAGCTTGGTCTTAACACCTGGTGCCTAGAAACAGCAAACCCGAGAACAACAAGACCTCAAGATCTTAAGAACATGTGGACAAAATCTGCTCATGTGCTGGCATTTTAATTATGTTTCCCCTGACCCTTTTCCCATGTTCTATAAAACAGACCGACGATATTGGGGGGAGAAGGGGGGCTGAACCCACCTCAGTAGCACCACCTCAGCTAAAAAAGATGAGCAGAGCATTCAGAGTATTATTAGCAAATAAAACCAAACCAAACAAAAAATATATTGGAAATTAACAAGGAAGTTGAAGCTGATACTTAAAATAATAGTGTAAAGAGCTGTCACATAGTTTCTCTTAATAACTTCAAGGACACCTTCTTCTGGCTTTTAAGCAAGGTCATAGGCAGTGTTATGTCCTTCTATGGAGTCAGATCGTTTCTCTTCCCATCCTCCATGCAAAAGGCAAGCAGGGTGAAATGGATTACAGAGATTACAGATGCTTGTGATCGAACACACCATTGAATTGGGGGAAGCAGCCTCCGAGGCGATGAATTCCAGCCCCCAAATTCAAACCTGAAAACAGCCCAGATGGAATTATTCCATTTGGAGTCTGAATGAAAGAGACAAACTTCGACATAGCCAGGACCCTGCAAAAGGCCCTAGGCATGAGCACTATGTGAGGAACCCTGCTAGTACATGCCAAGGAGGGGTTGGTGTCACTAATCTAATGGGGAAATTGTACTGCATGCAAAGTAATATCACATTGCAAATTCTCCAGGCTGAAGTTGCCAAAGTGAAGATGCTGTTTCTTAGTGTTCAAGTGCTTAATTAGTCAAAGCTTAATCTTATCACTGATAGCACTGCTTTGTCCTGTTGGCAATATTTGTTTTCAAAAACTAATTAAAACAAGCTGATAAGTCCACCTGGGACAAGTTTTTCTCTCTGAGTCCTCATTAACAGCTGAATGAGGTTACACAGATTGCATCTAGGAATATGAAATTTAACAACCAAAGAAACAGCACAGGGAAGGCTTATTTCCTCTGACAGTCATATTTGAGCTAGTCATGATGATGGGCTGAGCAGAGCATGGATTCACTGCCCTGAGGCTCCAAACAGCAAGAAAAGGATAAGGCTCACTGTACCCCAGTGACTCAAGGCACAGCTGTCCATAACACCTTGTGCAGAGCAGCGGACAAGAAGGGGAAGATGCCTGAGCAGTGCTGAGAGGTGGCTGGGCTACTTGTAGGCTCCTCAGGTATGATCTGAGTCTCTTTCACAACGACAGACTATTGCAGACTATTGTAATGACAGTTTGCTTCCAGACAGGTATTACTGCAAAATACATGCTTTCTCTGCTGCCTACCTCGTGTCAGCAGGAGCAGAGCAGCACCTAGAGGCCTGATTCTCAAAGAAAGGAGTTATCTGCCCTTACCACTCTGTTGCACCTCACTCTTAGCATGAATCATAGAATCACAAAATATTCTGAGTTGGAAGGGATCTACAAGGATCATTAAGTCCATCTCCTGGCCCTGAACAGGACCATCCTCAAAAGTCACACCCTGTGCCCCAAAGTATCATCCAAATATTTCTTGAACTCTTTCAGGTTTGGTGCTGTGACCACTTCCCTGGGGAGCCTGTTCCAGTGCCCAGCCACTCTCTGGGTGAAGAACCTTTTTCTAATATACAACCTAAACCTCCCCTGACACAACTTCAGGCCATTCCCTTGGGTCCTGTCACTGGTCACTACAGAGAAATGATCAGTGTCCACCCCTCCTCTTCCCCTCATAAGGAAGTTGTAGACTGCAATGAGGTCTGCACTCAGTCTCCTCTTCTCCAGGCTGAACAGACCAAGTGACCTCAGCTGCTCCTCATGCGGCTTCTCCTCAAGGCCCTTCACCGTCTTCGTTGCTCTCCTTCGGACACTCTCCAATAGCTTAGTATCTTTCTTATATTGTGGTGACCAAACTGCACACAATATTCAAGGTGAGGCCGCACCATCCACAGCTGCTCCAGTATTAACATAAAACTCATAAGCTTGAGCGGAGGAAGGAAGCTGAAGTGGCAGTGACTATGACAGATGTTGCAAAATGTCAACTTATTCATAACAGAAAGTCAGGCAATCTTTTGAAACCTTTTTTTTTTTTTTCCCTCCTCCCCCCTCCCCTTTTTTTAATGTGCAGACTTCAAAGCAATGAATTGTGGCATCTGTAACAGCTACCAAACCGTGCCAGTTGAAGCCAATAGAGCACAGTCCACAGTGATAGAATGCAAGTCATGCAATTATTTGAGTTTGCAGTCCTGGTTTTTGAAAAAAACATATGGTCTGCAGCAAGGAAGCCAGGATATTTTAAAAGAGCTCCTACAGAGTTTCAAACTTTGATTTTACAGAGGTGTGGGAAAAGAAGCAGACTCCATTCAGGCTCTGATATTTAAATACATGTGTTGCCATTTTGCTTATTGAAGAGAGCTGTGCTGTGCTTTTACATATGCAGGGTGTATTCCGAGTTTCTAAGGAGCAGGCAGCAACATATAGGTATTTCGCACATTTCCGCCTTTTTGTTAACATTTAAGGAAACGGTATTGTACCCTTAGTGAATACCAAGTGGCCTGAACAGCTTTTAAAAAAAGTCTAGCATATCAATGTGAAAAAAATCCTGTTAATTGTCACAATGAAACTGTCCATCCAATTATTCATAGTCACTGACTATTTTATATTGAAACACTGTTGTCAATGCAAAGTAAGGATCTGTGAGGTTACCTCGGAACCTATGGGCATAAATCCTGATGACAAAATAATGTGAAACACTCTGTTTGAAACATGTCCCTGACAGGTCAAAATGAGTATCTGTGCTGTGTCCTTACCTGTTCACTCCACACTGAGGGCTGCCAGAGCTGAAAGGCAAGTCTAGCCAAGTTGTGCTACCATGAGCTCCAGTTTCCATTTATTCATAATTTATATTGCAAATATCCCTCCAGTCTCCTCATTCTCCCTTGACCATGAAGGTGTCTTAGTCTAAACTCCACCTTTTAAAAGATGTGAATATCCAAATCAGGCTTCTGTGCCAGTGTGTGTCTCCAGGACACTGTCTCAGGTTTCTCAGGTAGCTATATTTGCTTTAATGCTAAGAAATCTAGTAGCTGCTCTTTGGCTTTATCTTATAGCTTGCTACCTACAACCCTTCAAAAGCCCTTATCACTCCTGGATGTTGAAAAGCTAATCCTCGACATAAAGCAAGCCTTACATAAAACATAAAAAAATCAGCACTAGGCACAGCCACAAACATGGTATAGGATGTTTCTGTTTATTAGATGAATTATAACTCTGTTTCCAATGTCACTTTTTTATTGTCTGCCCTTTAAATATATTTTAGATATATATTGCTTAAGGCTAAGCTCCCAGGAAATGTGGGACATCTTCCTTAGTTTTCAACATCAGAAAGTATCCTTGTCACATCTGGTTTAAACCTACACCTGACACAAATCAGAGCTCTGACTAGTAACTCCGGCAACAGGTCCAGATTATTTGGCTGAGCTGCAGCTGCAGCAAAGCCCTTTGACCTCAAATACAACAAAAGATATTAAACCTATTCTGAAAAGTTGACTAGGTTAGCTTCAGAGTGTGAGATCTTAAGTACATATTTTTCATGAACAGAAGAGAAACACCAGTCAGCTCAGAAAACTGGATTTGTTCTCATCAGCAACCAGGTGCTGCTGCTTTATGGGACTACCAAAACTCTTTACCCCAAGGTTGTGCAGGCTTTCACGAAGCCTTTCTACTTGCTACTCCCCATCTCCTCAATCCGTATCTTCCTACATACATCATACTGGTCACTGAACTCTCTCTGGTTCAGCAGAAGTCATCTTCTATGAAGCTTCAGCAATCTTCTACTCCATGCCCATGGTCTGAGTAACTCAGAAAAAGAGTCATGCAGCAGCAGAGACCCAGCAGAGTGGTTTTCTTCTGAGAGGCTGAGAGGGCCCAGCCAACGTGCTTTCTCTTGTATCCTTGCTCAGAGATGTTGATGCTGTCTCAACTTTTCTTCTGGTCTCCTTGAAAACTTCTCACAAGGGAAGGTTGAAGGAGTTAAATACATATGGTTTGGCTACAGGATCACTGAGTAAGGCTGTGATAATGTTTTCTAATGTCTGAAGTACATAAAAACCTATGCAAGAGTGGTATTATTTAGGCTTATAGAGAATGTGTAACTATCAAGAATGGGATGGCAACTATTAAAGCACACGATGCAGGAGTGTTTCCTGACAGGAAGATCTGCAAGTTATGAAATCATCCCTAAAAGAAAGTTATCAGCAGTCAGGCCTCAATCAACTGTAAAGCAGACAAAGTTTGTTATTACTAGAAATGTTATAGAAATGAGTTCTATCTGATTTCACTTAGGTCTCTAGGAGCCTCTAGTGCTCTCACAGGATTTGTACAGAACTGTCAGGTATTTGCAAAGTTACTCCCCTATTCACATTCAATTGCTTGTTTTTAAATTGTGCCCCCATTCTAACAAATTCTTTCCTGTTTCTGAACAATCAAAGTTCTCCTGTGTAAGAAGCCCTCTTGCCTAATGAAGTGTATTTGGGTGCAGTTGATAAGTCTCATGCTCTACAAAATGCTGCAGAGAAGGAATGGAGAAGAATGCACTCAGAAGTGGTTAAGCTAAATTCCAAACCATTTTGACAACTGCTTGGATCCTTGATTCTGGTCTTAAGAGTCTCTGCCTGCTTACAGAATCATAGAATCAGCCAGGTTGGAAAAGACCTCTGAGATCACCAAGACCAACCCTTGAAGCACTACCACCGCGTTTACTAGACCATGGCACTAATTGCCACATCCGGTCTCATCTTAAAAACTTCCAGGGACAGAGAATCCACCACTTCCCTGGGCAGCCCATTCCAATGCTTGATTACCCTCTCTGTAAAGAATTTCTTCCTAATATCCAACCTAAACCTCCCCTGGCAGAGCTTAAGGCCATGTCCTTGTCTTACTGCTGGTTGCCTGGGAGAAGAGACCAACCTCCACCTGGCTACAAACTCCTTTCAGGTAGTTGTAGAGAATGATGAGGTCTCCTGTGAGCCTCCTCTTCTCCAGGCTAAACAACCCCAGCTCCCTCAGCCTCTCTTCATAGGACTTGTGTTCAAGCCCCTTCACCAGCCTGGTTGCTGTTCTCTGGACCTTGACATCTAGCACCTCAATCTCCTTCTTGAACTGAGGGGCCCAGAACTGGGCACAGTACTCCAGGTGTGGCCTCACCAGCGCTGAGTACAGGGGAAGAATCACTTCCCTGGTCCTGCTGGCCACACTGTTCCTGCTACAGGCCAGGATGCCATTGGCCTTCTTGGCCACCTGGGCACACTGCTGGCTCATGTTCAGCTTCCTGGCAATCCAGACTCCCAGGTCCCTTTCTGCCTGGCTGCTCTCCAGCCACTCTGTGCCCAGCCTGTAGCGCTGCAGGGGGTTGTTGTGGTCAAAGTACAGGACCCAGAACTTGGCCTTGTTGAACCTCATCCTGTTGGAATCAGACCATGTCTCCAGTCTGTCCAGGGCCCTCTGAAGAGCCCTCCTGCCTTCCAGCTGATCAACGCTCCCCTCCAACTTGTTGTCATCTGCAAATTTGCTAATGGTGGACTCAGTCCCCTCATCTAAATCATCAATAAAGATGTTAAACAGAACTGGGCTCAACACTGATCCCTGGGGGACACCGCTAGTGACTGGCCGCCAGCTGGATGCAGCACCATCCACAAGCATTCTCCGGGCCCGGCCCTCCAGCCAGTTCTTAACCCAGCAGAGAGTGCCCCTGTCCAATGTGTGGGCTGCCAGCTTTTTCAGGAGAATGCTGTGGGAGACGGTGTCAAAGAATAGACGCTGAAGCTTTCCCTTTTGCAGCCTGGGAAAAAACCTGCAAAAGGATCAATTTATATTTGATTTGGTTTTATGCATCTTACAGTGACAAATCGGGAACCTTCTTCACCAATCATTATGTGCTTAGGAGAGATTTTTGTCTCCCAAGAGAATGAAGCCACTCAGATGAGGTAGTTCAGCGCGTCATTTTTGCATTGCATACATGCAATGTATGTAGCATACGGACAGTTTTGCACAACAGAAATAAGCCATTTGCTCATGTGTGTAGACAATCTGCATGTAGCAGATTTTGTGCTTATGAAAACTCTCAAGTAGCAAAAACCCAACAACTACAGCAACAAAAACTAATAAAAACAGTCCTTCCAGATGCAAATTTGGTGCGCAGAAGCACACATGTAGGAGTAGAAATCAACCCCTCATGGCTCCTTTCAACTTCCTTTGAAGTCAGTAGCAAAATTCTCATTGAGTTCAATAAGAACAAGAGGCAGCCCTTGATCTAGTAAAAAGTCCTTATGAGGTTTTATTAGCTCTTTATACAAAAGTTTATTCTAGTTATATATAAAGTACATTTTGACTCCATATCCACCCACAAGCCCTTGTGGCTGGTTGAGAATAATGTGACACCTCCACTCTGCCCAGACTGCGACTGTCACTCAAAGCCCTGGATGCGCAGATGTCAGAAGGATTCCAGTTTACCTAAACAAGTTTTGCTTTTCAGAGAAGAGCCACTAAAGACAGGATGACAGCTCAAGTAGCTTGTGCCCAGCTATTTAAGAGCAGGTTAGGTCAAGGCCATTTCTGGCCACTGATCCAGCCTCCCTCATGACAACAGACACATGACAAATGTCCCTGCTAATTCTGCTCAATCTTGTGGTAGTCTTGGACACAGCTCATCACAGGGGATTAATATCAAGACTGGAGAACCTGGCACAAGATGGAGCTGCTTTAGTGCAGTTCTGTTTCATTCCTTTCTGATCAAGTCCAGAGAGTGGTGATGGGCAGCTATTCCCTCTGCTTGAGGGTGCTCAGCTGTGAATTCTCTAAGGAATCACTCATGTTGCTTCAGCTGTTCTACATTTATATGAACTCTCTGGAAATTTGTGAGACAATTTGGGAAAATTATTATATTTGGTACTTTGTCTGCTCTCCAACTGACTTGGAACCCATGGTGACCAGGCTTAACCAGTACTGACAGGAATAATGTTTCAGCCAAAAGCCAACTGGCTGAAAGCCTACTCAGAAAATATAGAAAAGATGGTGATAGGCAAATATAAACACTGCTGGACCTGGCAGCCACAGCAGCCTCCAGACAGTGACTTATACCTCTGTTATCTCTGTTTCGTGGCACCCAGGCTAGGAGATCAAGACAGGCCATTCAGGAGAAAGTCATGGGATTCCGGGTATCTCCATAAAACTGCTGCTCAGAGGCTGGGTAGTCTGCTCTAGAGGAAGGAATCCTCTTCTGCACAAATCATGGCATCACGAAGGTGCAATACACAAGGAAGTCAACTCAGTCAAGACTATGCAGCCCTGCACCTCAGCCCTAGAAAAAACACTGCTCAGACTGATCCACTATTCATATTTTTGCCTTGAAAACATGAATATTACTTGCCTCATAGGAATTTCACTACAAAGTGTGCAGCAGGATAGAGACCAGCAAGAAATGGCTTGAAGAAATGATACAGCTACAAAATGATGGATGTTCCATTGTTTAAAATATTTATACGAAAATAAATTTTCTTGGATTTTCAAAAGCTTCCCCGTTAACCTGTACTCAAATACTGAAAAAACTACTTCAGGAAGACAAACACTATCATGTTAGGCATTGAAATCCTTTGACTATCTGGAACAAAGGAAAATATTTTGTGGAAAAGTACACATTAGTAGGCTGAATTCATTAAATGCTAGTAATTTTAGCTCAGGTTAAAGCATCTGAGCCCTTAATGGGTTCAAGGGCACAGTATTAATCAACAAAGAAAGTTTCTAATCAAATTTGACCTTGGGAAATTCTCTTATATATTCTTTCTGGGTGATGTTATTGTTTTGGGGGAGCTTATCTACTATCTTGCTGGGAACAACTATCCACTTTAATAAAGTGCCTAAAATAATGTAATAAACACACAGCTTATATCAATAGCATCATATTTCCCCACATAGTATTTGTGTGTGGTTTAATTAGATGGAAGGATTACAGGAAAAGTTTGTGTCATAATGATTCTTTAAAGCGAAACCATAGATCAAAGTTCATAGCTGCCAAATATACAACTTTCAAAACAAGCTCAAGTGCTGCTATTAATCATGGCTGCCGCAGGATTTGATGACAAAGATTAAACTGCTGTAAAGGATACTGCTGTGCATCAGATTCTTGCAACTGTCATCAAATAGTCTGCCAACTATTAACAGGTCAGAAGAGTTGTCCAGCATTTACCATGGGTGGCTCCATCACTGCAGTTGGTGAGGCTGCCTATGCCATGGTGACAACCAGTGACACCCTCCCAGATAGACATTTGTGGGTTGTTATTTTTTACAGTGTGGCTGAAGTCTTAAGGTCTTCCTGTAGAGCAAACAAGAGGGAAACTGCAGGACCTCAGCCTCAAAGCACTGTATCCTCAAAGGAACATCACTTGTGTGGAGTATTTTCTTATTTTCCACATGAAATGCCTTCTCCTTGCTCAGTGCATGTGAAGAGTGCCCACCTGTGGAGCTGAGATGTTGTAAATTCACTCCTAGTTTCACTCTCCATAGATAAGCCCTTAGAGAGTACCTCAAGGAGCAGCTTTCATCTGATTTGCAATTATGCCCACCCTCTCTCCTTCCACACAGGATCATGTAATATCCCTTTGGGAAGCTACAGCATTCGCTTACACAGAAACATAATACGAAGGAAGTATGTAAAGCATACTTTACAGGGCGGCAGCCAACAACCTGTGACCCACCAGCCAGTGCTCTGTGGTGGGTCATCGATAGCCATTAGATGGCATGTAGAGAGTTGTTAACCTACAGACCTATAATATGCTGCTGTCGCTGTTCATATGTAGCAATGTGCTTGAGAAGTGGCCTTTCTGAACTCAACTTTGTGGAGTCTGAAATGGGTATCAGAGTTTTGCACCGAGCTGTTGGATTAACAGATGTGAATGACAGTCTGATGCAACAAGCAACTGAAGATTCAAATCCAAAACCACAGATTTGACTACGGTCTTCAAAGTTTAGGGGAGTTACAGATCTGAATCCAAACTTCACAGCTGCAGCCAGCTATAAAAGACACTTATCTATATAATGGTTTAATCCAAGCTACACTTGAGTATCTGTCATCTGTGGGAATGTTTGGAGACACATCTGGCTGAAAATTTTTAAGCATCATCTCATCTTTGCTAGCAGTATCTTTCAAAAAAAAAAAAAACAAGGAAAAAGGAACAGAACGTTAAGACTTAAAATGAATGGCATTCAATCTCAGACTATTTTAAGTAGTTCAGCCTTTAACTTATCAAACACCTTCATTCAACCCAACACTTGTTAATTGAAACGTATCACAGGTCACTACACTCCTTAACGTAACAGTTCTGCCTTCTACTGAATGTAAGGATGTGACATCAGACAGACATTTTTAGACATTTGTGATGGTATATTTTGATGTTAAGGATCCTTTCTCATAGACCAGTCTTCACTTGCCTTCTCTTATTTAAATTTCATTTTCCAAGGCTTCCCTCTCTCCACAAAAAAAAATTCCTATGTGACTGAAACATTCAGTATTACAACCTCCAGATGTTTGGTCCCCTTCTCCCCCCCACCAAAATGTGGGTTATCTAGTTATAGCAAAGTGGAAGAAATGCCTGCTTAGATTAACTGCTTTTATATTCATTGTAAGATGCTTTTTAGTTACCACCAGAGTATAACTGGATTGCATGGGCTTGGCATGTAATGAGTTCTCCCTGAGAATTGGTCTCTTAACGTAGTTTTGGGATCTGTTTAACACTTGTGAAGCTACACTTCTGTGTAGGATTTACTAGAACGACACAAATGGCATTCGCTTGCACATCTTTGTGTGACACTGACAACGTCCTCCCTGAATATGGGGCAGGTAATCTGTAGTGCATGCTGTGTCAGCAAGGCATTTATCATACACCAACAGCGATCGTCTGGGTGACATATCAAAGGGTCTTTGCAGATGTCTCTGGAAGCATTAGTGCCCCTATTGCACTTCAAAGAACGCAAAGACTATCCAGGAACATTTCCCTGAATTGGGATCCATTTTTCTGGTTTTCTGGTTTCTGCCATCTTACATTTAAATATGGCATCTGGTTTTCTTCTTACTGAGAACCATATACCGAGTACAGTAACCAGGAAAGGGTGGGGAGGTGTTTTCCTCTGGGTTAGTGAAAAATATTGCCTGAGGAATGGAAACATTGCTTTGATTGTGATACAGCCTCTGTTTTTATTACTTTTCTCTGTAAAATACAGTAAAAACATTGTGGGAAATATATAGTCAATTATCTGCAGTGGAAAGGAATATATGGGGGATGGAGCACCAAGTTCCACCCTTGTCTTGTCTTTCATTGTGAGACAGACTATGGCTCAAAAACTGCAGAAGCACAAAGTTAAAAACAAAATATGAGCATGTAAAATGCAAGAAGCCAGTCATCCATACGAAAAGCACCACAAAGGGACAGAAAAACGCCCAAGAGAGTTATGACTACAGCTGCTGCATGGGTAAAGCACTCTGGAACAGAAAAGGGGATGGCTTAGGGTCTGAAAATGTGGTATCCATAAAGCTCAGGTCGAGGGCACTATTACCACTGGCCACAGTTGAGTCCAGGTTTCCTCCAATGTGCTCTAAATTTATTCTTGGCTCAGTATTATAGCATCCAAATAAAATCCAGTGGTGTGCAAATGAACCTAAGGGTGCAGCATAGTCAAAGTGGCTGCAGTACTGACAAAAGCCAAGTCTGTGCTGGAACTACACTTAACATTCGCTGCCATAGACCAGCTTTTGGGCAGCACAAGTATTTTCAAATCATGCTTTATCCTTCCTGATCCGTCTTTGATGTCAGGTCTTCTTTTAGGCTACAGCCCCATAACACGGGCAAATACCCTTGCGAGAGGTGCACTGAGTTACGTTTGGATAGAACTACGCGTTGTGGGTGCCATCACAGCACCTGTGACATTCCAAAAGTGTATGGTGGGACTGCAGGGTCTATTTGGGCTATCTGCACTTCTCCTGCCACTCATTGCTGCAAAAGTGGAGCACTGGTGCTTGTCTTGAAAACTGTTGTTGCTGCCAACATTTAGAAAGGCCACAATGGAAATATGTGGAAATTTATCCAGCTCATGGAGGTTTAATGCTCATTCTGGTGGAGTGGAACATGTTGGATATTAACTATTTAAGGGTAATAAACCTCTGAAAGTGACAGATAAAGTTCAGGAAAATGTTTCTATTTGCCCACAGTATTTTTATTCTTCCTGATAGCAGTGCTGACCTGATTTACTAAGGCTTCTTAAAAACATTTACTTTATGGACTTCAAATTCTGAAACTTGCTGGAAGTGCTCTGTGTGGACATTGGGCACCAAACTATCTGAGATAGTTTTATGGCCTATTCAACATTATTTTGGAAGAGTAAGTGGTGACTGCATAGGACTTGTGCTTTTTTGGGTAACCAACAACTTTTTCAGAGCTTGAACATAACAACACTGACAAAAAGCAAAGTTGAATTCTCTAGAAATGATATTTCCTAATGAAGCAAGTCATCACCTCTTACAAGTATGTGCTATCTTCACATGCTAGTGTTTTGAATTAACTGGGTAGCTGAGGAATATGGTGGAACATAAGACAGAAAAAGAATTTTCCTCCATTTTTGCATATATTAAATTGACATATCAACAACTTTGTGTTAAATAAAAGGCGAAATACTGAATCTGAGGTTCACACTAATGAAGAGCTCAACTGACAAGTTAATATATTTTGTCAGCTGAAGTGCAAAGTCAGCTCACAAAAACCATTAACTCAGGTAATTAGATAAATTGCAAGCTTTTTAAACATACCTACATAGAGACTGACTAGGAATATTTTCTTTACAGGAAAAATATATCCATAGAATCTGTGAGCTACTTCTGATGATGATTTGTATTTCTTCTGCTGAACTGCTCACGGTATAGGCTTACTAGTATTGAAGACAACAATGTCCATAATTTTCAACTTTCTCCTGATGTCCTCTGCTGAAGCAGAAATGAGCCCTCTCAGAGCCTGATTGAGCTATTCAAAAAAAAAAACCAAACAAAAAAAAGGCTCTTTGGCTCTTCTCTTACTAAAAACAGAAGCCTTCATTCTCTCTGGAGGCCTGATATTTATGATCAAGCATTTCATGCCTACTTCTCTTGCCCTAATTCTGGTCATTTGCAACAATTATCGTGTTAAGTGACTATGAAACCAGAGTCTCTGAAGTAATCAGATTTTCAGGCCCTGTGCCCTATGTCACAGAGAATCATTTATTGCAGTAGAATGGGAAATAAGGCCACTATGCATAACAGTATTTCTGGAGGCAGAAATGTTGCTCATTGTTGAGTAACAGTATACTCATATGATTATAGGTTGCAAATTGTCAAATCAATGGATTTTTGCATTTAGAACTAGCAGAACAGAGAGCAAATGACCAAAAAACAGCAGAGAGAGAAAACACGCAGAGTACCAAGCTCCTGCTCAAGTCACATGGGATGCCATGGGCTACAAGGAAGCAGCCAACCTCCATCATTGGCTAAAGAGCCTGGCAAGCAGCTCAGTCCCTTTTTCCCATGTAAAACCCTCACAGCTCTGCTATCAGCATCAGTATCTCCTTGTACCCAACATCTGTTGGGATCTTTGCGTACAAATAACAGAGAGGATCAACAGCAAATGGTTAAACTGAACCACATCAGAATTGTGGACTAGCTGCAGCTTGTTGTATCAGGTCTCTCAAATCCAGAGCTTAAATCAGAGTCACTTCCTTTATTCTTGCAGAACTTGTAGAGGAAAAAAGGCCCAAGCCTCTCAGTTTTCCAAATGCAGTAAAAAGTGTTTGAATACACACTTTAATATATTTTCTGTGGCATTTTTGTAAAATACAGATATATAATTATAGATATAATGCATATATAGCATTTACTGTATTGATAAAAAGCTAGTCTTTTCACAATGACACACCAGTATTTACAATATGAATCAAATTTTAAGGAACAAATGAAACAACATTGCGTGGTTATATGATAAGAATAATTTGAGGAAAAAAAAGAGACCACTTCTAAAAATTTCCCAGATGATAAAGTCTTGTCAGGAGCACCTCCATGAACATCCATGCACAACTCTTTTTTTCTCACAAGAATGTGCATGCTTTAGCTCTTCCACATTTCTACCTAGTCACAGCCCTTAAGATAACGTGGGTAATTACCCTTTTTCAAGTACAGATTAATTGTACCATCTTTGCCATTTAAAGATTTGTCCAACTACAAAATTTCAAAGTTTTGGCTACAGCAAGAATTACTATACACAAGTTACTTGTTAATTTAAACCAATAAAGCTATGACAATTTACATAACTGAAAACTTGCCCATCTTCTACACATCTTAGAACCATTTCACGAATCATTAGTGTGAGTTTGCATAGCATTTTCAGCATTGCAGGTCTTTTCTTTAAGATCTGCCTCAAGGACACTCCAATGCCAAAACCAGCAACAGACTTGAAGTACACAAATGCTCTTTCTTATCCTCATATATGAACACGTCCTAGACATTCACCTGTAACATACTGTCCATTGCACAGAAGATGTAAAGATGATCTTCATCTTCAATGTACCGTCATCCTTTTCTGTGAGGCATGAAGTGCTATTATCACATTTTACAAAAAAAAAAAATCTGATAATAGAGAGACTCAGTGAACTGCTCAAGGTCACTCAGGAAGTCTGAGACAACAAAGAAGCAAACCTACATCTCCTCAATTGCATACTCTTGTCTTTCCAACTTTGAATGAGAACTTTATATGTATCTTCTTTAACAGAAACAAATATGCAAGCAATAAAAACAAAGCCTTCTGCAGGCACAGGCTTCAAGATAGCTGTAGTTTCTCTTCTATTCCCAAACAATAAGAAGAGATAGCAAGAGGGCTGTTTCTGCATGCATTATCTCCATCCCACTAAAGAAATACTAGCTGAAATGAGTCCTTCTTGAAGTGGGAGTGGTTAAGCCCACTATTTGCCAGAAAAGACAAAGGAACACTTGAGAAACATGAAAATTCACTTTCACCAAAAAAAAAAAATCTAACAAATGTAAAACTTGAAAGGCTTTAACCTCCTTCCCCCTCCTGGGGAAACATTTTCATCTGTATTTGTACCCACTTTGTAATGCCTTTATATCACCTGCACAATATAAATGAGGCTTAGCATACTGTTAAAGATGACCTGTTCTCTCAACCATTAAAATTAGTTGCACAACCTCTGTGGTTAAGCTCTGACAGACGGGCAGCTGAGAGGCAGCTTTTGCAGAAGGACTGATACACACCTATGCTGTGCAGGTGCAGATGAGGGCAGAAATTTTACCATGACAAGTGTTTCCCTGTGTCCTTGTCACTCTGGAGAAGCGTGGTCAGGAGGAGATTGTGATCTACGTTCTTACAAGAGCCATTTAAAAACCAGAGGTGGGAATGAAGGAAGCCTCTCCAATTCCAGGACAAAAACTGACAGAAATAAAGCAACAGGAAGTCAGCTATGAAAATGTTCTGCTTTCAGAAACACTTGTGGGCAAACTGGGTCATCTGCCTAAGAGATACAGGTGATGTATTTTAGAGATACTGAGATACTTTTGCCCTTACTAAAAAAAATAAATTAAAAAAAAAACCCACATCAAATAAACCCCCCACAAAAAACCAAAACCAAAAACAAAAAAAAACACCACCAAACCAAACCGAAACCACAACAAACACACGAACAAAACAGGTAAAACCAACAATGGAATTTCTCATTCTGCTCACTTTTTTTTTTCGTAAATCAAACCTGCATTTTCCTTTAAAAAAAGTAAAAATACAGAAATAAAGATACTTTAGAATATCCTACTGTCCAATAAATGTCTTATATGTAATATTTATGGAGGAAAAAATGCATCAAGCCCTTCCTTTGACAAAAACTAAGCACCCTGAACTTCATTCCATACTAAGGAATGCAGCTTCTAGTGCTGTTGGTTTAAATTATTCCTATCACCACAATTTGAATACGCATTATTAGTCTTCAAATATCTAACCATAAATCTAGACTAATGCTGAAAAAAAAAAATCCTAGTGAGAATGCTGTGCTGTTGATAAGATAAAAACAATGTATCATGAGAAGGCAAACTAATTTTTCAATTTACTTTGTAAATAATCCATTAGCTAAACTTTTATTTTAGGCTAGATGCTTCATGCTTAACACTTACAAGTCCAAATATCCTTTGTATCCCTTATAACAGAGAAGAAACTTGTAAAATGCCTTTGGTGCATCAGCTTATTGTTATATGAATGTTTTAAAGAAACTCACTAGTACTATAGGAAATGTAAGTGGGCTTGTTTGTGTTGTTTAATACTCCAAGTGTCATTTTGTTCTTTAAAGGCGTTGGAACAGAGGAGGGGAAAAGGGGAGGAAGTCTTGCTTAATTTGTTGCATATGTCCCAATGTGTTATACAACTAAGTGTATTATACCAGAAAACTAAAGCAGTCTGCAACACAGCAAATTCTGTGTAATTCAAAATAGGAAAATAATCTGGCCACAAGAAGTCAAAATTTCAGTAAAACTTCCTCTGATATTATATATATATATATATATACACACACTTTACAAGCTACATCGAGTGTCCCTTCATATTCCAAAAGAAATACGTTGCAGACACCAAACATACTGTACTTTTACTTAAAGGCTTCATCAAACCATATGTGCAGACACTTGAGAAGACGAGAGTGTCAAGCTTCCTAGGGTCCTAGAGTCAAAGAAATTTTGCTGCCCCCCACTGCTAAGTAAGTGCACTCCTTCCACGGGGGGTAACATCTGCCGATCCGTCATGGTTCCACTTGGCGAGGACCCCAAGAAACTTCCTTGGGAAGAAACGATTTTCTCAGGACTGGCAGCCAGTTTAGGAGATGTGGAAAAGTTATATCCATAGAGTGCACAGGGACTGTGCAGTCTAAACGTGTTGTAGGAGCCTTGGTGGGTTTGATTAGTGGTAAAGGCATTGCTGGATGGGGATGGCATGATGTACTGGAGCTGCGGAGACATCCCTGAAATCTGCATAGATAAGCCAGTCTGTGGGCAGCTGAATGCATCCCCATCATTGCCACTCATAGACATATTCACAGTTGTGCTACTCGACACACCGACATAGGAGGGAGTCCTCGGGGGTGCAAACGTCTCACTGGTTTGGTTTGTGAGCCTGTTGTAGGTTTCAGCCAAGGAAGTGCTGTATCTGTTCAGGGTCAAGCCTGAGCGGGCACAAGCTGTGTAGTCAGCTGGAGCAAGGGTACACAGCTGGCTAGTGTTGGGATTGAGGTGGAAGGCTGGAGATGAGCAAGGGGAACCCGGTAAAAGGTGAGGGTGGGTAGATGGCACTCCACTGCCAGATCCCTGGAGTAAAGTAGAGGAACCTGCATTTCCTGGAAGAGAATGTTACAGAGTAAGAAGCGTGTTGGGGAAAGTTCACTTCCTAGGAGACAGATCAAGACCTTTGTCTTTTATAACAACCCTTGACATGAAACACAACTCTAATTAATTAAAAAAATCTTTTACATATATGTGCAGGAGGGTGTGTGAGTAAACCACATGCATATTTCTAAAGAAACAACTTGACCAAGAGAGAGAACTGAACTTACATGTTTACAACTG
The DNA here is from genome assembly GCA_013396775.1 of Cephalopterus ornatus. Taxonomy (NCBI): domain Eukaryota; kingdom Metazoa; phylum Chordata; class Aves; order Passeriformes; family Cotingidae; genus Cephalopterus; species Cephalopterus ornatus. Next base: position 124,078 of record VZRE01001155.1, on the reverse strand, counting down.
TCACTCAATACTTAGAGCTCCTGCCTAAAAGGTTAACTGCTCCTTATATGACACTGAAAGGGAAATGCATGGTAGTTAAGATGTAGCCAAGTGAATACCACATCACAGGAAGCCTTCATCAAAATTATGATTTTTGATGTGCCTGTATTCTCACTACAGTCTGGAGTGTGTTTCAAGCACTCTGTGCCTGTCACTATCAGAGCACCAGCCGAGGAAACAGCTGCTTAGCTCAGATGATAGAGGCTCCCACAGTTAACAGCTTCAGGCAAGTTTCTAACTTCAGAACAAAAATATTCCAACTTAAAACCAAAAAAATCTGAGAACAAAACTTCAGAACAACTTCAGCAAGAGTGTAGGCTGAATACTGCACACAGCTGCTTCACCTCCTGAACAGGTAGGATTGCAGCAAACTGCAAATTGTCTATTTACGGACTTTTTACATTACAAATACCAATGCTGAATGCTCCTGAAAACACACTGCCACAGCTGAAACCTTTTCTCAGGATTGAAAGTTTCTCAGCTGCAAGAAACTCTTTCTTAAAGAGGTTGTATCTCCGTGAAAACTGAGTGTAGAAAAATTAATTTGGGCCTTTACAGTCTCCCAGGCAGAAGACTCCTAACAAGGAAGACGCTCCCATTTGTGAATCATATTAACTATCAAACAGCTGGATGCTGCAAAGAGATACATGTTGGCAATAAGTTAACAGGTTATCATGATAGGTGAGCTAGTAAAAAGAAACATACATTATTAGTGAACAGTGCCTGCTTCTTCTTGCTCTGTTGACAGGACACCACAAGCTCAAAGCATCATTCTAGACACTGCCATGTTCCAGAAATCCTGGTATAAGACATATTTTTTCTTCCAATCTATGCCAATGCCTCTGCTACCTAAAGACAGGCACTTTCAGCATTAATAAGCCAGCCAAATTTCTAATGGGGTCTTTCAGAAAGTCTCTAAACCACCCTAATGTCTAAGGTATAGATGACTAAAGACTTTGCAAGGATACCAGTTTCCATCCTCAGAATATCAACAGTAACTTCAACAAGCTCCTTAACCCCAGGCAACCGCAGAACAGGAAGCGGGAAGTTCATGGCAGCAGTTCCCCTGCTCTCAAACAATGCTTCTATATACAAACAGGGCAATAAAGCTGGTCTGTCTCCTAAATGGATTAACTGCACAGTGAGTTGCCTTTCAGTCTTACAGTCTGACAAGGCATTTCAGGTTTGATGCTAATTTCTCATTGCAGGCCTTTTCTATGTCCACCCAAAACTCCGCCAACACTCAGCCAATGTATCTGTGACTTGGCACAAAACCTCCTTTTGAGTTGCCCACATCAAGCATTAATGTCAAGATTTCTCAGAGGAATCAGCTAAGAAGCTGATAAAAGTTATTTCTCTGAATTTCTGTATTTTCTGGATTTTTGCTCTGAAGATGTTTAACAACTTTGCAATACATTATCAAGAAAGCAGATTGGATGTTTGTAAATTTGGTAGCGGGAAATGTGAAGAATCAGGAGCAATATGTCTGATTTCGTTGGGAAAAAGATGAGAAGTTTAATATTTGCATTGGGGTTCTCTGGAAATAAAAGAATTCAGAAAAGAGTACAGAGATTCCACTCTCTGTCCAAAAAGGCCATTTAAATATTTCTCCCATTCATGGCACTACCTGTATGATGGGGAAAGTGGAAACCAAGAGGTTCCAACCAAGACTGAAGAACAAGAAAAAACAAAACGGAGAGATCCATTTTTTCAAGCTCTAGAATGCAGATAAAGTTTGTTGGCACATTTACTGAAAAATTTTTAGGCCTTTAAGAATCATGAAGGCATTCCAAGAAGAAACCCAGTTAAGCTTGCTGCTATTTACTCATTACTTAAGAGGGCATTTATTCTCTCATTCCCTTCTTTTTCTCTTAAAAACACAAGAAATTTCTGCATTGGAGTTTGAACGTGTACAACAGATGTCATCTATAAATGATCTCTACCTTTTGTATGTAGCCAGTGCATAGCTCTAAGGAATAGGCTATTCAATCCTTAAACTGAATAATTTAAATGCTTAAACTGGAATTCTCCTCCACATGTGATCTGATTTACCTTTACAATCCAACATCTTTACTGCCACAGAGATTGCATTAGCATTACCTTTCTAGCTTAGAATAACTCTGATGAGAGGTGATGGCCTGCAGTGGGGTTAGTTGGTTATTTTTTCTCTACAAGTGACACAGAGACTTTTGTAAAGTGTGATGGGCAAAGCTTTATCTTCATGCGTTTTTTTTTTGAAAGAACACAAACGCAGCCATTACCTTGCTTGGGTATCCCAGGTATATCTTCAAATGTAAGCGTCCTCAGTGAAGGTCTCCAGAAGGCATAGGACTCTACCAGAGCTTCCAGTCCCATTCTATTTAGAACAAAAGAACCAAGGTGTCATGAAAGCAAGCTGTATTTTGTCACACATCTCTGGATACTCTACCTCAGAAACACACAAAAAATAGTAACATTTCAGGATAATTTTTAAGTTGATTTTGCTTTGTAGAAAAGAGCCTTACATCCTATCCATGAGATCACTGAGATCTGCTACCACTGGGCTTGCAGCAGACAGAGTTTTCCAATTCTGTAACTCTGGCTCTCTATTTCAATATTTTGGGCCTCTTGAGAGGGCTATTTGATTGGGGAGCCTTGGCTAAAGTTATGTTAAATGTTTTCCTAGTATGATATTTCCCTAAGAGATCATTCCTCTGCCCCTAACTGTCAGAGGGATGCTCTATTTCTGCCTAGAACAAAGGTTTTCCACTGACAACTTCTATTAAAATAGGATTCCCATTCATTACTGATGAGCTGGAAAATTACACTTAGAACATGAGCAAGGCACGGCTGTACAGCTCTTTTGCCACTAAAATGTATAAAGCAATGTTGTGTCTCAGTTATTATGTGCTGAGCAAAATGCCCTTAGAAACCAAAAATCTTCAGTGATTTTCTTTCAACAGTGTAATGAGAAAATTGAAATAACTGGGTAGATAGCACTGGCAAACACTATTTATATGAATCTCTGTTTCCTGAAGGTAAAGGCCCATTTGTTTTCTGACAATTATTTATGAATAATGCACCTCGGAGGTATAAATACTCAGAGGTATAATTTTGCTGTTATTTTTGGCTGCTGGGCCCCAGAGGCCTGTTAAATGTCAGCATCAGGCACACACCAAATACAAGTGTTTGCCTTTGAGCAGTAGCACTCTGTAAACTCGAATTATGCAAATGGCCCAATTTGAAGCAACCAGCATGTTCTGATACTGCTCCTTCCCCACTGCATTTCCATCAGGAACACAAATGTGTGTCAGGAAACATTTATAAAGTATTTATTAGCTGAACCTGGACTAAAAAGATAGCCTTAATTTTCTGCAGTAATGGTGAATTTTCAATTCTAGTTAAAGTGGAGATAAAAGCCACCTCCTGGAGGAGTGTAGCCAAGGCGATAATTTATACAAGATGCCTTCGAACAATTTCCACATTTTATCACCACCCTAATTTGCGCTATCAAATGGCCAAGTTTATTTAACAAAACAGTTATGTTTTTCCTGAAGTATTTAAAGGGAGAAATTCTGGTCCTTTCCTGAGTAAAAGTTTTTATAGGGTCAAACTTAAGGCCCAACTGAAGAATGAAACTATTCTCAGCACATAAATTCTGTTGCACTTTGCAAATGCATGGGGAATGCTTTTAAAAGGTGAAGTTACTGATTTCTGTAAAATAGGCTGTGGGACTGAGCGGGAATGACCTGAAAGGGAATATTTTTAATTAAACAGAATTATTGCATGCAGCACTGCAGAGTAAGATAGCTGCAATAATTAAAGCAATATTGAAAAGCTGGATATAATTTGAAGATAGTATTTTTTTAAACTTTTGTTGCTGTCTGAAATGCCCTAATGACAAACACACCGGCTACAGCAATGAAGATAGCAGAACCTTAACATTTAATTTCAATATTTATTAATAATCAGTTGAGTAAACCAATAGACATTTTCCTTGACTATTAAAAATCTGAGCTGCATTCTCAAACACTCCTATTTGGTACCACAGAGACTATCAAAGAAAACAGAAATACTGACTTCAGTAAATCAATATCAATTTGCAATGGACAAGAGTTTGCAGTCACTTCTGTAATGACTGTGTTTGTACAGTAAAAGCATTCAGACCTCATCTAAAGGCTGCTCCAAAACATTTTATAGAGGCTGGCCCTTCCCTCAGGACTGGCCTTCTTAATCCATTTCCATAAAATATAACTGTCTTTCAATTAAAATATCCTGGGGTTTTTTTTAATGCCTGAACCAAACTGTTCCTAGCAGTCAAACCCAAAAAACCTCTATGGATATCCCCAGTCCTACAACCGGATCTGTGTGGTTGCAGATGCCGAACTCTTATAGCACTTACATCGTTCTCAGATAATACCAGAGCTTTCTTGCCTTGTTAAAACCCGTTCAAAACTGGTTTCTGAACAATTCTTTCTGTTTTAAGTGGAATCTTCTCTTGTTTCATATAACATTATGGAAGAAATTCTAAGTCCACTTAAACTCATCCATTTCAGAGGATCAGGATCTCACACTTCTTAGGAGGTTCCTTAGTACTTACTTTATAGTTCTGCAAAAAGCAAGCATACCAGAGACACTGCCCATGGAGAGCTTTCAAACAGGGCACGTATGGCAACTCTTTTCTTCCCCAAGTTCACACAGCATGTTTTGCTTCTTCAGTCACTGCATTTATCTCGAAGTTACTGTTCACTTGATTTCTAACTAGAAGGCTACAATGGAGGGCAAAATTCTATTTATGTCAGTGCCTGGGGCACCACTTCCAGGCCCCAGTACAAAGCATGGCTAATTGTTTCTCGATAGAAGACAAAATCTCAGAGATACTGAAAAGATACTTACAGTGAATTCCTGTAAATCTTTACAACTATCCTAGTCTTTCTGTAAGTATTCATCTTCTAAAAACCACTCTTGTTTGCTGTCCAGTCTCAACTTTTATGTAACTCAGGTGGAAGCAAAAAACAGGCTTTAATGCTGTAGCCTCTGCTAACAGAGAAGGTCAATAAAAGAAGCTATCAAAAAGAAACTCTCTGATCATTCCTACCAGCACACAGTCTGCTCCTTTCTCTGCAAGGCTAGGGCATAAATATAGCAGCCGTAGACACCAAATGCAATGTGGTCACTGGAACTGATGTATAATATACACCATAACGAAACGCTGCTGTTTTTAGCTGAAACGATTTAACATACAATTCATAGCAGGCTTGAGCAGTTTGCATTAGACAGTCTCTGGATAAAATACCTCATCAGCACTGGCAGCACGGACAAGACCCAAGTCTCCATTTTGCACTACTCAGATTTCCCACTGCTATTTTCAAAGATTCACGGATCAAGAAAGAACAAGCAATTAATCAGTCCATCCACAACAGAAGAAATGGAAACCATCCTTATTTCAAAGTCTTTTATAGCCCACTAGGAAAGGCATTCACCTACGAAGTGCATTTAAAACTCCTTAGATTAAATAGACACTCAAACACAGGTCTCTCACCTCCTATGCAAGTGTACTAAACATAAGGTTACCGCACAAACCAACTTAGTTTTTAAGAGAAAATAACAAGCCATTCCTCCATATTAAATGGCACTGACATGCAAGAGAACCTGGGCTTATAGTTTGACAATGGTATTTTCAATTTGTGTCTCCAGCCAGGAGAAAGAGGAGATTTCAACTGCAGCCTGAATTCACAGACCTGAGTATGCATTAATTCCATTTGCAGCATTCATGGTATGTCACTGCTTACACTGAAAGGAAACCTGAGTACATGCGTCAAGCCAAGTGCCAGCCTGTTTTGGACCTAGATGGTCAGAAGAGCACGAATGAGAGCTGACCACAGAGAACATTGCTGGGAAATCTAAGTGCTCCTTCCAGGATTCTGAGGTCTCAAATTAGTTTGTCTGTGAATACAGGTATTCACATCGAACAGCCTTCACAGAGTGATTCTGGAAGCAGTAACAAGCCCACGTCCTTCCCAACACCTACCTGTTACGACCCGAATCTCTAAACCCTTTGGCGAATGGATTCCTATCAATCTTCAGGCGAGTTATCTGTGAATATGATTAAGAAAAACTATTACCTGTAAATTCAGCTGAATAGAACACAAAATGACTCTTCTGAAAGAATTAAGCTGACAGTAGAAACATCTTCACATTTGTATGGTTTAAGATGGTTGTCCTGAAACATAGCAAAATAAGGTCCAATTTTCTGATCACTATTTTTGCAGATCCCCAGAGAAACTAACAGGTATTTAATGGTGCCAAGTAGCAGGCTGGAATTATGGAGAAAAATCTTCTGGCAAATGTCATTCTTCACCCAATAGAGTATATTGCCTAACTGCAATAAAATTTAAACTACATCTGTATGGGTCAAGAAGAAACTGTGAAAAAAGAGATTATCTCTAGGTTACTATCCTCCACAAAAAAAACCCCCAAAACAAAAACAACACCAACAACACCACCCCCTGCTGAAACAAACAAAAATACCCCAGCAAAACACTCCCTACTCCAAATACTTGTAATTTATTTGAAAAAATGGGTAAGGCACCAAATAATTATATTTCATTATTTACACGGTTCTCCTACTCTTCTCTTTGTAAAGATATCAATGCATATATAATTTCAAAAAATACAGCTGCAGTAACTTACATGGAATTAATAAAATGTCACAACACTAACTATGGTGTCACTCTGTATGCCAACACTTAAACGAGTGGTAATAAGAGCCAAAGAGTGATGCAACCTGCAGTTTACTTTGGACCCATATAAATTGCCATTAATAATATAAGCTGAATGCAGTTAACGAAAATTACTGCAACTTTCTTCAGACCTCTGTTAAGGAACTGGGAGTTTTGAAAGCACTGGAATAAGGAATAACAGTGCTTTAGAAGTTCTATCCAGATATGTATCTACACTTAAAGGTACAGAAACCCCTTTAAAAATTACACTGCTCTTTGTGTTGTTCTTCAGTGCTGTATTTATAATTGAGACATCATTAAACATACTAATTAGACTGTGTGAGCTCCATAATAACAATGACTTTTTACATACAGCATCTAGTCCATGTGGCCTCAAGTCTCAGCTATAGCCTCCAGGTGCTGCTGCAATGCTACCAGTGAAAGCTGCTTGCAGCACAAAAGGGGTTTAGAGAATTTTATTTTAATAAGTAGTATAATAAAAGTATCCACTTTTCTCCTATCTCTTATGTCCCTGGTCTGCTCCGAAACGCTTGTAAAGTGCTAAGAAGATAGCCCAAATTACCTGTTGATTTTGGTATGCTGTGACAGTAGTGAAAACTGTCTCTGGAAAGGAGAAGGCTTTCACCCCTTCTCCTGAAGGGATCGGCTTGACAGGGGACAGATCATCACCACAGTCTTTTCGGATGACGTGGACACGAGGCTGATATTTATGCATAGAGTGAAGGATAATCTATGCAGTCATGAAAGGAAAAAGATAACATTTATTAGAAAGGACACCCTGCTGTTACAAGACTAATAGCTTTTTGGAACAGATTAATGGTATGTGTTTACCATGCCACTTACTGGAAATGAAATGTTTTCTTTAACCTCTGAAGGTTCTTATTACAGTAGTCTAATCCCTGTGCATTTATGTTATTGCCAACCCTAAGCATTTAAAAATTACGACTCAGGAGCTCCAAATTCAGAGACTGGCTTGATTGAAACTGACTCAAAAAAAGAAAAGAAAAAAAAAAAAAGACAAATCAGGAGTGAAGTCTGGGTCCCACTGGAATTATGAAAGTTTTGTCACTTTTTTCCACTGAAGTCTGGATTTGACCTAACAGATTAACAGCAGCAGAAATTCACCTTTTGTTTTGGAACCTTTGGGATATGATAGTGGAGCAATTTTTCCTCCTTATATCCCAGAGGCTGGAAACAAACCTTGTTTGGAACACAAGCTGAGACTCTCACACTCTGAAGAAGCATAAACTTGCAAGCAAAATGATACCAAAATCCACACCCCTAAAGTGTTAATAGCAACTAGATTGATAATACAGACAATGAATATCCATTAACAAACTCCTCCCAGAATTCAAAAACTCAGTCAAAAATAAATAATAGAAGTATATGAACTCATAATGCATGAAACTAAACAGAAAAATATCTTTTGGTACTGCATCTAAATTTTAGAGGAGATTTAAAATACAGAATTTTTCCTGTATTTTACTCCACTTCAGCTAACCACTATTAAAATAGAAGATTCCAAGAAAAAAAAAAAATTGGAAGTTCAACTATTATTGTTGGAAGCCTTAAGAAATTAGTAACTCAGTAAGTAAATAGTCCTATGGCTATTGGCCTGTGGAACCACTAATCAACATTCTGGGGAAGCTTTTTAATTTCCTGCTCCTTGAGTAGCCTCAGAATGTGCGTGTGCACAAGTACTCAACAGAGCCCCTATGCTAGACACTGTGGAAGTTCATTCATCCAAATGATACAGAGGACGTTACATTTATCTGGATAAACTGGAGTTTGGCCAGTTTAATACACTTGGTCCTGGCCAGATGACATGACCCTGTTTTGGGTAAGCCAGGTTTTTGCATAATCAGGGGTTTTATTAGCCTGTGAGTAAGGTTTTCAAAATGACATCACAGGCTCCAATTAATTTGCTCAGGGAATGCCCTATGGATGTTCTCATATGAAGCCTTTTTCCAGTTTTGAAATCTTGAACAGAGCAAGATTTTTTTATCATGCAAAAGTTTTTTTACAACACTCTTTTCAACTCTCCACTGGCAAATATCTACAAAATGAAAATGCAGAGAGGACAGGACATTCCTGACTCTGTTTTCCTGTGAACACCCAATGATACCAGGGGAGATACTGGTGGAACAGAAAAAGAAATTACCAACAAAAGCCGTTTCACTGTTCAAACCCACTGCTATTCCGTGCCTTGCCATTTGCCTGGGTGCCACTGAGCATGCCATGTTCTGCTCCCACACAAATCGATTGATCCCATCAGCTCTGTGGTGCAAACCACCACTTGCAAACACAGCAGTGATAACCCTGGCAGCTACAAACATCTCTGCTCATGTAGCAGAACAAGGGAAATCGAAGAAGCATGGAGAGGAACACCTCCCACTGCTCATCTGAGTGGCTATTACAGCTAAACTGATCCATGGCATCTCTTAAGAGCAACCTGTCTGGTCTCTGTCCTGTACTGAAATTTCCTGCACTGACAGAGCGCTGGCAGCTAGCAAATTCAAAGCAATATTTTTTTTAATTGATTTTGTACTATGCCTTATAATGATGGGATCTTTGTCAATGATCAGAAGGACTCTGAATTCTAAATAAATAATACATAACTGCAAAGCCCTGGAGAATTAAAGAGCAACACTATGAAGACAGGACACAAAAGGAGAGGAGATGCAACATCCACTCTGAAAACAGTTCAGCTCTATTATTCTAAGCATCTCCTAAAGCTACTGCAAAGAAAACGCTAAGGAAAAGGAGATTCCAGCTTTTCATTTCCCAGTGCTTGCACGTTTAAAAGCGCAAATGGGATCTAAACTAACAGTTTAGCTTCAGAAACAGCAACTTTCCCTTCATACCCTTAAAACCCAAGAACAAAAAACCCCAATCAGAAATCCCACTGTGTTCCCAAACATGAACTGGCATTACTTTCAACTCACAGTTGAAAAGCCTGCCTCTCCCTATAAACCCCTCACAGGGCAAGACCAAAAAACTTCACAGGGAAATAAACCTCTCCCATCAAAAGTAAAATTATACTTTGGCCACAGCAGCTGCCAAGAAATCATTATCAGATGGAAAACACCGCAGCAGGAAGACCACAGGTAGGCGGCAGAGCAAAGGTGACCAAAAGCACCTGCAGACACACGAATCTGGGATTATCTTTGCAACATGGCTTTTGAGAGCTGCTGCCACGATGAGGCCTCAGAGCCGACCATGAGCACAACCATCACAGCCAGAACAAGTGAGAGCCGAATACTCCTTCATAAGGGAGATGCCAATCCTCAGGCAGCTTGGCAGTGCCAAGACTACACAGTCACCTGCCGACCACCAGAGTGGTCCTTGCTGCTGGTTTTACCAAAACTCCTCTTTTATCATTTCCCCAAAGCACATGCAATCAGACTTTCTGCAGTCAGGGACTGACTGCAGAAAGTCTGATTGCATGGATTTCCTCTTGACTAAGACAAAATCTGCAAGTGCAAATGCTGATGTTTCACAGCTTTTCATTGTGACATGAATATATAACTACCCATTGACTGTAAGCAGAGCTCACTACTTGGAGCCAAGTCTGGGCAGAGGAACAGTCCGCCTCTGCTTCCAGCCTCGCCCTACTTTCAAATAGGGAAAAAAACCCACCCCAACCACCAAGGAACAATTAACACACTAACAGCCTCATTTTCACTAGAAGTTAAAAGATGTTCCTACGCATCAAAAAATAATCAGTTGAAAAGCATGGAAAATAGCATAAAAAATATTGACTTTCCCCCTCTACTGAAATTCAGATTAAAAACTGCACTGAAATAATCAGCCAGCTCTAACCAGCCGGAGGGAGAGACTGCTTTTACAATGCAGCACTCAGTCCACAGATGAGAGAGGGATGAAAGGCATTAACAAAGAGCATCCAGACCACGCACTACTCTACTTCTCAGTGACAACTGCAAAATCCAGCTTTACTTTTCCTTGCCATCACAATTTAGATGAAAGACACAAAAGCCACAGTGTGTGTCTTAATGCCTCTATAAGAACACAGTATTTCCAAGTAGGGAATTCACCCTGGAACTTTCTTTTGAGATCAAAAACACACAAGGAAAACACATCCTAACAAATTTTGCTTGATCTTCTCAGCCTGCAAGCGGAACTCATATACCAGTGTGTCCTATATGCAGATGTACTTCAAAATCTCTCCTCAAAACAGAGCTATAAAATTGCATCCGCACAAACTCCCACTCAAAATACTGTTGAAAACAGCAGCAGGCAACAAGGAGCCTGGAAAGCACTTGAGCACCAAAGCAAGTAGTCTTGGAGATGGCTGATCTCCTTTCACAAGATGCTGATCTCCGAGCAGTACAATGCAAGGGAAGCTAGCCGCCCCGAACTACTACCACAACATAAACACTGCTTAAGAATACTACCTCAGTGCCTGTTTGCAAACACTATCCCCCTTCCCATGGATATGGGTCACTTCTCTCACAGATTCTGATGGTTAATACTCTAACATAGGTAAATGGGCTCTGGACTGATGTCATGCAAGCTCCCTACCTCAATGCCTACAAGACCAAAATCTACCCTACGGATTTTAACACAAAAACTCTGCAAAGGCTTACATCTTTGAGGAGCACAGGAAGAATAAAGGAACAATTTCACCAAGGATTAAATTGCCAGAACCAGAGAGCAGGGAAAGCACACCCAAAGAACTAAAGCTGAACGTTGCTTGGTAGAGACCCCACCAAGGTTTCTCTGAGCCACTCTGCCTAAGCAGGAGAGGACAAAACTCACTTTCTAATAATCTACAATATATCCCATGTCCCATACAGGAGTGGAAGAGTCAGAACATTTGATATAAGAACAAATAGTGGAGGGGCAGTAGAGCCTTGACCCCTAGTTCTTCTAATTCCTCATCCCTCCCCTGGTAGCCTCTTGAGAAAAATGGTTCCTTCCTGCTTATGAGAAACAATTGGTTTTCATATTCATCACAAAATATGATTATTCGTTTTCCATTATTGCCAGAGGCATTCAGAGGCTACATAGCTTTTTCAATACAGCATTCCACGCTGCCATAGCTTTAAAAGAAAAAATGTACCCATTGGAAGAGACACTTTTCTGCTTTCTGCTTTTGCCTTTTCTGGTAATTATGAATGACATGTTTGCAATTTTCCAGATTTGAGAAATATGAAATTATTTTACAGTCATCCTTCTTTTGTCCTTTTATTTTAATACTTAAATTTCCACTTTGGGGAGGAGGGACACTGCCATACCTCTGAATCAGTTCAATGTGTCTCAAATAGCTGCACTCGGGTTTTGCTTCACTCATTTCCAAGTCGAAATACTTAACTAAAGAGCAGAAAATTTATATCCCCTCATATTATGAATAATGGTGTGCTGTATACACTACACAGGTTTCAGTTCAGAATAAAAACAAAGCTAAAATCTAGGATGGAAAAATACAGTAATACAATTCTCTGCATAGCTAAGATTTCATCACAGGGCAGTTTGTGACTGCAAGTGCCCGAGTAGACCACAGCACCCATGTATCGCCCTTCTGAAATGAGGCAGTACACAAACCAGCTGGCCTGCTCACTGGTGGAAAAGCAACACTTTACCCATTTGCATCCACTTCACTTTTAGAGCCCTTACTCAGGACTCAGAGAAAGCAACTCCCACTCGAGAGGAGTCACAAATACACAAATGCTGGGGAAACTAAGGGAACTTAGTGTGCTAATCTTAACTCAAATGGACACTGCCAAATAACACTCCCTAACTGTAATTCTGGAAAGAAGCAATATAAAATATCTTTCTTACTAGCCTAAAGAGAAAAGCATTGTTAACATAAGAGACATGAATACCCCCACATTTCTTTTACAGAAGAATGAAATAAAATTATTAATCTTATTATACAAATGGAAGGCTTTTTATCCTTGTTATCATATTTGCTACCTCAGCTCAGCCACTATCTTATATTCCTGCCTCTGTTAATCTCATTTGCAAACACAAATGAGGGGGAAAATCTCATACTGAAACTTAGATTACGTATTAACAAAATACCTGGCTCAAGGTCACAGAGCTGCAGCTATACAAAAAGATGCATGTAGTATCTTCATACTCTGTTCCAGGTATGTTTTCTTTCACTCCCTTCCTTGAAGGAGAAACTATCCCAGTTAATAAATCGAGTTACGCTAAGGACAATGGAATCCACATCCTGTCTCGAAACTTGCCTCCAACATCTTAAAACTCTACCATTTGAACTTGATGCTCCTTCTGAAAGGATGCCAACATTTGCCATTTATTATAGGAGTTTGTAAAATCAAAGACTTCATCCTGACTAAAAACAATTCTCCTTTTTTAATTATTTCTTAAGGTGTCAAGTAAAACTATTTTAGGGATTGCTAGAATGATACTGGCTTACATCTGTCATGTTTCAACAGTTTTGAAAAGGAAATATTAACATAACACACTTTGTCACATTAGATAGTGTCATAACTAAACAATTTAGAACTTGCAAACAGAACACTCATACTGCATACGTCTTCGCCAGTTTTTTCAGAAGTAATGAGCCTCAGCTGTGAAAGGGTCTTGCTTCATAAGGTATGTAATAAATCATCATCAGAGCAAACCCAGCTCCCATGTTGTTCGTTTTTGACTGCAAATATTAACACCTCATGGGATTTCACACAAATGTTTAGGTTAAGAAAATACTTAAGTGTATTTTTATTCATGTGAAGTTATTACACACTATTAATGTTTCTTCTAGCCACTTGTGAATTTAAGCGTCCTTTTCAATCAGAGCAGAAGTTGCGAGTAACACACTCAGTGGGAAAACAGGAGAGCAATTCTGCCCCTTTGTATGAGGCAATTTAACCTTGTAAAGTCTTACTGTGCAGAAGGAGTTCTGTTTCTGAGGGGGGGGGAGTAAAACAGCAGGCTCTAATAAGCAGTTAATTATCAGAGCAGAAAGTAAGCAGATTTTAGATCTGGACAGCAAAATTCCAAAACAACTTTGAAAAGTCAAGCCTATTTCTGGCACCCTGAAGCTGTACGTCACAGCCTTTCAGGGCTGAGCAATGCGCCTACATATAATACTGCAGAAGAGCAAGTACTCACATGCCCTTGGTCGTCCAGCTCATTATTGGTAAGCTTCAGTTTGTCAAAGCTGATCACTTGTCTCATCCACGTCTCCCCAGAAGCGGGTGAATCGGGATGAATATAAACACGAGGCGGTACCGGGGAGTCAGCATTACCAGCGACCATCCACTTGGAGCTATGATAAACATACCTACAAAAGGAAAACAAATACCTATAATCACAAAATAATCCATCAGATCCACTCAGTATTAATAAATTAGGGCCCTTGCATACAGCAAGAACCCATCAATTAACAAAACACGAAAGGACATAATTCTACATAAATAAAAGTAATTTTTTTTTAGTTTCGAAACATAGTTCTGGCACCTGCAAAAACAAGGTTTAAAACCATGCTCTGATTTGACCTGAGTCTTCCTAAAATCAGTCAGTCTTAATACTAGGCTCCACACTGAGTTTTAAGCTGGTTCATTGATTGCTACAGCTCTGCTCTGAATAGGCATCAGCAAAGCAGGAAGAATCTGGTCCTTCATTTATCAAAAAGAGTAGTAACTCCATATTTGGAAGATTTAACATGTTGAGACTAATACAAGAGTCTATAAATAAAGCTATTGAAGAGAAAGAACACTATGATTGGGAAAAATAATGAAAGCATGTCAAACTATGCTCCTGATTTTACCACAGACCATATTAATTGGCTTGAATAGCATTGCATAAAGGCTTAAAAATGAAAACACAGAGTCTGTATTTTATTTGATAAGCCAACGCTGACAAAGTAATTTGATAGTAAAAATAGCGCCTACTTTGGTAGAAGATTTATTTTGAAGGCAGACATTTCACAGAGCAATTTAAAAAGCACTAATTGAAAATTATTTAAGTACAGTAAAATTCCAGTTATTCAGCTGTATTTTTAATAAAAACAAGAAAGACTTTATCAAATACTATATTTGTACAATTCAGCTCTTTACTAGAAAAACAACATAATCGGAAAAAAACCTAAGTGATCCAATGTACGTATTGCTCCATACAATTCAGAGCAAGCTGCATAACTAAGATCTAGAATGGTGGTGAAATTCTCTCCTGGGGACAAATTCTCAGCCCCGGATCACTGTTGTAACATTTTTCATTTATTTTGTATTTCTTGGTTTATATGCTTTCCCCACAAAAGTAAATAAAGTTATAAATACACATAAAGAATTCCGAGCAACAACTTAAGCTTCCAAATATTTACAAGGTCCAGTTTTCCTAGAAATCTGTACCTAGATGTAATTTTCTTCATTTACATTTAGTTTTGATATCTGCTCTGTCAGCTAAAGACTAGGCTCCATGTGACTGCTGTAAGGTCTATGAAATTTAAAAATCTGCAAGACAGTTTGTGAAGCCGCACAGAGTTAAACTAACAGTCAGCAATAAAAAGCACAGCAAAGAATGAACTTTAAGTAAAATTGTAAAACATTAATATTTAGCAAAATAGCTAAAGGTGTGATTACTAATGTGTAACTACAGAAATGCAAATCTGTCAACTAAGAAAATACTGCCCTTCATACACCTCCTGTTAAGTTACTTTAGTTATCTGAGCACCAAGTATCATATTGGGCAGACAGTGCAGGTCATTATGACTGTAATTATTTTAAATGAAATTAGGTTTAAGCAACTCATAATCAATATAACTGCTTTTGATTTTTAATATTAACATTTCAATTAATTTGGAATTATTATATTGCTTTTTCTATGAATTTAGGAATTGCTCAGACCTTCTAGGAATTAAATGTTTAGATTGTTAAGTAAATGCACACAGGCAACACAAGGCAAGAAAAGCATTTTCATTTGAACTGTATTGCACCGTCCAAAGAAAAAAAAAAGCATTTTTTCCTCTATGGTACAGTCTGTAAAGTTTCCCCTAACTGTATATGCTGGGCATCCTTAGCACTGGTATCTGTCCCTTTTTGAAAAACACGAAATCTAAAATGGTCCTAAGAAAGATTTTATACACCACACAAGAAAATAACAAAATAGAAGTCAATGAGGTAAGTACACGAAAAACATAGGGCAGTGTTTGCTTAGGAAACAAAGCAGCATTCCTGCAGAACCAACCTTTTAGTCTTGGTCTGAAATATTCCTAGTTCTACAATTTAATCTGCAGTGGTTTTCCCTACATTATACTAAGTATAGGTTAAAACAATCAACCCAGCAATTGGTGAAGACCTGATCCTATCTCCACTGAACTACTTTGGCCAGGCTCCCTCTGGCTACTACGGGATTGCATTTCTGAAGCAACACCTACGAAACAACTTCAACCCACAACAGTAACTGCTGCGGGCCCAATCCTGCAAACATTTCTACAGGACCGGAGGCTTCTGCACTAACTAGCTCCCTCGAAAGACTACAGTCAAAATACTGAGAGCTTCAGCACACGATTCCTGCTCCTAAATGTTTGAAGAACAGCCTCTTTTGTTCCTCACATTTTTTTTCAGACAACAATACCATTAATTCTTTAAAAAACAGTAATTAGAAACATTACCCTTTTTGAGTCTAAGGAACCAAATATCTCAGTGATAAATAGCTTTTAAATTAAAGTATATAATCAATTTGAAGCATGACCAAGAAAGCTTATACGTATTTAAATCAGACATCCATGCTATTAATGTTATGAATTAATGTTAATGCCAATGAGCACTAGAAAATGTGCATTTTCGTATTTATTTGTTAATAGAAAATGATTCCCACTAACAGGATGAGGAATGTAATACAGTGACATTTCCTGACTGCACTAGAACTGCACTCTGAGAGCCAAAACCCAAGCATCTGCCAACAGTACATACACAACGTGAGGCAAATGTATCATAAAGAGCTTCAACAGAAATCTTAGCTGCTTTTGCATACTTGGCACAATGTTTTTGTGGGTTTTTTTAAGTGCACTAGGATGAAAATAGAAATCTTTACGGAGAGTTACACATGATCTTTTGCTAATTTATATCATATTAGCATTTTCTTCCATCAGCTAAGTTCCCTGTGGCTTGCATCAGATTTTTTTTGCATAAAAGTCACCATACCTGTATCTTTTGTTATCCACTGGCACAATATCCATAGCAATATAATACTGCTGATGTGGGTCTAAACCTGAGATCTTCACTCTCATTGCGGGAAACATCCGCCTGAACAGGGAAAGAGAGAGGTCATTTTTAATACGAAACAGACTCGGGAATGGTTGTTTAGGAAAAGTAACCGCTTCGTGGGATTTTTCTCGTTCTTCCTTTTAGCCTACAGAGTCCTTTTGGACGATTATAGTTACATAGCCATGAAATGGCCCATTCGATATGTCAAAACAGATTTCTAAAGTGCATTTACTAGAACAATGCTTCGTATGTTTGGGGATACGCTTTGGGAGTACAGCTATTACCACATCATTTCAACTTTATTGTTAGACAGTAAATCATTTGGTTTTGAGACTTTACCTTAGCAGTACACGCATTTAAAGCCCGTTTGAGATATTAGCTAGAAATGTATTCCTGGAATATATATAATACCACCTCCACCCAGGAAGACCAAGTCTTACAGAAAGGCAAATTACCACTGAAGTTTCAACTCATAGCAGAAAATGGTGCATCGTTCCTGTATCAGCAAATTAGAAAGCTAAATCCACGGTGATACAATTATAACACCGCAAGGATGCAGTTATAAAAGCCAATGTGCCATGCTGTAACCCAACAATATGGTCTTTATTGAGACGGGACTTCCTGTCTGCAACTTACTAAAGGTGAAGTGCGAGAGCTACTTTGTCTTTGAAAGGTATAGTAAAACTTCTTTATTGAAAGCAGAAACGAAACTACGAGCTAATTTCTGGGAGGAAAAAAAAAAACCAACCAACTCACCCTACACCAGAAACCTCCCAAAGCAACACTAAGCAAAACAAAAAAGACCACAACCCAAACGCTGAAGATTTAGACCCTTCTGTGGAGAAAATGGATTAATTAACCAATGAGGTGATTTTAACATAAAAATGCCCTTCTTAGCTTGTCATGCCTTTTATCAGAAAACTGCATTCTTGAAGCCAAATTCTAAACAAAAAGTCCTACTGACCAGCTGACTACCTGACTGCAAGCTAATAAAATACTTTTCTGTATTTTATAAACATGAAAGCTATTCCAGTTTATTTAGTATTTTCTGCTGTCCTAAAAATATACAAATATGCATACACATACATATAAAAGTCAATTAAAAGTCGTTACTGGAAACAAAAATCCTATCTCCATCATTTCTGAACAAGCAGGAGGGTAAAAACCTGACTCTGGTTAACTGGTTTTTGTTGTTATTTCAGTGCACCTGTAAGATAAAACAGAAATTCTCCGCCTGGACTCTCTTAAGACAAATGTTGCTTTGTGCTGTTTAAGAATGCGTTTCAATCATTAATAAAGCCTCTCTGAAAATGTAGACGGTAGCATATGGATTCAATAAAATATGTTTTTCTAATTTCTAATAAGTTTAGATACTTTTATACTACTCAGGTTTTTAACATGTGTGTCCCCTGGAAAGCGAAAAAGCTTCCCCCCAGAAGGGCACGGCACTTCCAGACCTCGCCCTAATGAACAGGAAACCCGAAACGCCGCATGCTCCCGTGCCCACCCAACATTATCGCCATCTACCTGCCTCGTAAATCTGGGGGGTTCCCCCGGTTTTCGCCCGCTTTAATGTGCCCGCCCGACCCGGGAGAGCGCGGATGGCGGCCCCGCGGTGCCCGTTACCTTCCCGCCTTGGTGATGATCATCTCGGTGCCGATCTCGTGGAAGCGCTTCCAGAGCTCCGCGCCCTGCAGGTCCACCCGCGGCGCCTGCGGCGTGGGCAGCGGCGAGCCGGGCCTCGAGCCCTTGGGGGAGCCGCCGGGGGAAGCGGGTGGGGAGGCCGCCAGGAAACCCTCCTCGCAGCCGCCTGCGGAGAGAGTGGAGGAAGCGAGAGGGCCGGGGGAGCGCGGACCCCGCGACCAGGAGGCTCCCTCAGCCCCGGCCGACCCGCGGCCGCGCCCGCCCCGGGGCAGGGACCGAGTTCGCCGGAGCGGACCCGGGCCGCAGCCCTGGCTCCGGGGCGGGGGGCGACCCGAGTGCCGAGGCCGCCCCAGGACGGCCGGGTTGCCGGGGGGGTCCCCGACGCGCAGCTCAGGGATGAGCCACCCCCGGGTCGGGCCGAGGCGGGCGGCAGCGAGTCGGTCAGTGCGGAGCCGGCGACGCATTTCATTTGGCCGCGGACTTCTGCCCTCGCAGCGTGAAACGGCGCTCCCCTCCACACACTGTAATTTGCAAGCGCACATGTGTGCGTCGTGCGTGTGTATATATATATGTATATGCATACATAGTTATGTACGTAGTTGCATATGCACTCTTAGCAGCACACAGACATTTATGTACTATTATAAGCGCTTTTCCCTTCCCTCGGAAACAGACACCCCCGCCGTCGCTCCCCCGCGCTGCGGCACCGACAGCCCCTCCAGCAGCCGCCCTGCTCCGTGCGGGGGCCAAGACGCGCCGCAAGCTCACACCTCCAGCGCCGGCGGGAGGGTGGCGGCGTGGAAAGACAGAAGGAATAACGGGGAACCAGAGCGCCGGTCGCGGCTGGGGAAGGGAAGCCCGAGCCCAGCCGAGGAGCGGGGGTGCGGGCAGCGGCGGGACGCGGGGCGGCACTCACCGGCGGGGGCGCGGGCAGCGCAGCCCAGGTCCATGTCGCCGCAGGTCCTGCCGGCGGCAGCTGCGGGGGAGCTCTTGGCGCAGCAGCCGCTGCCCCCTTCGTCCTCCGCCGCCTCGTCTTCGCCGCCCAGCTTCCGCCGCTTGGGCTGCCTCGGCGGCGGCTGCGGCTGCTGCTGCTGCTTCTCGGCCCCGATGAGAGCCTCCACGGAGAAGGCGTGAGCCTTGAGGCTCATGGTGGTGCCTGGCGAGGACCGCCGCTTGTCGGCCATGCCCGACACCCTACAGCCCGCGCATCCAGGCGCCCCGCGGCCGCCGACCCCGGCACCCGCGCCCGGCC
>VZRE01001155.1:0-101732 GCA_013396775.1 Cephalopterus ornatus | reverse complement strand
GCGGGGGTCCCGGAGAAGCGTCTGGTCACGGAGTTGCTGATCTCGCCCAGGTTTTATTCTTTTCCCTCCCCCTAGAAAACCAGCCGCCGCGCGTTCCCGCCGAGGAGACCCTGACCCCTTGCTCCGCACCGCTCCGCACTCCACCGCGCCGCACTGCGGGGTGCGGGCAGCCTGCCCGCCCTACGGCGGAGGGACAGATCGCACGTATTGTTTTTATTTCTAGAGGGCAGGAGCTTGTTGTTGATTTTTTTCCTCCTCGCTAGATTTCTGTAGGTTGCTATGTGGCATGGTGTTTTCATTTTTTTGACTTTTTAAAATAACTGTTTGGACTTAAATTTATCGAACAACCTGTGATCCATATGTCTATCCGATAAATTTCTTTATGGGATGATGAAAGAGAGAAGAATCTCTCTATTAGTGATCTGCTAATATATATCCAAAACACCTTTCTGGGTTACTTTTATTTCCGGACTTTAAAATGCACTTTGGATTTTAAGGCGATTGGGTGAGGCGCTGCTTATTTGACATAGGAAAATCACATATTTAGACTTCCGGGGAAAAAAAATACTGTTTTCCACCAGAAAGGTGTTTTCCTACCCTTCTTTCGAAAATTTCGAGTGACATTAAAGGGATGGTTATGGCAGTGTTTTGTCATTCACGGTGTGATTTCTGCAAATCTTTTCGAACATTGAAACCGGGTGCCACCAGCGAGTAAAATATCCACAGCATCCTTTTTCCTTCAAAGACACGATTTTCTGTAACGTCCCAGCAGGGACTCATAGGAGCTGTCACTAAGGAAAACATATTTACATCATTAGCGGCTTCTTCCCCTCCCTCCCTCAAGTGAGCTTAATCGCTTCACCCTAAGGAGACGTGTCATGTAAAACTGACAGCAGGTAGCTGACGGTGGCTAGTCAGTCAAGCATAATCAACTGGACAAAAATTACAGACGCCAATGAGAAAATCGTCTCTGCTTCTGTGCATACCAAGTGCACCTTCGCCCCCATCCCTTTCCCTTGCTCTTGCTTGCCGGTGTCGGGTGCGAATTAGCACTTCGATTTTCCTATGACGGGGTGAACGGCAAGCCTAGAGTGACTGTCTAGAGATACAGATGACCTTCAAAAGAGGGTCGAGAGAAGGTTAAGCGCGGCTTAAATTTAAAAGAAGCAGGAAAAACCCCTGAGCCCCCCTGGCCGCGGCGGGATATTACAGCCCACCCGTTCTGCTCCGCCGGGTACTCTCCGGCTAGGCTGCTTTCCCCTCTGCCAGTCGGACTGCAGCCCGGTGGAGAAGGCGGCACCAGGGAGTCGACAGGAACGGTGGTCCAGAGCGGCGGCAGGGCTCTCCATCTGTTTCCGATGAGAACGGCCCATACCCTGCTCCCGCTTGTGTGTGCCACCTTCCACGGGCGCATAACGAGCGCGGCTTACAGCGAGGGGCGCGGGCGGTCCCAACTCATCCCGCGCCTGGCCCAGGCCCACGGAGCCTTGGCAACCCCTTGGTACTCGTCCCGAACACATTGCCTCGTGCGCCCGCCCGACGGGCTTTAGCTTCGAGGCCGAGCTGGGACCAAAGGGAGCGGGGCTGGTTTCCCACCACCTGAGACTCTCTGGGCTCAAACTCGACAACTAGGCTGACAGTTCCCACAACAACGGGACTGTGAGGCCGATCCGGACTCAGCCCTCAGGACCGGAAAGCATGCAGCAACCCGCTTCGTGCTCCTAGCTCAGGAGCCAAGAAAAGGGAACCGAAGCGGGAAGGCGAGGGTAATCCCCGCGCCTTCATCGCACACAGAGCTCTTTGCCGCCTGCGATAACCTAGATTTATCCTGGACCGGGGGGAGCCTCGTTGCGACTGTCGCCAGTCGCCCCGAAGCCAAGCGCAACCTGCCAGGAGCGCGGCCATGGCGGCGGGACGGCGGCCCTCAAACAGCCGCCGAGAGTGGAGTTACAGGATGGCTAATCGATGCGGCGTGGCACATTTTGTTCCCTCTTGAGCACCGCGGCGCACTGCGCCGTGACGGCCGCGCACCGAGGAGACGAGCGGGTCGCGGCCGGCCCGCCGTGCCCGCTGACGGGGAGCCTGGTCCTCTGGCCGGGAGCGCGTCATCCCCCGGCCATCATCACCGGCCTTTCCCCGTGAACCCCACCAAGCTCCTCGGCACTGCCGTCCTTGCCCGCCGTGCCCCCGCAGCCTCAAGTCTCGTTTTAAAATTTAGGGGAAAAAAGTATTCCCTCCCCTGCTGAGGGGGATATAAATAAGATCAACGTACGGAAATAAACGCGCACTCAACGGACCGGCTTTCCGGACGGGTGAAAATGCCGAGAAACTGCATTAAAGAACTGAAAACACAGTATAAAGGCATCTGTGTTAAAATTATAAATATTCTGGTGATTGAGTTTTATGGCGCTTATATTACTATCTTAATTTGTAATTACGCAGGCACGAGTATGAATAATTTTTAAGGAAATCTCCAGTCTTTAATACGATGCTCCCACTTACATTTATTGTTCGTTTCAGACAAACGATTTTTAAAAATAGCCTTTTAATTACTCCAGTCACAAAATAAACATTTGCAAACGCTAAGTGAGGGTTGAAGAAATCTCTGGCTTTACATTTTTTTATTACTTTCCCATAAATTTAACTCAGATTTTCACTATTGTCTCAGGAAAAATATGAAAACGTATAGAATTAAATTAAATCAGGTAACCTTAAATCACTATAGTTTAGGGTAGAGCAACTAATTGGAAATATTTATGTTTGTGAGGCTGGGATTTCAGCAGTAAAAGGATACAGTATATCCCCTTTTTATCATAACGTGAGTCTACGGGAACATTTATATCATACCATTGTAAGAAATGATGTGTAGTTAAACAACATTTTTTAAGCAGGGCTTGTGTCTTTATGGCAACCCTCGGTCTTTAGTCAGGGCTAGTTCTCATATTACGTGAAATGTACTTTAAGAAGTACTACCTGCTCCAGCTGTCCAGGAAAAACTGAATTATGGAACTAGGAAACATATGGCAGTTGCATATTGCATGAGTAAGGTACATATGAAAGTTATAAATTTCTTTTTTAAGTAACCATTGTAAACGCATTTTTATAGGTTTCACAGTATGTATTACATCTGTAATTTTAATTTTTGCAATATACCTTTTTAAAGATACCTATGTTTTCTGTACTCTAGGGAAGGAAATGCAAAGAGACGTTTACGCGTAAAAAAAATGCTGCGAGCAAAACAAACAAGCCAGGTAAATAATTGGGGAAGCGGAGCTTCCTCACAATGGAAAGGACACTATGCCATCTATTGGCAAAGCAGTTATTTACAAAGCTAAGGGTACCCAAGCGAGTATTTTCTCTTCCTTCAATATTGCAGAATGTCGCAGTCGTAGTTTTGCTGTATTATGACAAAAAGACATTACCATGGAGGTCCAGTGGAAAAAAAAAAAAAAGGAAAAAATAAAAGAAGAAAACAAAGACAGTTAGTGAATTTATACCTCACAAATTAGAGTTTATTAACTCACAGGGGGATTTTGCAGCTAATTGCAAACTCCCTTCTTGGAGCGCCCGAGTGGGAGCGGTTTAGCTTTTTCGATTGCTTTATTACTGAACCGTGTCAAAGAAGGCGCTCTTTTTTTCCTTCTCTTTTTTTTTTTTTTTCCCCTGTGCTTTTAATGCAAGGTTACTTAAGGACTTAATGGCCACGAAAGGGCCCAGCGGGCTACTTCGGAAGCTGACCTTACGGTCTCTGCTCAGTTCAGTCCTCCTCTGAACGCTATGCGA
Source organism: Cephalopterus ornatus (assembly GCA_013396775.1). Lineage (NCBI taxonomy): Eukaryota > Metazoa > Chordata > Aves > Passeriformes > Cotingidae > Cephalopterus > Cephalopterus ornatus. The sequence goes on along the minus strand of VZRE01001155.1, from coordinate 97,949 downwards.
GTCTGACTTTAGGATCGGGCCGCCTTTTCCACGCCTGACAGAGCTCCCCCGAAACACGACCCTGACCTGCGAGGCGATACAAGGCTCTGTCGGACTGATCCCGGCGAGGGGCAGCGGTCTGGCGAGGCCGGGCGGGCGGCGGGAGGTGAGCGGCGCCGCCCCCACCGGGTCCCGCAGGCAGCGCTTGCTCTCGGCGGCAGAAAAGCTTATCCCGTAGAAGAGAGCTACTAGTGCTTTTCCTGTTTCCAGGGAGGGGAAGGAGAAGATCATATTTCCCCATCAGCTATAAATAAACCGAAATAATCGGACAGATGTGAAGGGAAGAGTCAATTTCTCCTGTTCCAAGCGTAGATCAATTTCTGAACGAAAGTTCCTGCCTCTCCGCCTTGAACTGGCTTTCTTCCTGCTTCCCTCGCTTGCTAAAGACTTGACTTTTCCCCTGCCATGACTAGCCCAGTACTGCTCGGTGGGAAACACGAGAGCCCTTTGTTTTAGCTTTCAACGCAGTAATCTCCCTTTCCCCATCCAGCAGAACGCGGCTCGGCCGTTCTCGCCTAGATGTGTGCGTCGCGGGGGTGGGGGAGAGAAATTCCTGGGAGCACCTGTATTTCTCAGCTCGAAAGGTTAATCTTTCCCCACAAAGAAAAAGTAAAAAAGCCCTAAAATAAAAAAAACACAATTCCCTCCGTCTAAAACCAGACCCCAGAGAACAGGAAAATATAAAACCCAGACCCTGCACTCATATCCTTTTACTGCTCTTCTCGGTGTGAACGTGTGAGTAGACGGTGTTTTACAAAGTTGTCTGAATTTCATGAAAGGCCGTTCCTGTGTTTATATACGAGGGGAATTGCATTGTCTCGGTGACTGAAACGCACCTTTCCCGACTAGTCTGTCTTTATCCGGGCAGAGGGATGCGGTGCTGGGAGCCCGAAGGCTTCGTCTCGCAGCCTCACGGCCGGATTTTCGGATCAGCCTCGCTCGTCCCTTGCTATCGAGAGAGAGCAGACCCACGCACTCGTGGTCGAGCACTCGTTTTCTGGCTTTTTTTCGCCTCTCCTGCAAACACCCTCAAAGCCCAGGCGAGCCGCAAGCTGGCGGCGGCCCACGTCTGAGGACGGTGATGGGGCAGTGCGCATCCCGAAACGTCGCCGAGGCTCCCCGAAGTCCCCTATCTGTGCTGGGACATCACAACCTCTCGCAGGCGCGCTCCCTCCGCTCCTCGTGCCCACTTTTAGGCGGACTGCCTGCGAACGGGGACGTTACCCCCCGATGCCCCTCCGGGACACACAGAAGCGGCAGGCGAGCGCGTTATCGGGGAGCTGTCGGAGAAAGAGGCAGGAGGGTAGGGTCCAGGGGTAGAAAGGTATTGATCAAGGAGAAAACCGAGCTCCATCTCGGCAGCGATTTTTGAAGAAGCCATCAAACAGGCTTCTCTGCCGAACAGCCCACGCACACTGGCTCCCCATGCCACCCCCGGCGCCCGCTGCAGAGAGATGCCCGCCAAGCCCCTGAGCATGGCCCGATTTACCCTGTCACCTGAAAGAAGAGATTTGGCTTGTCAAAATTAAATTCTTCTGCAATCAGCCAGAGCAAAATGCTCTCAGAATAACACCCAGGAGATCATTTCCCCCGAGTTCCCTATCAAGTGTTGCATACAAAATATATCTTCTAAATAGATTGCTTTTTCGATGTGCTGAAAGGGAGACAGTTATTAAAAACTGTGTGAGTATTCTGCTTGTAATTTCCCGGGGAGCGAGGAGAGGGCAAGGCGCTAGTGGTGGACTTGAGCAAAGCGGGACTTTAAAATCACTCCACTTTAAAGTTTGCGTGGGTAAAGCCCCTTGGCACCTTTTTGACAGTAAACAAATGTCTGTGTGCATATGCATGCATAATAATATAAATATAATGTATTAATATAATAATATGTTAACATATAATAATATAAATATGTATGTCTAAACATACATACACATACATACATATATATCCATATTCCTTATTAAATATAGATATACCTTGCAGTCGGGATTTTTTCACTTGTTCATTTCTGTAGATAAATGCAATTATTTCCTCTAGTATTTTCTTCTCTATATATTATGTTACTTTTTCTCCTTTTTCTTCTTCCTTTCTCTTTCTCTCTCTCTTTTCTTAGTGGAAAGTGCACAGTAAGTGTGAAATATACATCATCGCCCGAGGAATTTGTCTTGAAAAGTCCTCTCAGCCCCCTGGTGTTCAAAGACTGAAGAATGGTTATTGATTATTGCACTAGATCAGAGCCCGCATTAAACGCCAGGGGAGCGAAATGGACCATCTGTGAGGGCCCGGCTCCCTCCCGGATCCCAGGGCAGGAGGTCCCCGCGGCTCGGGCTCCGCGGCGCCGCGCCGCTCCCGCCGCGCTCCGCACCCGCGGATGGCGGAACAAGCCGTCCTCCGCGGTGCCTCGAAGCGGCTTGGAGCCCGTCGGGCAGGGGCCATGAGCGCCCGCGGAGCCCCGCGCAGCCGCTGCGCTCTTCCCAGTTCCTCTCCCGCCCTTTCTTCTCGTCCTGGTCCCGCAGCAAAGCATCAGTCGTGTCCTGTAGGAGTGCGGCTGTACAGGCGATGCTCAAGCTGGGAACACCCGGACTGCAGAAGCAGGCCTTATATATATGTGTGTAGGTGTATATATGCAAATATATACTGATGCATGTAGAGGGCTTCAGTTGGGTGGAAGGGGCCATATGTTTAGAACGATGAGCTCATGGACAGGTCAGTTCTCACCACATTCGTGCACCCTGAGATCCATCAGTTGATCCATGGAAAGCCTCACTGAAGGGTCAGCAGGAAATGCTAACCTGTGGGACAGAGGCTGAAAAACTCACTAGCAGGAGGGCACAGGAAGAGGGAGGCTCAGTGCCAAGGTGTGGTGCAAGATAGGGTGAACGCCTCAGCATCCCACTTCAAGCACTCCATTCCAGGGGACATGAGCACCTATGCAATGTCCCTGCCTCCCTGCCTGACCATAACTGAGGTTCTCCTGCGAGTGCATGCAACCCTGGCCTTCACTGCCACTGATGTTACATTGACACAGACTTTCCACCATGCCTTTCGAAGTGTGGTATGTTAGCTGGCAATTGCAAACACTCCAGATCCATTGCTTCTTTGGCCAATGCAAACCAGAGAGAGGATTTTTTGCTCCAAGAAATTGACCAGCAATGAGAAAAAATAAGCCTAAACTTGCTCCCTTTCAGCTGGGGAGTGATGGTGTTGTTTGGGAAGAGGGGGTCAGGGAGGGCGAATATAAGAGGAGTTTTGGAAAGTGCTGTGACCTTGGGCTTTAATTTACAGTCGATTTTGTCATGTATAGAAATAGGATATCAAGTATATTGTGGAAAACTTCAAAATGCGTTTTAAATTTTATCCTTTTTTCTCTTCCTTTGAGGTGCAGACACTTGAATTCATGACAACTGAGAAGATTTGCTTTATGAATAAGAACATCAACAACCCCCTGTCACAGTATCTTGGTATTTCCACATCCTCTCTAAGGTTCACTTTGAGACCTGGAGGAATGTGATCTGGGAATTAGGTTTTGGACCATTTTGTTTCCATTTTGCAAATGCAAAGATGCTACAGTGAAACACACAGTGGTTTCTATTTCTTCCTCTCCATAGGCATGTTTAACTCTCATTGACACTGATGTGAGTTATGCACATGTCTAAAGAGGAGAAGGGAGGCTTAGATCTTTTTCTCATCTTTTACATTAGATCAAAGGGAATCAAATAGAGTTAATGAAGGGCCAGATGGTGCTTTATTTGTGCTCTGGAAGAGCATAGTACAAGAGAATGGGAAGGAATAACTGTAGTTTAACCTGGCAAAGAGGAGGAAAACTTACTATCTCATGTAATGGGCACTGAAGCAAGTATGCCGTATCTTCAGAAGTGGGAAAGGTTTGCTTGTTTTTGCTCCCTCAGTAGATTTTGGATGTAGGGCCAGGGTTGTTTTTGGAAGGCGCCGATCGAAGGGATTCCAGACTCTGAAATCATTCACATTTTATCTTTTTTGGAAACACAGATTTCTTTGGATTGGGCAATTCTTCAGGTTCTGCTTTTAAGCCATAGAATATGGGTGCTGCTCTAGTCCATGGAAAATGTGTAATCTAAGCTGCTGTGAGGAGGCAGGGCTGCAGAAGTAGGAGAGCCTTTGATTTGGATCCTCACTGTGAGCAAGAGTTTGGCAGGAGAGGCACAGGATGCTGTAAACTTTACCAACTGTGCACACAGAACGACTCATATCCCAGAGGATGCAGACAGGGTCACAGACATCCTGTGCCTCTGTGCCATCTCTCAGCACTTTCTCCTGGCTCTTAGCACCAGCTGCTCCCAGGATCTTCAGGGAGGAGATGGTAGCCTAGGGCATAGCTAATGGCAAGTTGCTTTTACCCTCACTGCTGGTAGGATTATCCAAAAAGAGACAAAAAACTTGTTTCCTCTGTAGACCTTTTAGTGATCCTGGCAGGCTCTTTCTGACAGAGGATATCCCAAAGGGTCCTAACTGGAAAGTGGTAGGGAAAACCAGACGTTTTTGAAGAGGATTAAACCCGTGCCTGTGCTGATCTTGCAGGAATGAGTCTATGGGGGCAGTAGAGGCTATGTTATTACTTGTCCTCTGTGTGTATCATCATTGTTTTAGTGCACAACACACCTATTCGATGATAACTTAGCAACAGATTCTCCAATAGCTTGATGTCATGTGTTGGCCTTGCATGATATTATTATGCCAGTTGACAAAAATGTCAGTTCAGTGATGTTCCCCAAGACTCCTTTTATTGACAAAGTAGCTCTCTGGATTTGGAAGGCTTTTCAGTTGAGCTAAAGGCCTGGAGACTTTCCTGTTTTGAAAGCAATAGGAAGAGGTGCAATTAGCATCTGTACAGTTGTTTAAGGCTGACAGAAATTGTTTGTATTTATGATTTATTTTCAGAAAATTGTATCAAGAGGACTTTAATAGCAGTACAGCCCCATCTACTCTTTGCCCCCGGTACAAACCCAACATTACAGCTCCAGCTGACATTATTTCCACCTGCTTTAAATGTGTTCATGTGCCTCTAATCCTGTGTGCAGCTTCACATTTGTACCCATTTCCTGTATTTTATAGGCACATGTGGTATGTCGAGGTTTGGAAATATAAGCCCTCATTTTGTGCTGCTTGCTCTTTAACATTCATTTTCCCTAGCTACACTCCTTGCTTAAAAAACCCAACTCAACCCAAACCAACAAACAAAAAAACCCACCTGAAAAACCAAACGATTTTTTTTTTCTAGTTAAGGTTTAAGCAAAACCTTGAGAGCTTCCTTGCTATTTTATATATCTAGCACTTTTATTGAGTGAGTATGCAGTAATTTGGTGGGTTTACTAAGTAACTTGACAGTTAATGGGATACATCTGTAATAGATTCCAAAATATCTGGCTGCTTAGAAATATGGAGAAGACTAGCATTTTTTCTCCTTTCTGTTCTTGTGCAAAATTACTATCTGCTTCAGCTCCACAGAAGTGAAGATTTTGTTAAAGATCCATGTATGCCAAGAGCTGCTACCAACTATAGTAAAACTAATTAATGCTGACCCTTCCAAACCTTCTACTATATTAGAAAAACATTATGGATTTTAATCTAAAGGATTTAAGAAGCTACATTAAAAACACACAAAACCATACATACATCTGGAGCTACACAGTGGCTTTACGAGACTTGAGAGCTTAAAAAAACCCCTCAGCCATGAAAGAAAGTGCCCAGACTTCATTTTCCACAGACAAATTGGCTGCTTTGCATCAGTGACCCATAGTTGTGTGCTTACTTGCTCCTATGAAAAGGAGAAGAATAGCAACATCAATAATCCTTCAGCTGGTGCAACATGGCCCAGAAGGGCTGGGAACCCTTCAGTGTTGGAGAATGTAGACTCAGTCAATTGGGAGAAAAACTCTAACCAGCAATCCCATACCCATGAGAAAATTTCTGCATTTCCTACACTGACTTCTTCCTGACACAACAGACAATATCCTTTATATTAAGGTTGATTTTTAGGGATAGCCCCCACTACAGGGAAGCCCATGGTAGTGTGAATCCATTAGAATGAACAGTTAGGGGGAGGAAAATCAAACATTCATGATGGAGATTCAGAGTCTGAGTGAATGTATCTAGCATCCTGTGGTTCCAGAGGGACTAAAGAAAAGGAACAAAATAAAGGAAAATGAGCAGAGTTCTCCTGGGTCTAAGTAATTTCACCTATGAGGGGGTCAGCTGATCTAATATCTTCACTGCAGCTCAATTAACTTTAATTTGCCAAATTTTACATGGTTTCAGATAGGTATTTCATGGTAATGAAGACAAACAGTTTTGGTAAACAGCTGATATGTCAAAATGCCCTCAGTGACACCGAGGTGTCTAGATTGCAATACATGTGTCACTTTCACTTTTTGTGGTTAAAAGGTTGGTAGAGGGAAGACCTTGCTCAGATTCCTTCTGCAATTTGTGAACAAATTCCCTATACTGCCTTGCCAAATGTTGTTTAAAGCTCTGATATGTGTCTGTTTATTCATTAGAATTCAACAGCAGGATAGAAACATGGAGCTAATGTTTATGTTCCAATTGAGGAATTCATTTATGTTGCCTCACTTAAAAATATTCTCCTCAGAGAAAATGCAAGTCCAAACTTGATTTACCAGATTTAAACTTAAGAAAACTATATTGTCAGAACAGCCACACATTCCTTTTTGCATCACTTTTGAAATCTGTTTCCTATTACCATCTCTGCATCAGACAAATACAACCAAGTTATTTACAGGCTGTGAAAGATACTAAATCTTTTCTGAGTAATATTACATTGGATCACAAATTCTCACTTTTAATAATAATTGACAACAAACTAAAGCAAAGGATATTTACAATTAGTAACAACAGCACATAATGCTCTCCCAGTGCCTTGTATCTTCAAGACCCTGTGCAGACATAAGCTGCTGAAGTCTCATTAACATTTACTTTGGAAGGATGTTAAGTATTGTTATCTCCCTTTTACAGATGGTGAAAGAGGCTCAGTAGGATTGTGACTCGCATAAAAAACCCCTCAGTCTAATTGCAGAAGCAAGACCAGAACTTGCAAGCTCTTGGCTCCTGCTTGTGTGAGAGAGTGAAACACATTTTTAAAAGCATCCTGTGACTTAGGAATCCCAGTTCCAGCACACACCAGGGCTTGAGCAGTGCTGGGGCAGTGCAGCTCCTCAGGGGCACTTTGGGCTCCCAGCTCCCATTAACTTTGAGTGATTTTGGAGCTCTTGAAAACTCCTTTCAGTCTGTGGAGGGAAATGCACACCACCTGTGATTCATAGAAACAGCACATGGAGAGGCAGAGCAAAGGCTGGGAGTGAGGGCCAGCTCCACGTGCAGCTCAGCCGCGATTCAGAAGCTGGAAGGCCAAGCACTGAGCCTGTCTTCCAGGGCTGAGGAGTCGGGGGAGCCAGCAGTGCTGCCAGCTCTTCTCACTGACATGATTTTCTCGGGAGCAGAGCCAGGAAAGATCTAAAGACAGAACTCCAGCCCTCTAATAAATTTCAGCTTTGCCTTTGGGAGGAAGCCCTCCTTGCCTGGCCCCTTGCGCCTTGCCCTATATCTCCAGGAGAAGGGAGCAGCTCAGGTGGATGCACATCACCAGGCTTTCTTCACCCCTCTTCCTGGACAGCCCCCTACCACACTGTGAATGGGGAAAATGGGGATGGGAAGGTGGGCAGAGAGCTGTGGAAATCCCTGCAAAAGCAGAAGTTCTACCATATTTGTGTGCATGTGATGGGAATGCAAGAGTGAAGAACCAGAGTGCAGCTGGGAAAGCAGCCCCTTGGGGCTGCAAGTGCAAAGTAAGAGATGCTGGGCAGCAGGGGTGGGCAGGGAGCTTCTGTTGCTGTTAGATGGAGGGGTGAACTGATGCAAGGCACACAGGTCTTCAAATGAAGCAAAGGTCGGGAAAAGCCATTCAACATTCTAATGCCCAAAGACCTGTGTAAGCTATACATATTGGGACTGGAATTGGAGCTGGCTGTGCAGCTCTCACCCACTCACACGCAGCCTTGCATCACCATGCCCACAGCCTCTGGAGATGAGGAAGTGAAAGGAATTCAAGCTCAAAGGAGGGATCAGAAACATCCCATATACATGTAGGTGTCTGTGTCTTGCTGTTGCCCAGTTTTTTGCCTTTTTACTTTGGCAATACCAGTGTGCAACTAACTGGAAGCCTGGAATAAGAGTGGTTAGAGCTGAGGAGGAAAATTCTTTCATCATCAGGAGAGAGACTGGATATTGCACAAAGTAGGACTGGCTTCCCCAAAACACTGCTGAAAAGGGAAAGAAAAGCTTGTATGAGAAAAAGAATGCTGAGGCATGTGCAGAGACCTGAGCAAACAGCAGCTCTGGAGAAGGCAGACCATCCCTGCATCCTCAGAGAGGGTGTAACCCTTCTTCAACTACCAGGTAACAAGCTCTGATTTTCATGTCAAGATTTTAAACTTGATTCCTTTGCTATGGGTTTTGGCCTTTGACAATGTTCAAAGGGATGCAGAAACCATTTACAGTACAGTCTCAAATTTGTGTCTATGTTTAGAAATGGTCAATAACTTCATCACACTAAAACATTTTAGGAAGGTGTATAGCTAAGGGAGTACTCACTGCAAAGAAGATCTTGAGGTAATTCTGAATAACAAGGAAAGGCCTCCCTTATGTGGAAAAGACTACCAGGCCAGAGGACCAGCTTTCTAGGCCAAACCCTATTAAATTCAAGGGAAAAACAACTTTTAGATGGCCTTGTGCCTACACTTGGAAATTTAATTGGATCTGGAATAGGCTTTATAGACTGAGGGACTCACAGCATGAGATTAATTGTTCATCGCAGTGATGGCAAAGGCAAGCAGCAAACTGGCCAGCTGGTTCTGTCTGGAGTATAAAGAAAATCTAGTCAGGATAAATCAGGTAAAGTCTCTAGATGGTAGAATGTCACTCCAGGGGCCAGGATGGGAAAAGGTTAAGGGTGTCTCAGAAAAGAGTTGCTTCTTAATGTTCTTTTTCCTTGAATGTACTAATATCCCAGAGGGCTATTCTTTACATAATACTGTTTTCACAAGATGAAGGGGGTACTAGAGCTTTGCCAGCTTCATGTAACTCATTGCAAATTCCTTGAAAAAACTGTTTAAAAATATTTATGCAGCAAAAAAAAAAAAATTTTCACACATTTTGCACCAGCAGCCAGGTTTTAAAATAAAACAATCTGTCCTCAGAAATAAAAAGAAGAAATAAAGATCAAAATTCACAGTTGGTGTAAATTAACAGACTTTCACTGCAGTCAATGCAGGGTTGCCAGTCTAAACTAACAGACAAGCCAGTCCAGAAACCATGACCGTGATTTTAAAAGTCTTCGAAATAGGGTCTACAAAACTTTATATGACTGTAGAATATCTCACAGAAAGGTAAAGCATGGGGACAGTCTCCAGGCACCCTAGGACAGAGAACATACGGCAGCACTAGGACTGAAATTGTCTTGAGGAATGTTAAATCAGTTAACAGGTAGTGTTTAAAGAGTACCAATCAATGGCATGTATCAATCAATAATTGCTTCTTCATTAAACCAACTGTCAGAGTAATTAGTTTTCTCACGCTCAAATAATTAAATATTTAATCAAATCTGCTAAAGCTAATGAAATAGTTTTTTTTTAAAATTCTTGACATAAACTGATGAATAAATTAACTGTGGGCTCCTATGTCTCTCTGGCTGATCACTTACCTGAACTGTGGAAAGCTTCCATCAGATAGGCTCTGTTTGGTGACATCTCTGCTGTCACCTTCTTGCAGGGCACTGTACAATTTTTAATGGTATGTCCAAGAGTCAGAAGTTGGGAGTGTGTACATTCTCTCTCCCTTTCGGATGTGAAAGGGTGATCTTGGCACCTCAGGAGGGAGCGTAAACCAGTTATTGATTATCCTAATCCATTAAAAGTCTCTCTGGAAGGGCCAGTTCATGACTGGACTATTTCTCCTGAAAAACATACTGGTGAAGCTTGGGGTGATGCAAAGATTAGACATTCTGATAACTTCTTCTGTGAGGGTCACTACAACCTCCTTATCTTGCCCTCTGTCTTCTGTTGCATCCTATAAGGTTTTTTCCAGCAGACTTCTTGAGGTTGCGAAAAGGAGCGTGATATCGACCCTCAGGAAAAAAGAACGTGTATTTGAAGACAGACATGGCTAGTTTGCACCAACTGGCAATCATGGGGGTTTCCTCCTGGTTGGTACGTCCAGCTCCTCTGCAGGCACGTATCCATGATTCCTGCCATGGCAGGGCTGACACCTTGGCCAAGCGCCATGGATATATTCAGCATATAATGTGGTGGGACCTCATTCCAAGCCTCTGGGTACTACCATAATATTAGTATTACTGTCCCACAATGCTAACAAGAGTACACATTTTATGAGAATTCCGCTCTCAGGACTGGAAAAAGCAATCACTATTGGAAAGACAACACAAAGCTTTTTGGCTGAAAATCTCACAGTGAACTTCAAGGCAGGCTCCTCACACCAGGGGCCAGGTCCTTCAGGTGACATAACCTGGCAAACATAGCCTTACTGGGTTGATCAGGTTAATTCTGACACAAGGATTAAACAGGAACTGACTGTGCTGAATTTGCTTTTTGTTTACTGCAGCGGTTGCCACTAGGCAGCCCAGAGAGGATTTGCTGGCGTCTCTGAGGGCATGGGAAAATCAGTGTGTTTGGCTTTCCTGTGCTGAGCGCTGGGCTCGGCTGGAAGTGTGGACCCTGAGGTTAGCCTTACATCACCAGAGGTGGGCGCATAAGCCTACCCTCTGACTCCTGCCAGAGCTAAATTTAAAACCCTGATGGCTTAGCTGAGTTCTGCAGCAACAACGTGATGGGTTCGAAAGGGAATGAGAAAAAATAATAATAAAAAATAAGAAAAAAACCAGGGAGAAACATCAGCAGAACTTTGACACATCAAAAATGGAGAAAACAAGATTTATTTGTGGTCATCTGGGAGATGTTTGCCTGCCTTTGATGAGGAGCATGCACTAGCCTCAGCTGGCTGGCTGAATTTCTTGAGTCTCTGAATTCTTCAGGGCAACAAAAAGTTTGCTCTTATGTGTATATGAGATGCCTAGAAGAGCCAGGTCCTGATCATTAATAGAGATCCGTAAGCACCAGCAAGACAGCTAATACTAAAGACCTGTTTTCGAAGGTCAAGGTCTAACATGTGCTGGTGGACAGCGAGTGATGTTCTATTTCTGTAGTGAGAGGGCTGAGCCACATAAGCTTCATAGGAAAACATCCACAGGCAAAGTTTTACATATTTGCCATGAAAAAAGAGAAACATCATCTCTTGTATTAGATGAACTTGGATTGCTCTATGTTACAGAAGTAAATGCTTCCTCCACGGAAGAAGAGTGCAAATATTTTCACTATTTGTAAATCATTCAACTATCTATGTGGCAACATAGATGTGGTATATTTAATGCATGCTTTGCAGTAATATGTTTGTTGCATACTGTTGGATAAGGTCACTAATAGAGATTTAGTAGGAACACAGTATAAAACTTGGCGTTCTGATTTGCCATCATCATTTTATCTTTAGCTATAATTAATAATTATAAGAAATATCTGTGTCCCAGCTAGTCTCAAAGAATCTTTTAAGCAGATCTTCACATTTTAAAAAGTTGTCCTGATAGGTTCCTTGTTTCACAGGAAAAAAATACTGTAGGGAAAAGAAAGGGAAAGAAAGAAAGAAAAAAAAAAGAGGAAAAAAAAAGAGAAAGAAAAAAGGGCAGGTCCTCTGCCAAAATAAACCAATTAGCTCATGTATTATATTATATAGATGAGGAGTAGTGTTCTCCTTTTTCCTGGAGAAAGTTTTAGGACACAATGTCTGTTTCTTGAAGTGTAGTTATTATTTGCTCTTTGGCAGAAGTTCTTTCAAAAATGTTGCTGGCACTCTTTGAATGGGAACTGGTAGACTCAGGATTTAATAGTATCTAGAAACTATAATATGTGATTTCCCATTTTTCACAAAAGAAGAGTACCTGTAATATTACAGAAAATGGGTCTAAAGCTAGATAATTCTCCTTTTTCCTTCACTGACACATTATTTTTCTTTTGCTGTCATCTCGTACCTCGTAAGGCCAAATAACAGAATAGATGTGATATACAGGAGGCTAACCATGAAAAGCATTCCCAGGAAGCTTGGCCTAAATATCAAAAAGAAAGATTGAAGGTATGAAACTGGAAAATGATATTGAAATATGAATAGTATGGTTGGATACTTAACATTTTCTTACTACTTTTATTTTAGATGTATTTTAATTTATAAATTGCCTGATTTAATTCAATTCCTCATCTTATTACCATTGTTATTGTCAGATATATGCAATACTTGTTCTTAGAATATTTGTCTGTTACTATTAGTGTTACTTACATGATTCTGTATTTTATTATTGTGATTGAATTGCTGTAAGACTCGTTAAATTTATTGTGATATTGAAGACAATTTTATTGTATTACATTTGTTTCAGGATTCAAGTGCTTTTAATTTGGAAGGGGATTTCTATGCACTCATCCCATCCCCCTCATGAAATCAGTACTCTTAAGCAGTTCCAGAATTTTTTTTCTGATAATTCTTTACAGTCACTGGTCTGAGTAACAAAACGACTTTGATAAGATACAATGAGATGAATCTTGCAAAGAAAAAGGAATGAGTTTTACTGATTTTGGTGGAGATATCACAAATGTCATCATGATTGAATGAATCTTCTAACAGGAACCAGCTGATTTTATAGACAAAAGTCCTGATCCTCACTTTGATAAATCTCTTCTTATTTGAATGGAGATTGCAGTATTGGACCCACATGGAACTTGGTCAGAGGCCAACAATGTGCTGAGAATGGAGACATTAGTTTGTGATTAGAAATCTGATTCTATTGTTGTGCAGATTTACTCTAGCTATTGCCCTATAAGAGTGAAAAAGGGCAAGTGAGGTAAAAACGCTTTTCCCTTAATAAGAATTAGTTTTTACCCATTCTCACAAGACCCCTACGTGCTTGTTTTGTCCAGGGAGGTGTTAGATGGGATCAGCTGTATGCCTCATTTGTGCAAAGGTGTCAGCAATCTGAAAGTGTACACTGTACTCCTATAAACTCCTCAAAAAATGTGGGGGATCTGGCTCAGACACTGATGTCAAAATGTGCTTGTGCATGGCAGTTTGTGGTGAGTACTGCAAGAGTATGCTCTCTTCAAGGAGGGGAATGCTTAGCTCGAAGATGGTGGGATTTCCACTCCTGCACCTCAAAATGACATTCTCAGCCACAGGGTGACTTGTGGCTGTCTTTAGTAGGATTCTGGGTCAAACTTTAAGAAGAGAAAATGCAATTAAATGTCCTCCTGAGACTTAACAGTCAAGTACTAAATATTGTGCAAGACTGTCAACCCACAAGCATTCTCTGCTATATGGAGATCTTGGAGAAATAGCTCAACTTGTGACATTTATGAGGAAATCCGAGTTTTTCAGTTATTTGTCTCTCATGGAACCAAAACCAGGAACAGATCCAGTGCTGTATCTATTCCCAAAATCTAGCTCTCTGAGTTAGATGAGCTCTTGCTCTGTGTTGCAACAACTTCCATTGGCAAAGTGTGATTGGAAATGTCTACTCCATTAGTTTACAGATATGGCAGTCACTACTCATGTTGTATCACAAATCATATAGAAGTCCTATTAATGTGGAAATACCATCAGATACCTTTACTCACTATACTGTCCAATGATGACTGCAAACAGGCGTTTTAGTAGTTTGTCAAAGCCTATCCAGATGGTGGGATTATCGCTGAATTCCCTTCAAATTGCTAGATTTGGACTTTAGAAAGAATGCTATACTCATTAACAGGCAGTTAATTAATAGTGGTGGTGAGTCTGTGGAAAAGCTACTGTGGTTTAATAAGTCTTCTGTCTCTGGCTTCTATGATGTTTTATATTAGCAGAAGTGTGATAGATCAGATTCACACAGCAGTGCATTGCACATCATCATCATCATCATCATCATGGCTAGGCTTCGCGAACGAAGATTTGTGAAGGACTCTACCCACGCTTGCTACAAGCGCGCTGATGGCTAAAAAGGCCAATGCGAGATAGACATGTCCGGTTGCAAAAGGCACAGCAGAATGGCTCCCCAGGTGGTACTGAAAGGGCACGGTTCTTTCTGCGTTGCCTTTTCTCCTCGAGAGTGATCCTGCGTGTATTTTCAAAAGATATTGCAGCGTTGTGAATAGTGTGTCTCCGGGCCTCCCGATTGGAGGCCAGAGCAGACCAGTGATGGTGATCGATATGGCCAAGGCTGAGATGTTGTTTCAGGGAGTCCTTATATCTCTTCTTCGGGGCTCCTCTCTTGCGGCAGCCAGTGGCAAGTTCACCATAGAGCACAATCTTAGGGAGGCGGTAGTCCTTCATCCTGGAGACGTGCCCTGCCCAACGCAGCTGCGTTCGCAGCAACATGGCCTCAATACTCATAACCCCTGCCTGTTCAAGAACAGATGTATTGGTCGCATAATCTCTCCAGTGGATGTTTAGGATTGTACGGAGGCAGCATATTTCTTACTAAATGGCTACTGTTGCAATGGAATTTATCCTTATCAAGCAAGAACATACCTGTGCTACAAAATCTGTTGCAGGATTAGGATTTACTACCGTGTTTTCAGATGTGTGCTGTAAAGAAATGTGTTTTCTGACATATGAGGTCCAAAAGGAGCAGCTCAAGTGAAGACTACATTTAGTGGCATCCAAAATAGAAGTCCATTGGGTCAAACTAATCTCTGGCTTATTGTCAGGCAGCTGACTAACCACTTTTATTTTTGTCACATCATTTCTCCCTCCCCGCTCCCAAAGCTTCATTATGACCGAACTATTAAGAGAGTTTCACTTCCCCACTCAAAAGAACATGGATGAACCTCCATGAAGGTGTTTTCTATGGGTATTAAATATGAATTCTGAGCTGCCCTAAAGGAAGGACAAGTGCACAAATAAATGCACACATGCAAACACCCTGAGAAGCAGAAAGGAAAGCTTAACATTATTACTCCTTACCTCTCTACTACCTGGAGTCACGTGAAGTTTACAGGAATTCATCTCTTACGATTTTAAGTACCTATTTCTGCCACATGTACATTCTAAATTTTAGGACATCCTTTTGACCCTATTTACTTCCTAAAGAAGCTTTTTGGATGTGATATTA
Organism: Cephalopterus ornatus; assembly: GCA_013396775.1. NCBI lineage: Eukaryota > Metazoa > Chordata > Aves > Passeriformes > Cotingidae > Cephalopterus > Cephalopterus ornatus. Next base: position 82,660 of record VZRE01001155.1, on the reverse strand, counting down.
TTGTGATAGTTTAACTCTTTTGCCGAATGAATAAAGTTTGAATATGCAAAAACCCTCCAATTTTGTTTTTTTTAATCAACAAAATGTTGATTCCTAGACCAGGAATGTTAACGAACTACAGAGTTGTTGGCTTGTTAAACTATTGGATTTTTCAAGTTGCCTTCCTATACTTCCTTGACTCTGCACAAGTTTATGTACCTTTTCACACAACATGACAATGGCTTCTTGCTTTCTGTAGTTCAACGTAAGATTATTTTGCCCTCCATATGTGATGCTGGTCTATCTTCTTCTTCTTCGATTTTGGCTCTACTTAACACTACAAGAGCTAATGCTTTTCTGATATCACTGTTTAAGCTAAAGAATAACTGTACTTCCAGCAAAATTATTATAGGTAGACAAAAGAAGGTGGCAGTTGTAAAGAGCAATATAAAAACCTGCTACAAAATCTTTGTACCAAAAGGTGATCTACATTATCAAAGTCCCTGAGAACTTTGCTTTATGGTTTAATATATTTAACAAAATTTATATCGATGTATAAATATTTATATTCCAGGCTTTTGTTAGTCTCTATGCAACCTTAACAGTAATAGAGTTTTATGTTTTAATTTCCTTGAAGGAAAGTCTTATTTGGAACCCATGAATGCTTCAGTGTTTTGGAAAGATCTAAATATATGTCAAATATCTATGGAGACCTATGATTTTTTTTTTCATCCAGCAATCATGTCATGTATTATTTTGAGAAACAGCACTGTATATACTGTAAATAATACAGAAAAAATTATATATGTATTATCTGATAAGGTGAAATAGCTCTGTCTGTTGGTTAATTACCCAAATACTAAAGAAAAGTTAGAGTAATGATTTCCAGACAGTTGTTATGCCATATCATGTTAAAGCAGCTGTTAACCATATGCACTACTGTAGTTCTGCTTATATTAACCATTATGAAATTTTCCTTGGGGAAAAATGCTCATGTGCTTGCAGAGAACCTCTGTGCCCTCTTTTTAAATGAAATAAGTTGGTTATTCTTAGAGCACGGTGAATAATTTGTAACAAATCACTTGGTGATTTTCTCCTGCTTGTGAATAGGGATTGTTTTTTCCCAAAGCCACCATGCACCCAAAGGAGCTGAAGTCTCACCAGCGATTTGGTAGCTTCAACAGAGCAGAGGAAGCACTGGAAGAGCCCTTCAAAACCAATCCTGGTGTCACTGCTACAGCACAGTGCTGACTCTGATGGCCTCATGGCTTTGGAACATGGGGTCACATTTGTTCATGGCACTAGCCTGTTGTGCCAACCTGTCAGTTCATCTGAGGCTGATGTGGCAATCCCAGACACTGCTGGTTTGTGCAGGAGTATGGCCCTGCAGCACGATAGGGTTTCATCTCATCTTTTTTTTTTTTTTTTTTTTTTGTCTTTTTGAGAGAGAGACAGAATGATCTGTGAATTCCTGGGGGCTTATGGCAGCAAATATTAGAGTGATAGCCACCAGAGAAATAAGATTTATGGACAGAGGCTATCTCTTTTGTTAAGTTGACTAATACAGTTAGAAAAAAAGAGACAAGCATTTGGGTCAAAACCCCTTTGTCAGGTCCAAGATAGAAGTATGTCTAGAAGATAGCTTGTATGGATGACAGCTAGTTTGTTGCTGTTGGGGGCGGAGGGGGCATGTCTTTTCCCCTCTCCCTGTTTTCAGACCATAAGAAATGCTGTGTATTCTCTATAAGCTTTGCCTCTTTTTTCTTAAAACATTGAAACTGCGACATGATGTACATATATTACCAGTTTAATAAGTATCTACCATTTGATCTTATTAAACTTGCAGATTAATTTTTCATCGTGCATCGTCCTAAGGAAGAGTATCTATATTAACTTAGAATGAGACGACATTGGCACTTACTTTAGGGATATTTGTCTGAATTTGTTACAGTGGTCTTTTTGTCCTCAGCTGCATTTGCTTCTGTGAGTATTCTAGCAAGTGTTCATGAGCTTCAAGATGAAAATGGTTTTATTGGATAATGATCAGAGAAATGTTTTGTCTTACAATACCTACCCCAGTCACAGTGTAATCTCAGAGCTCAGAAGAAGACAGTTGACAGGGATATCACCTGTAAGACATTAGACATGTTCCTTCTATTCAGTGTGGGTAAACCTGGGTGTTGCACACCAAAAAGACATGGTGAATGGACACCAGAGTAGGGCACCAACTAGGTGCCCTAAGGTCTAAAATCATACCTTACAAATAACAGCTGAAGGAATTTAGATTGTTTATTCTGCAGAAGAATAAAAAGCAATTGGAATAATAGCCTTCAGATACATGAGGGTAGCAGCAAGAAGAAAAAAAAAAATTCCTTTGTTAAAAAAAAAAAGGAGTTAGTTTAAACAAGGTACCTCTTAGGTACCAGAACAGTAAGGATATTGTTTCTATTGTAATAAATAACCAAGCATTGAAATAGATTGTCTATTCAAACCGTGAAGCCAAATCATCAAAGGGATCCAAGAAAAAGTTAGAAAAGCAAATGGTAAGAAGGGAGTACGTATATGCCCTACCATGCTGGAGGTGGATCAACTAGACAATGTCTTAGTGTCCCCTATAGGTCCCTTTTCTCTGATCTTATGATTGATAGCTATGACGATGGAAAAAAAAAAACAAACCACAAAAATTATGTCCTCCAAAATCTTTTGTCTCTCTTCAGTTTGAGTGCTTGACAATGAATAAACAAAGGATTTTTACCAAAAAAAATTGTCAGTGTTTTTCGTCTGAAACCTGACTGTCACAATATAGCGATGTTTTACCAGCAGAAGTCAGTCAACCTCACAAGTGTATTATTAGATATAATATTAGTAGAGTGCTGAACAGAATGAGCCCACTGAGTCAGTGCAGAGAAATATCCAAATGATAGGAGCTTCCACTGTGTTCTAGTAGACATTTCTGAGCCCAAACCATTCCCCTCAGCAATCCAACCACTTGCTCAAGTGTCTATTCCTGCTTTTAATGGATCTGAAAAATCACAAACCTGCTCAGAAAATGACAAACAATTTGAAAAAACCTGGTCTGACAGGGTGTCTATATCATTGACAGAAAGCAAATGTTTATGTGTGCCATGAGCATGAAAGGTAAAAGCCCTTCCCTGCTGCTGTTCTTCCACTGAAGCCCTTACTCCAACCTATGGCCTCATTAGATGACCTGTGAGGCAAGAACAGGGAGAGTATAAGAAAACAGTTCCTACTAAGGCTTATTTTCTGAAGGAAAGTTTGCCCAGATGCTGCAGTTATATTTTTTCGTATTGCCTGCTTAAAGATCTGTAAAAAGTTAGTAAAGCAGTTTAGAAAAACAGTAAATTTTACTTTTAGGATACAGCAAAACTCTGTATTAATATTTATAGCATATATTTATTAATTTTTCTCTTTATACCTTTGGGTGTACACAGGGCAAAACCTGCAGAGCTGGGAGAGCTACGCATGCCTCACTCACATCCCTCCTTTACTTAGTGTCCCATAGAGTCCCATGGCTCTAAGGCCAAGGATTTTGCTTCCGACTTCCCAACTTTTCTTGCTAGGTAGAAACCCTGGGCTGCCTGACTCCTGCCTACAGTAGCTTCTGGCATAGATATCAACTTGCATATGAAGTATTTCATACTTAAAAAGAGCTGAAAGTATACTGGGACAGTGACGACTTCACCCCATGACCATCTAGAGTGTTAAACACAACAATACTGTTGGCTGGACTAAGAACTATACCCTAGTAAAAATAACTCCCAGAACTGTATCCACGCGTCTGTTGGTCCATTAGTCTTGTTTATCTCAGAAACTAGGCAGAGAGTTTTTTCAAATGTTTCCCATGGGCAAAGAGCTTTGTATGACCAGATTATTTGGAGATACTGCTTTAAATTAGATTGATCCTGCAAAATTATGTTTTTTAATCCATTATGATGCCTTTTTCATAGTTTGATCTAAATAAAAGTGCATTCCAATTCTTTTCATCCTATCCTCCAAATTCTTTACCAGTGCAATGGCCTGCTACGGCTGCAGCGCAATTCTGGCTGGAATAAGTCTTAATTAGCTGCCAGTGATGTCATGTTCATGTCTGTGTTAAAGACACAGGACTAAGTATTCCTCCTTATTTAATGTACTGTAGAAATTCCATTTTGGGATAGCATTAAGATGCTTCAGAGCCAATCTTGTATTTCTCCCGGAGTTGAGATGCTTGGCCTTCAGCCTTCTGACACTACCCCAGTTGTGCTATAATGGTCCAGAAATACATTGCCTGTTGTGTTTTATTGCTTATGTGAAAACTGTCCAATTCCTTGTCAGTTGACAAGGGAGGAGCATTGCATTGAAGGATTGCACAGCAGTGTGTCTGGGAGCTATGTTATTTCACACCAGCAGCAACCTTTCAGTGTTTGTGCAGCAGCCCAGTAGAGCCTTGGTGCTCTTGCCATAAGAGCAGAGAGCAAACCCCATTGTAGTCATTCTCTCTGCCAGAGAGACTAACACATGTTGCCAAATATCTCCCCTCAACACATTTATTGAACATTAAACCAGCAGAATAGCATTGAATGAAGTCCAGTAATTTTATAGGATATATTTTAGTCACTAGACTTTGAAGACTAGTCCAATGTTAATTATAAAGTTTCTGTGTCTGGATAACATATTGTTAACAGTTATTTTGCAAGTGCTAATGGCAAGATGGAAGATTTCCAATGGTTTTATTGAGGAAGTGGCAATTAAAATGTTGAGCACTGCAACATACATACAAAATAAAAATAATCTTGCATACACAGCACTTTATGTCTAAAAGAAAAAAAACACCAGAAAAACAGGGACAAATATTTTCTGTTGAAATAAATGCAACCATTTTATTTCTAAAAAGTTTTGCTTTTGAAAAAAACCCAAACGTTGATTTACTTGCCAACTTCAAATGTCACAAGTCTTGAACAAGTTTGACATTGTTTAAAAGCACATCGTGAAACTATTAGAAAGCTAAGACAAGTTGCTATGTTATGTTTTTCCACACTCAGAGAGCAGCAATATGTTCTCAGTTTGAGTAACTTCTTTTAGATTAAGGGAAACTAAACAAGAAAGAACAAAAGCAAAGTGATCACAAGAGTGTGTGGAAGTGTCTACACGGGACAATTTTTAACGTGTGGGTGGGAAGAGGTACTATGTAAGCACTGCCCCATGAGGCCAGCTGGGCACACCAATGCTCCTATATCTATCTGAAATAAGAAAAAAAAAAAAAAGGGCTGTCTATGGCTCTGTATCATCCATCAGTTAGCAGGTTCAACACAGATTTTGCTTTGCATAGCAAATGGTTACCATCTGCTAAAAGAAGTCCTGGTGGCATATATAGTAAAGATGGGAGTTCAGCAGCACTGGGGCTGGTTGTTAGAATGATGCTGGTCAGTGTGAGGCACCTAATCTCTGCAAGCTGAGCAGGAGCCGGCTCTCCAGCCGTTTGAGTGGGTTTAGGTTTGCTTGCAACATACCTGTTTTAATCTAAACCTGCTGCAGTGGACAGGTTTTAAGGCCCTTCCTTAATGCTTTTCCAGACAGCTCTGTTTCCAGACAGCTTGGTGAGGCTGGATTTCACATCCTCTTCTGGCTGATGTAAACTCACAACTTTGGGGAGCCAAAAGCTGCTCTGGGCTCCCAGGGCATGTCTTCAGTTCCCTCAGCAGTCCTAGAGCAGGTAACAGCCTTTTGGCAACTTCAGAATTCTGAGGAGAGTAAGGAGATGCATTTCCTAATTTTCCAGGCCCTCCAGACCCCTGAGTATTGATTAGTCATAGCAGAACCACCCTGAATTTTCCCCTCCTTCCCTCCCTCCTCCTCCTACTTTCTCCCTGCACAATGGTTTGGACACAGCCTTCCTGCCTGGGAATTTTTTATCTATTTTCATTTACTGCCACCCCTGTTAAGGAAAGGTGCATCAAAGGCTTTATGTAGCTTTTCAAAATACAGATTCACTTTAGGATAGCATCCAATGGAAACCACCAGGGGAACAAATGCCAACTTCGGACTAAAGCACATTAATCAGCTGTTCTCTGTGTAACTTCAGGAAATTGAGTGAGGCTTCTCCAGGCAAGTCAGCCCATCTGAGATCTGAATCACCTCTGGAGAGTTCTTTCACTCTCCACTGTTGACAGGGAAGTGCATTCCTAGTCCAGGTACAATTTGAGGTTCCTGAATTTCGGTGGGGCAAACCAGGACCATCAGTCCAGAAGTCTGCTTGCTCACTTGCTCAAGACAGAGCAACAAACCTATGATGTGAAGGTACGCTAGCACAGAAGACAACGATACAAAAAAACTTGAAGTGAATAAGAATCCAAGACAGAATGTTCCGTGCCTGTTGTTCCTACCTTTTCCCTTGTAATTCCAGAGGAGGCAAAAAAAAAGAGAAAAACCAGGGAATCAGTGCACTTGATCTCCTTTCTTTTTTTGCTTTGCCTCTCTTTTTCCTTTTGCATGGTCATAAACACTAGTCAAGGGGATTCTGACCAAACCAAACACCCATGCACCGTGCATGGTTCTCCAGCATGACCTGTATGGCAGAGCATAAGGAATGGGTTTTGGGTCTCCTTGAAGTCCCTGGGCAAGCTGTAGCAGAAGCCATCCAGACTCCTCTAAAGTTCAAAGCTGTGGTGCATCAGTGATGTCTGGCTGAATACAGAGGAAATAGGTTAATCTAAAGGAGCTCAATCCTGCTGACCTCCTGTGAGAGCCAAATTCTTTTTCAATGAGCTTTTGAAAATAGTTACCTCTTCTCTGCGGTGCAAGGCTGTCAAAGTGCAGCTTATAGAACAGGGTTTGAGGGCTTAACACCTCTGAGTATTGGGGAAGTTTTACTTCACACCTTCCATGATGTTCCTCAGTAGTACCTCTCATTTTGCAGTAGTCAATCCTTTTAGTTCACAGCCCCCTTTCTAATTTTTTCAGGGAATGTGCCCTTCACCACAAGTGTAAACCTTCTGGCAGCAGGAGGTTGCCCGTTTCAGTTGCAATTTGCAAGGCCTTTCAGAGTAGCGTACAGATTCCAGCAGACCTGCAGGTTGAGACCCATCACACATTTGAATGTCACCTCAGCTCTTTTCCTCGAAATTACTAACCTGTCTGATTTTAGACACTGAACTTGGCCTCAGAAGAATTCCCTGGGCTTGCTCTCAGCAGGGGATAGGGTAGTCCTTAGGGAATGGGTCTGGTGCCTCCTACTAGCTAACCACCTCCTGCATGGAAAGGTGTCCAGCTTTTGCTCCTGATGGCCCTCATCCCAAACTGAGCCACACGGACATGCTCTCACCTCTGCTACTGCTGTTGTGGGGAGCTGCAGGAGCATCACTTGTCAAACAAATGCTTCCTGAAGAATAGCTTTTAGCACCAGTTTTAGCACCAGGTTTTGTGAGCATTGCTCAAGATGATGAGACCTAAACTGGGCAAGGAGTAGCTGTACTGGGAGAAACAGCTGGAGTGCCCTCAAAGGGCACACTTTAGCTAGTCCCTGGGCTGCACAAAGGGACCAACCAGTATTAGCTGTTATATGGAAAATCCGGTAGTGATAAAAAACACTTTGGAGATCTTCAGCTGTAAAACCTGCCATAGACACTTTTCTAAATCAATCCAAGCTTTATGTATAACTTGATAAAAGATTTATTAGGTGAAGGATAATAAATATGTTGAAATGAAAGGTATGGAAAATAAAAGTAATATACCTGTAAATGGTTTCCTATACTGAGCAGAGCTAAACAAGAGCTTGCCTAGGACAAGTTGCTCCATACAAGTTATTTATAGAAATTAAAAAAAAAAAAAAACAAACAAAACAAAAAACAAAGAGAGAAAAAAAAGGAGGACCCAGGTAAAATGATTCCATATAAAGTCTATGTTAGAGTGCAGAATCTTCTGACCACTGATGCTCCGCTTTTCCAGGTGTTTCTGTAGGGTCTCTGTTTTCTTGAATGTGGACTTTGAGATGTTCAGTGTCAGTGCTTGTGCTGTTGTTCACAAGCCACAGTCATACTGCTGTTCAAGATCAAAAGGCATGAGGCGGCAGATTCTGATTGGGAAACAGATCACTGAGGCAGATGCTGGATGCTTTCTGTGAGTGGTTAAATGATCTGTCTGGTGACTAATGGGATCCTGACACTGTGAATTACTGTTATTAAGAAAGTTAGGAACACCTGGAGAGAGCACTGAAACTTTCCCGGAAATGGTTATACTGGTATTTTTGATGTGTCCTCAGTAGTGATTTAAAGGCAATGTGCTTGAAAGCATCCTTGCAGTACACTCTGAAAACTGTACCGAGACTGAACTGGTGCATGAAGAGAGAAGACACCAAGAGGAAAATTCTCTCTGTGAATAGAGACTTCTCTACTGATGATGTCAGTAATTTTCACTGAGAATGATTCTGTCAGTAGACAATCTTCTCCAGAAAAATCCAGCAGTAATGAACATTTATTTTCATTATTCCATCACCTAAAAATGTCAGCAGTGCTCTCTATGCCATCTCCCTTTGTCAAGACATATCTATTCTGTAGGGAAAGCAGAGAATACACTTCACACCAAGTAAATGTTCATGGTGTGACCATTCATGCCATTATACTTTATTACAACTATACTATTCAAAGGCAACATATAATATCAAATAGGCTAAAACAGTATGTCATTCCTGATTTGCCTCTGCTTGTGGACAAAAAGTTGAGCAGGGTTTTTTTGTGTTTGGTTGGGCTTTATTTCTGTTGTTGTGGGGTTTTTTTTCCATTGGACTTCGCTTAAAATGAAACAACACTAGAACAGAGGTCAAGAACTTGGAAGAATTCATTCAAGCAGAACCAGGTACAGCTTGATTCAATATCAATATTTCATGTGTTCTGAGATTGTGGTTCAAACTATGAGATAGCAGAACACCATTTTTATAGCTTTCCATCTGTGAGAAGTTATTTCTCAAAGCACTCTTTATGAACAATCTAACAGATATTCATTTTTGAGATCATATATTCTGTTAAGTGGGATCTTTTTGATGCACAGTCTGGCTGTGATAGTAATTTTAAAACTAGAGAGAGTCTTAGAGCCAGATTCATAAAAATAAATGTCTTTCACACAAAGTTATTTTCCATGATGCATTAACTTCTCCTTTTCCAGGTATTTGCAGGAAAGTAATATACTCAATATTATATATTCGTGGAGCAAAGGAAGAATGAATCAATGTAGGAATCATAAGGAGATGATAAATCTTGCATTTAAGTAATAAAATATACATACTCTTTCTTTAAAAAATATTTCCTTGTTTGTTTCAAGACATAAATACAAATATATTGAGTTTGAGAACAGCTAAAACGCTTTGATGGTGCAGAACTAAGAGCATTTTGCTTTGATGCTCTTATAAATGTGATGCAGTTGTAGCATATCACATACTTGAAATTTAAGCCACTTTGGAGATGTTGGAAAGCAGTTTAACCTATCCAATACTCAGGAACCATCTGAGACCAGCTGTCTTGACAGGCCAGGCTGAGACCTTGTTTTCTGTGCCCAACAGGACACTAGCATGGCTAGCATCCCACACCACTACCCTTGATTTCCTAAACCTGATGAACAGGAACTGATTTATAGCAGGCACGATGGGTGGTAGCCTTGGTTACCTATCTGCAGTTAGGCTTGCCACATACCTTTGAACTCACAGAGGACTTTCTTAACCTACACTGCCACCTTACACCTGGTTTAATCTTACCATCCTTTTGCTGTGGCAACTAGGAACCTGTAATGAATTTGTAGAAGCCACATTATTAACTCACCCAGTTACTTCAGTCACTTCTGTCAGGGCTGAATTCGAAGCTCTGCAGCTGATGCTATGCAGAGGAATATGGAACTTGCGAAAAAACCAGATTTTTCTGGCCTTATCATCCATGACCCTGTTGAGTTACAGAACAGAATTATATGGAGGTGTTAGCATCTGTTGCATTCACCATCACCCTATATTTGTGACATTTCTATGAGCTTTTGAAATATGCTCCAGTGGTACATGACCTTCCAAACCAAGGCTGCTTTGTTCATGTGTGTGCATGACAGACCAGGAAATTCTCACTCTTGCTGTCCCAACAGCCTGTCCCTTTCAGTTTTGCTTCAGTTTTATGTGCCGTAAGCATATTCTAGGACTCAGAGATGAGAACTAGAAAGTGAATTCCAGAGGTTAAATCCTGACTTTACCAAGGGTGTTAGAAGCTCTGCCACTGTTTCTTGTGGAATCAGGTTTTAAGCTCAAATGGAGGTGATAGATAAATCCAAGTTTCCTCACATATTTTCCCTTTTCTTTCTCCCCTCCTCCCTCCCACCTACCTCCCCTCCCTTCCCCGGGTAGAATCTAAGTGTAAAGAGACCAACTTCAGTATATATCCAGGATTTTTAGAAGTATTGCCAGCTACTCGTAGCAGTAGCAGTAGCTCTGACCAAACTGCTGAATATCAGGAATTGCCAGACATTTCTAATGTGTAAGTGTTGACCAGTTCCATGGTAGATACATTATCAATCCAACAATTCTGGAAGAGCCAGCATTACTACATGTGCTCTGTACAGAAAACTGTCCAATGCATCATGAACACACCAGCCTTGCAGTGCACACATGGATGGCATGTGGGAAGTAATGTGCCTTACCCAGTCAGGAATATGTGGCAACCTTACTTGTGCACATGTTTCTCTGCTGAAACAGTGTGACTTTGATGCTTTTTGTGGGTGAAGAACTGATTATCAGAATGGCTCAGAAAGAGATTATCATCTGTGGTGCTTTGTGAGGTTATAGTCAACCAGCAGTGGAGGCCTGCATTTCCTTGTTTGGGGTTTAATAAGGAAATGAATTTGTGTATTAAGAAAAAGCGAAGGTTTTTTCTAATTTTGGCCCATAAGGGAGGAAATACCTAACTCAATTCAAGCTAAGACATTTCTCCTTTTATCTGCTCTAAAGCTTTCATCAGCCACCTCTGTAACCTCTCGGAGTCTTCTGGGATGAAAGTAGAGTGACCAATATGCTTCATGGTGTCTTTTGCCCTTTTTCTTCGCTTGCTGCAGGTACAGGTCTTAACTGAAATATCAATAGACAGTTATCTGTCATGCACCTCTGTTCTCATGTTCCATGCGCTTGAATTTTCATATGTTCAAATTTTGAAAGAGAAGAAATCTTGCACATGTTCTAAAGGTGGCCAGTGGCTAAACAGAGGTTTAGCTTTAACCTCCCCCAGTAAACTATTTCCACAGGAGAATCTCTTGACCACAAAGGCTATTTCATCTACTGTTTTGAGTTCTGGTAGCTGTATTGATCTGGAAAAGTGCAGTTGTCTTAATGGTTTTTGGACACTTTAAAATAAAAGCAAAATATCAACAGTAAAATTTGATAGCAAATATTATAGCAAATAGCTAAGAGCAAAAGTAACAGTACATGAAAGGAAGCAAGTTCTTATGATGGCTTCTATTACTACAGGAGACAGCGGCTGTAGTCTTCAGGACCTAGAAGCTCTTCATTGCTGTTGTGTTAAACCCCAATTTTGAAGACTAATGGCTCTCATTCAAAGAAAAAAATCATGATATGGACATACAGGAGATCTAATAGGGTTTCTCTGATAACACATTCATTCTTTTTCTGTCTGTCAAAAGAATCCTCTCTGGTGGGAGCACAGAGAGAGGCTTGAGGGGAGGCCTGCTATATTGTTGCAAATATGTTATAAAAAGGGCATCAGCTTGAGTGCAGGGTGTGAGGAGGTGTTGAACATGGGCATGCCATTAAGCCTCAGGTCACCTTTATAATTTAAAGTGATGAGATCAGCAGAGGTCTTGGAAGCAATGACTCCATCAGACCGCAGAAGAGGGTTCCCCTGAAACAGTCCCAAGAATGGGAGCATTACTGGGTACTAGGGTGTCTTCTCAGCAGGAGGAAAAGACACATTTTGAAATGCATGGGTATTTGATATTTCTCTCTCTCCAGATGACCAGACATCTGGAGAGAATCAGCTTAGATCCAACAGTGAAACTCTTCATGTAAGTCTCCCTTATAAGCCTCCATACAGGAATCCTCTGAAACTTCTAGTCTGGAGGGTCTGATTTGTTCAGTCTTAGAATAGAAATGAGCCAGGAGTGAACAGCAGCATGGTGAAAGAGTCTTTGTAGATCTCAAAAAAGAACAGATAAGATAAAGGGTGTTTCACACAAGCATTCGGCTCTGTATATGTTTGGTCCAGTCTCTGACTCTCCATTACAGAAACCTGCAGAGGTTTGGAATGGCACTACAAGTACAATGTGTGGATGCACTGACATTTTCCAACATGGGATATTAAAAATGGAAAGAAATTAGAAACTCATATGTGGGTTGTAACTTCAAATATTTCAATGGGATAAATACATGCAGAGTCCTTAGCAATGCTGTGCAATGTTTTTTTTAAATATATACTCCCGGATATACTTGTAAGCAGCGGGAGTTCAAACAGCAATCAGCCAAAACTGGATAGGTACACTCCATCAGAATAGATTTTCCTTACAGTTGCCCTCAAAACAGCATAATTTCTCATAGTACTTGAAGTTGATTTAAGTGTTGGGTCTGTGCCAATTATTTGTTAAGCCTTCTGTCTTTATTTTATAGCTTATATAATACAACCGACCATCTCACTGAAACATCTGTTGCACACAAAGGCAAAAAGGGCTAGAATCCTACCAATGTTTAGATGGCCACTTTGTCCCTTTTCTGCCATTGTTACCTCTAAGTATGGCCTCAAATGCAGAGTACACTGTTCTGAAATGTTGTTTTGTTCATTTTGCAGAGGTGGGAATTTATTGCTCGTTTAATCTAAGTTGGTCTTTGTTAGCTAAGTGTACAATTAAAATTATAGTATTTGATGTAGATCTGAGTGGCTTATAGCACCAACCTCTCACTTCTGAGTGTAGAGTTAAAGTTCAGCCAAAGGTCTTGCATAACATGAGTTTTCAGGGATTTTAGAATAGTCCCCACTGGAGCGTTATCTACAACACAAACAACTATGCATCATTTGGCAATTCAGGACAAAATTTGATTAGGACACACTCTGTTCTAGCAAATTTTAACATATTGAAGAGTGTTCTCTCTTTGCATAGCAGTTATTTCTGGCAAGACCTTAAATTGTTGATGAAGAGGAGATTTGCCACACTACTAGTCTTCAAGCCTATCAAACTTGGTACTTCTCTTAATAATCTACAGTATGATATTTCACTTAAAAGATTTTATCGAAAGGTGACTGACCCAGTGCCAAGGAGATCTGAATCTCTTGCTCAGAAACAATTCTTTGGTTTTCATTATGTTTTATAGGGTTTTTTTAACCCAAAGCTGCCTAGTGTTTTCAGTGCCATATTTTCTAAATACCTTATAGTGAATGGCAGCATTTTATAGAGCAGGGTCCCTTCCCAGCAAAACTATTGCACTTTTTAACAACAGGATTAATTTTGCCTAAGTCTGTCTGTGTCATAATTGTCTAGTCTAAGCAAGATCCTCTAACAGTAAATGGAATAGCCAGCCTCTAGTAAGGGATTCCCATACCAAGTTCCTGCAAGAAAGCTCTCTTTAAGGTTGCCTGTTCACTGAGAGATTATGAGTTATAATCTTCAATGCTGGAAAGGAAAAGATATCCTCATGGTTCAAATTCATCAAGCTTAATTCTCCTCTAAGTCCATTCTAAGATGCCATTCTTCCATGAGCCAATAAGTCAATGATTCGGTTTCAGCTGTACTATCCAGAGCCTCAAATGCATAGCTTTCTTCTGTAACTCTCTTATTTGACTTTGAACCCTAATGACTTAGTTCCACAGAGAGAAAACATTATGCTGTTACCTGTAGAACAGAGAGACTGAAATTTCTTCAATGTATGTAAACACTGGCATCTCAAAAAAAAGAAAAATCTAATTTGAAAACAGTTCAAAAATCCATGATGCCAAAGAAGACACTGCTAAGAGAACATGTTTTTCAAAGACATACATTCAAACCCTTGAATTATAAAAATTCAGACAGAAAATTTTTCTTTCTAAGGGCTTACATGAGGAAAAATAAAAGTGTATGGAGCATTATGCTGTGGTGAACTTATCCCAGTTTCTGGTTGCAAAGGAAAGCAAAGTTCAAGAGATTGATTTAAGCAGCCTTCAAGTTCAATTGTGTGAGCAAAGGTGGGATCAAGAACTTGCTTGGGTAAGTCCAGTTCTAAGGGGACAGACAGATCACTTTCAACCTCATTCAGTCCCCATGGCTCTTCTCACCTCTTTTTATAAATGTGAGCTATATGCCAACTTTCTAATGATATCTTGAATGGGTAGCTAATGATATCTTGGATGTCAAAACCCTGGGACCCATGAAGTCCTGTAGGACTGCAGTGCCTCTTCCCTGTGTGCTGGCTGCTGTAAACATAGCAGCTACAGCCTTCATCCTTCAGCAAAACATTTCCATGCTTTTTTCCAATGTTGTTGTCCCCTTTCTTTTCACCCATCTGTTCAGTCTAAGTCCTTCATCTTTTACGTTGCAAGTCATCTTAAATATCAATCTTCTGCTGTATGCCAGGTTATAGAACACATTGAACCATGTGCTTTGTTATAAGCCATTTATATGTTATCTTTTATTTTGATGTGGAACCTTATCCCACTGCTTCTTTTTTAAAATAGTGTATTATTCTTTGAATTAGGTGAGTCTTAAATTTAATTTAGTTTTCTCATTAGAAGTCATTAATATTTATCTGTTGACTGTTACCTGATCACTGTAACAATGTAAATGCATTTTATTTCATGAAGATTTGGTTCTACGTGTCTTCTTTTCTTCTCCTCTAATTCTGCCTGCATATATTATCATGTTGAACCATCAGTCCTCCTTAAAGAGCAGTCCAGTTTCAGAGGAATTCAAGAGATGGTTGGATGCCTCAGAGATACAAAGTGCCTTAAACCATTGTAAACGTAGCTTTCTAAACAGAGGAGGAAGACCTTGTTTAATACCTTCACCGAGAAACATGTAAACTGAGATCAACCTTTGGTGGCCATTGGTTGTCTGATCCATCAGCCATAATACAAAGAAAAGAGGTAGAATAGGAGGCTACTGAATGGTAGAGGATGATAGGGAGTTGAGGATGCTGAAAAAGCTATTAAGGTGCATACAACAAAAATGTCAGGGGAAATAAAGTTTGTTTAGTTCTACCTTCATGAAACAAACCGTTTACTGTAACTATCTCTTCTGAAGAGCTGTTACTTGCTGCTTTTGGCTCCCCTGACCATCTTCTTATTTTTATATTCTCCTCACATCTCATCTTCTCCATCTGACTTCTATTTAGTTTCCCACTCGTTTAGTCATATAAAGTCATCTATGCTAAAACCAGATATGGCTGATATTTTGTTTTCTTTTTTTTTTTTTCATATAAAAGTGATGAAGGGAGGAGGGAAATTCTAGCTTGCAACAGAACCAGACGAGTTTACCAAAGCTGCCCACCCATTCCCAGCCAGACTGGGGACATTGTATTCAAACGTTATTTCATAAAGAAAATTCCTTGACAGTTGAGGTTTTACTAGCCCACTAAAGAAAAACCGCCTCCCTTCCACTGGTTTACTTGTCCCTACCAGTACAAAATTTAATTTTACACATTGAGAAAATTGATGTTTTTTCTTTTTTCCTGCAGCAACAATACAGAGGGCACGTAATTGGCTGCAGACACTGAGACTTCAACAGCATCACAGTGTAAAGCTTCATTACGTTCAAGTGATAGACCACTACAAGAGAGCCCTCTGAGGTAACCTCTGATTTGCTTTGGTGGTTAACACTGTGAAACAAGGTTTGTCTACCTTGTAGCAGCAAATCTGCCATCTCAGAACTACAGTGCTTCACCAGATTAACATATTAGGAAAAATTTTTTAGGAAAAGAGTTGTAACAGTAAGAGAAGGAAACAGAGGCAGAAGCACAATTCGGTGTTATTTCAAGAAAGATGAGACTGGATATTGATAATTATTTGCAAAGGATACAGCAAAAACTTCATAGCAGAAACATCTACTTGAAATAGAGACTGGAAGTCAGCCAAACCCCCAACCTACCAGCAACAAATCATGGTTGTGTAAGACATCCTCCAAACCATAATAGAAAATAAAGAGGGGAGGGAGCAGAGCAGATGTTTAGAGGTCATTAACAGGAGCTCAGTTTTCCTTGCCTGGTGGCTACCTCTAGAGATATCTGATTCCCAGAAATTTCCTTGACCTCCAAACATCTGCTCTCTTCTTCCATTTGCTTTCCATCCATACAGCAGAGAGCCTCATGCAGTCATAACCTTTTCAGTCCTCTCTTAGAAAATATTTGTATTTCATCCCCTAAATCATGAAGAAAAGTATTTAGCAGGTTTGAGACTATTATCATTCATGGTAGGACCTTCATGTTCATTGCAGTTGATGCTACAACGTATTACTTGGCACTTTTTTTTCCCCTGCGTGCTGTGAATGTACAAATAAGCTAAGCTAAAATACTTAGTTCTTTTGATTTGAACCCTTAGATACTTTCCTTGTGTTCTATATTTTGCCATTTTACTGCCTTTGTTTATCATCTGCCCTTTGTCAAGTTCTCGGTCTCCGTGAGAACTAGACATACCCAAGGCAGCTTTATTACTGTGCAACACATTGAGGCCAAACACATACTTCCAAGTATGATTGCTACTGCTTTTCCTTCCTCTAATGGTCAAACATATCTAATGAAAGTTGTTGTGTACAATGAGCTCTGGTATTGCTCAGGAGTCCATTATCTATAGCCATTTAAAATGTTTTCCCATGGGACAATGATAGCCAAAGTCATTCTTGCTTTTTGGATGAGTAGTACTGTATTTACTCTTTTTTTCTTTTTTCTTAAATTTTCCCACACCTCCCAATTTTTATTGAAATAAAAAATAGATTCTATGTGCTGCAATAAGCTTCCTTGCTAATCTTCTCACATCCCTCAGCACTCATGTCTAGCAGATAGCAAGTTCCTTGTGTGATCACATATTCTAAGCATCTACTCATTAATATAAGTTTCTAGAGTAAATATTTTCTCTATATTATCTAGTTTACTAGGAGTTTTTTTAAATTCTTTTTTACAGAAGTTTTGTTAATCTGTTTCTCAGAAAACGCTTGGTATCCCAGACATTTTGGAGTCATTGTTCTCTGTTCTTCTGCTCACATCCTTGCCAGGATAAGGCGGTTTTGGGATTAAGGAACTGATTTTTCACCATGACAATACATCTGCAACTAGAGAGGGACTAGCTCCCTTTTTCATGATTTGTATCCATGGGAAAACCTTGACAGTTTAGAAGCAAAGAGAACCTTGGAGTTAAAAACTACAACCTTTGCATAGAAGCCTAACTGAGAGAGCTCAACAGTCAGCAGCCACCCCCAGCCTTCAGGTTATTTTGTGGTTTCTTCCTTCCTCTCTCACACTGTTGATGTCCCTGAGGGTTCTCTGTGGCTGCATTTTCTTTTACTTGCTATTCCTTAATATTGTTAAATGGTCATATGCCCCTTTTTACCATCTCAATCCTGAAATCTCATCAACCCTCTCTCTGCCCTTTGCATTTCAGTTTCTATCTTCGTTCCTCTGGATGGCCATGCTCGTGTTCAGCTCAGCTGGGCTGAAAGTGAGGAGGAAAGCTCTTCCTGAAGGAACTAATGTGGGGTTTGGGGAGTCAAGATTTGACTCTGCATTCCACCCCATATTCCTGTGGGCAAGCCTTAGGGTCTAACTATCCCAATGAGGGGGAAGTGTCTACTCTTACAGGGATGAATACATGCCTTCTGGAGGAGAAATGATGGATTGAAGCTCAATCTGAACTGTTTTGAACTCTCTGGATGCTCTGGTCTTGGATGGAGCAGTGTTAGTGTTAGACCCTACTTGCTATAGTGAGATAATCCTTTCCTTCCAGGTGGGAGCAAAGCCCATTTGCCTTTATTCAGTGTCCAGTCCCACCTTCCAAAACAGTTTACTGAGGTTTATGTGTCTTGAGCTAAATGCATCGGTGATACACAGGCTCCAGCTGGTACAGAAAGGAGACATATCCCATCTCAGGCTCAGGCCACCACATGTACATCGTTTTAAGTTCAAACCCCTTTGGTGGCTTCCCATCAGCTTTCAGCAGCAGTCTGATGACACAGTCCTAATGAGCTGGATTTGAGTTTGCAAAGGGAAGGAGGAGGTTGGCCTGCATGATCCTGGCCTGCATGATCCCTGTGGTCTTTGCTGGTCTTGTACTCTTTTATGGTCACTGTGAGAAGGAGGAGTCATCTCACAACATTCTCCTTTCTTCATTAAGACAACAAGTTAAATGAATCTTATGTTTCCGCCTGATAGGTTATCAGCTGATTGAAACCTAGTAATGCTGTGATTTTGTTTGTGTTTTCCTCTGAAGAAGTGAGGGGTCTGGCCTCTTCCTGTAGTGGCTTTGCCTTTGTCGACTGGAGTTAGGCTCAACTACATAGTTCCAGGGCTGCAACAGCACTACCTGGTTATGTCTCCACAGTACAGGGGCCTCCTGACTGATATTGTTCTCTGCTTGCAGTAATTTCTTGAAGTCTGAAGTGCATCAGTCTTTGAGCAAGACACATTTGAATGGACTAGAGCACCCATGAGAACAAAGTGAATGCCCACATGGTTTCATCTGCCTTTTATAGTTTTATAGAAAGAAGAAAGCTATGGCTAAGTCGTGATTAAGAATTGAAGGATACATTTTTAATCAAAGGTTGGGGCTATCATATATCCAGTGGTTTTCTGATGTTTCTTTCAGACCTATCCTCCTTCTCTGCCATTGGAGGTCAGGGCACTATTTACTGAAAAAATGGTTTGTATAGAATCTGGATTTTGAAGTGTTATCTGTGATGGAGGCAGATGAAGGCTGGCTGTGCTGCACAGCAGGGTGTTGGCTGTGGGTGTTAGTGAGCTGTGTGAGTGATAGGGACACAAGGGCATGGATCTGAAATGTTCTGAGTTTTGGAGGTGCCAGGAAAACCAGCTAAAGCAGCAACTACATGTGATGTGCTAAATTATGAGGCCAGCAGAGAGAAGTCAGAGAAAAGGGAGTGTCTGGGTGGCACAGGAGGGAGCATAAAACCGAAAGGACATGGAAGAGGTCTGTAAGCAGAAGGAATCTGATGCATTGTCAGGAGCAAGGTGAGAATAGATGTAGGAGGTCTGAGGAGGCTTTGGGCTTCAGGGTCTTGAAGTCCCTCAGGGCTTTTTGGAGAGAGATTAAAGTTAAGAACTTGAGTTTCTTGCTGGGGACAGCCATGAAACATTTGTCCATCTGCAAACTACTAGGAAAGACCCTCTTTAGTGGGTATAGACACACAGAAAATCTTTCTCCTCTCCCTATCAGCTCCCATGTGCTTCGTACACATGACAACTGCTGCATCCTCTTCACTATATTCAGGTAGGACAACCTTGCCCAAAAGCTTGGGCAGATCCAGACTCTGTAAGTCTTCAGGTAACATAGGAAACTAAAATTGGAATTGGGACTCTTCCATCTGTTCCCAAAGTCACACTAAAATCTAAGTTTTACTCAAGAAGTAGCTGTCATACATTCAGAAAATTCCTGAAGACCCCTTTGAATTAGATTTTTGATATTGGAAAACTAGGAAACAAATCCTGAAAAGTGAATGAATCTAGAGAAACTGATATTTTAGTGGTTTAGCCACTGTCGTTTTATTCCCACTCTGTCTCTGGATGCTTCTTGCTGATTTCTCTCTCCACAACATCCCACATTTTCTCCTTTCATTCAGAGTATCCAATATTTGATCATTTTCTCTTTATTATAGCAATTTCTATATTGCCTCCTTTCTTATGTAAAAAAAACCCCAATCTTAAGAATTCATCTAGCTTTTTATTGAGGTGCATGCATCCCCTCCTGATTTGTTTCTAAGTTAATTCTGCTTTAAAAGCTGTATAACATAGGTCTTGTTCTGCCTCATCTTCAGCCAGTCACTGCTTGTCATTTCAGATTGTTTTCTTCCCTGTCTCATTCTCATATACACTCATCTCACTCTACTAAAGTATGAGGAAAAGTCTTCCTTCAATTTCTCCACTGTGTGTTCTTCATATGCCTTCCATGGGATTCATCAACTTCAGTAATTTCAAAATTATGGTGTTTTTTTTTTCCCTGACAGCACAAGCTCAAGTCAGAGCAGCCAGTAATACTTCCTTTGAGTGTTACATTGGGCATTATTCATGTGTATTACTTTACTTGCCCATTCATATTGCAACTAACTCTTCATGCCAGCATGTGATCCTCTTTGGATAAACAAATAGTCCCAGAATACACAAGGGAACTCAAAGCCCTCATTAAAAAAAATGAAATGGTTGTATTCAAAAGAATGAACCCAGCTAACTGGGTCCAATTTTCTGAGCAAAGTTCTCCAGACCATTCATTTTTAAACTCACAGTACTTTGTGTTATAAAATGTCTTAAGTCCTTGAATTTTCCCTTTAGCCACCATTAGGTCATATTTCAAATTCCTGGCACTCTTATTTAATCTCCAATAAGTTAAAATATTATTAGGTGTATTCTGAGTCTGTAACACTTTCCTTAAATGTACAATGAACATAAATCAAATATTCATCATATTATCATGATTTAAGTATATAATATTCCAGATGGGTTTCGATCAATGGTATGATGTATGAGTGGAGACCAGTGATGAGTGGCATTCCTCAAGGGTCAGTATTGGGACCAGCACTGTGTAACATCTTTTCAGTGACGTGGACAGAGGGACTGAGTGCACCCTCAGCAAGTTTGTCAGTTACTCCAAGCTGTGTGATGTGGTTGACATGCTGGAGAGAAGGGATGTCATCCAGAGGGATCTGGACAGGCTTGACAGGTGGATCTGTGGAAACCTCATGAAATTTAACAAGGGCAAGTGCAAGGTCCTACACAGGGATCAGAGCAAACCCAAGCAAAAATACAGGTTGAGTGGAGAATGGATTGAGAACAGACCTGGGGAGAAGGACTTGGGGGTGTTGGTGGACAAGAAGCTCAACATGAGCCATCGATGTGCATTTGCAGACCAAAAACCCAACCACATACTGGGCTGCATCAAAAGAAGTGTGACTAGCAAGCTGAGGGAGATGATTCTCTGCCCCTGCTCTTTTGAGTACTGCATCCGTTTCTGGGGCCCCAACATAAGAAGGATGTGGACTTGTTGGAGCAAGTTCAGAGGAGGGGCCAAAAAGATGTTTAGAGGGCTGGAACACTTCCCCTGTGAAGACAGACTGAGAGAATTGGAGTTGTTCAGCCTGGAGAAGAGAAGGCTTCAGGGAGATGTCATAGCAGCCTTGCCCTGGTTTGTAGCCACAGTGCATGGGAAATCTAGGTGTCTAAGGATGCCAGGGATATGATCCCTTTTAGGTACAACTTCTCACGCTCCACTGTATTATATGTATACAATCCAGTGCAAAGCCACTGCCATCATCACTGCAACAGCACGTGGTGAAAAAAAGAAAAATATATTAATTCTCTGCATCCATCAATTCAGATTTTTTCCACAACGGTGTTATTTCTATTACTTTTTCCATGTTTAACATAAGTACCATGACTACTTCCACAAATGAGCAAAGACACCAGCAGCCCTTGGAGACAGGGAAAAAGGGTGGATATACTCCAAAGGTCACATTTCCAGCACACACACCCAGCTGAAAGCTGTTGAAACCAGCTGGAACATCTAGTTAGTATTCAGATCACTTCACAGGGTATCACACGTGGCTTCTTCACTGTGTAAAACAGTAGAGACACATCCAAAGTAGTCAGGAATTCAAGTCACATTTCTGCCATGTCACTTAATGCCTTAATTTTCATGGAGTTTCTTTGGTCGAGTACAGAAGGTACTGGAGGTTTCAGTCCATTTTATCTTTTCCACAGAATTCTGGATTTTTTTTTCCCAGAATCCAGCAGCATGAAGATTTCTCTCTTCAGATTTTTATTCCTGGTGCTGGGCAGCTGAGACTGCTCAACTGCGTCTACAAGCATAGATTAAAAAGACAGAGTAGGTGGGGAACCTCTGCCTCAGTGGCAACACTCAGGCTTCATGCATATAGAGCAAGACCAAAGCAGACACAGTATGACAAACACCTCTTCTACTCACAGCTTTATTTTCTATTTCCACATGTCTTTCATCCAGCTCCAGCCCTTTTTATTTCACACTCTTGAGGATAAACAAGATAATGCAGTGACATTGCAACGATTAGTGTGAACCTGCGGATAAGGAACGAAATGGGACTTCCACTGGCCCATTCACACCCTCCTTTTTCATGAGCTCTGTAATTCTGAATTTTGGTGTGGTTGCAGTGTTTGCATGCTTAAAAGCTACGTGAAACTGGGAAAGCTGAAAAGCTATTGGACCACGTTATTCAGAGTATTTATTCTCTCTGGTATCTCCAAGCAGCCTTCATTGTGCTTATTAACAGGGGAGATAAGAATGTTCTTTGGTTTCACATGCCAAGGAACTTTAGGATCCTGGCTTGTATACACAGACCTATATTAAATTATAATTTAGCCTGCATTTATGATATTTAAATGCATTTATTTTGACACACACATGTAAAACAATATTTACACCTCCAAGTATATATTCTCTACATGTTAAATGTGCTGAACATGTATTTAATGAAAATTTATATTGACTGTTTGATAAACAAATTGAATTACCCAATTTCTTCACTAGAAAGAAGAAAAAAGAAAGGCAGACAGAACTGACAACTCACCTAAGAAAAAAGCTTTAATACTTGCCTTGATTTCGAGGCCAGATGGAACCAGTCATGGTCCTTCAGGCTGCTTTCCTGGGAAATGTCAACATTATGTTCATAACTCCAGGTTGAACTATTGAGTATGAATGCAGAGAAGCAGGAGCATTCCTTGCATTGCTGGGAGGCAGAAGATAGGCTTGTCCCAGGTGAGCCATGGGGAAAAGGTAATAAAATCCCACATGATAACTGTGTTACTCAGAAAACAAGCAGAACCATGTAAGCTGGCGGAGGTTTGCTCTGTACATGCTCCAAGCTCTAAATGACCAGCATAGGAGCAGCCAGCACATCTTAAAACCATCTTTCCCTACCATTCGATGCATTTAGCGCTCCATATTAGTTAAGTAGGAAAAGGCAAAAGTATGTAGGAATATGATGGGGACTTTGGGAAATTCAAGCTTAATGAAATAAAGCAAAATTCAGTGAAGAAACTGAAAAGAAGCAAAAGAACCCAAACCACAGCTTTGAAATAGTAATAGCAGATAATCTCTTTTTGTTCTGCTTGAGGAAAGTGATGATACAATGGACGTGGAGGATACACTGGGTTTATACTGGAATTCCTCCCCAGTTACTTTAGTACCTAGAGGTGGACAAGTACCTTAGGTTTAGGGGACTCCTGAGCTGCAGGAAGTGGTAGAGGCCATGTGCCTGTTGGGGAGCATGGGAGTGGCAAGGAGATGGAGAGCAGAGCAGTTCTGGGCTTGATCACTCCTATGCTAGAGGAATGTCAAGGAACTACCTTACACCAGGGATTCATGGCTGGAAGCCACACTAGCACTCCACCTCACAGCATCCAGGTGTGGAGCCTGGCCATGGCACACATTCAGGAGCTATCTCTGACATGCTTTTCTGCACACTGGCATCTGTGCAGTGTGGTGCTGGTACCAGGCTGCGGTGAGGCTGTGACACCACCTCTCCATGCCCAAAAATTTCTCTCTGATGCCATAAGGTTGGACAGCACTAGTGACGGCAATAGAAACTGTGGGTATGTTTGCTTGCTGGATGTATATGGGAGGTAGGTGTTAATGCAACCTATATGTGAGTGAAATTTGGTGACCTGAGCCTACCTTCAGCTGTGTCCCAGGATATGTGGCCAATCTACTGGGCTTTCTTCTTGCATCCTCTGATAAGTCATGTGCCTCAGCTATTCTGAAATGGCATTTTCGGTTCGTTTGGGGAGGAAAGATGAAGGGATGAATGAACTAAAACTCTTATCAGGGTAGCACCTGTAGAATTGACATTCAATCAGTTTCTTAGTGAGAAAAAACACAGTATCTTTGGTGCATGTAAGCTGTGCCATTTTCCAGCAAAACCAGGGACTACAGTTTATGCCACAGATACTTTTTTCCTGCTGAGAAAACTCTCAAGTTTCATCTCTAAGTGCCAACATTCTATGTCTAAATATTGCTTATGCAAAAACCATACATAGGGTAAGCAGAGGATAAATATTCCATGTTCAGGGAATAGCAGGAGTTTATGAGTTGTTTTTAAATAGTTCATTAAGAAAAAGTGGAGTACAAGAAGAGTATGTTAGAGAGCAGACAGGGAATTTGAAATGAGGTAGGTGAAGGACACATGATAATTTACTGCCTCATTCTGCAGAGTACCACATGGATGTGATCAGCATGCATGGATAACTTAGGCCTTGGATGTGCAAATGGTGGATTATGGCATTCCTGTCTGTTCATCCTCTCTCGCCTGTTGCCTCTCTCTGCTTTCAGACGAGGCTGATGAAACGATTCTTGCAGCAACCCAAGATCAGGTGAGGGGTCTGGATTTGCAAAATGCCTTCTTTTCCTTCAAAAAAAGTTTTAGTTAGAGCCATTTTCCTGACATGTTTCACAGCCTTTCCCCACAAACAGCTGTCCTGGCAGAGCTGCAGGGGCACTGTACTGCAGCTTGTAAACTGGGAGAAGAGCAAGGGACGGAACAAAACACAGAAATACCTCCAGCCAGTATTGCCACTAGGGACAAGACATTGCAGAGCTGAAGCCTTACATTCTGCTTCTAGCTTGGCTCAGACTCACAGCGGGACTCTGGGAAAGTTACTTGGCATCCCTGCACCTCAGTACCTCTATTTCTTACGCTGTAAAATGGAGTCATCAATTGTTACCCAACATGGTGAAGATCTGAGCTGCACATGAAGTATTGTCTGTGAATGTGTGTAGTATGTGATATATTGCACGTGCAATAATTACACAAAAATTACACGCTCTTTCAAACATACCTGCACATATAACTCCTTTCCTACGGATATTTTTTCAAAAGAGACTTATGGCCAGAATTGAACAGGACTATTTCTCTGGGAATATTGTTCAGTTGCTAATTTCACTACCGGAACTATGTTGCTGCACATTCTGGCATCCTTCCACAACTGCCTCTATTGAAAATAAAGGGGACTGATGAGCCTATGGATAATGGTAAACATATGGAATGCAGGCAGTGTTATATTAAAAGCCAGAACACATTAAAAGGTATTTTAGTTGTTGGCAGCATAAGATCAGTGTACGAAACATCATATAATAGAGAAATCTCATACCAAAAAGTTTTATACTCTGACAGAATTTGGCATTTTTCTTTCACTTATCAAAAAAATAAAATAAAAAATTACTAATTTAAAGCAAGGCCCAAACCATTAAGTCTCAAGTTAGTTTATCGTAACTGCAAAAATACTGGATCTTTGGTTTTGTTTATGTTGGAAAGTGTTTTAATTTTGGACTAGGTCACTTGATTTTCTTCTGAGTGTGCACAAGACCTTTGACTCCTCAGAGGACACAGGAGACGAATTGAGTAATGTGATGTCATTGCCTTATTGCCTTGCAGAGTTCTCATAACTAAATATATTAGTCACTTGCCTTGCCTGTACCAAGAGGGTAGAAAAAAAAATCCAGCAAGATGATGGTATTTTGTAGACGGACAAAAATAATTGTTCCCTGTGATATATGTGACCTTCCCTCCATTATTTTCATCCTTTTTTTTAAGGCCCACGAAGGCCATATTTCAGTTAGGTGATATTTCTCACCCGAACATTTGTCTTCTCCTTGCTGTTTACATTTTCTATAAAAAACCATTGAAATTTTGTAAGTGGTGACACATTAACATCCATTAAGTTAAATACCTTAAAAACGCGATTTTTACGTTTTACCTGGACTGGAGATTGTTTTATCTCAGGTAGATATGAGAGGCTAGATATGTGGGGAAAGCATGTGGTTAGGTGCTGCTGCGTTTTTCTCTTGGTGAGTGGAGGAGGTATAAACGAAGGCATGGTTATACTTAGCAAATACCTGTTCAGACAGTGACGTGACCATTCATTTTTACAAGAAGCAGAGAAAACTGCATTAGTTCTGTTTCTCTTTATAAAGTATAAGTGTCAGATCCCTGGTCCAGTGAAATGCAACATTGGATTTCATACAGGCTCCATGTTCACACCAAATACTTACCTGTTGGGTAATGACAGCATATTCTCACACAGGATGGCAATAAATATAAAGATGCATAATTTTCCTCTCTTTAAGTTTTCATAGCTAGCATTCAGACAAATCAGTAATTTTTCATACTGACATTGAGATTACTTCAAGCAGGCTTTTTGAGTGGCTTTTGCTCCTGTTTTTAATGACACCAATTTTCCTGTGCAAGAGTTATTTTCAGTCTTATCACATGTGATACAAAATTAGTAATGGAGACTGTGGAAAGTGTGCTAGGACTCATCTGCTAGTACAGAAGATATTTTTTGAAACTCAGAGGTTTATCACAATGTGTGGATGAGTAAAGACTGCCTTAAAGTATAATTAGCCATTTGCTAATTCTAAAATCAATTCAATAGGTCAGGATTTTTTTTAGGGATGCTTGGGGGAAAGAAACAATGTATACAAACTATTGTCCAGTGAATAAATTATGGTTGTAAGATCCCAGCTTCTGACAGGCTTAGAAGTTAAATAAAAGGTTGGTCAACTCTTCTCAAAATCTCTACCATACAAATTAGCTTGAAGCACTACTTCAGTTTTACTGAGTGACTAGAGAAAAAATACCTCCAAAAACCCGTACCATTGAAAGTCTCGCACGGGCTCTCTCAGTGCTTAAGTGTCTGTGCCTAAGTGAGAAGTGACATGGTTTAACCCAACTATGAGTGCGCTCAGAGGTATGTGTTGTTCAGAACAGCCAATTCTTAAAGACTTAAACCAATGAGCTGGAGATAGTGTTTTCTCCACCCAAAACTAGAAAGCAAAACAAGCCTCCCCACCCTTATGGCTCTCATATCTGAAGCTGAAGTCATGCAGACTACATCATATGTTCATGGGAAAGATAACGCTCATAAGTAATTGGTCATAAAACAGACGGGATTGGATTAAAGAGGAGGGTGCCCCAGGACTGCTCCTCTCTTTTCTCAAATCCTAAAATCTTATTCTTTTTCAAACAATAACTGTGTTCATTGTAGTTTTCTTAGTTTACATAACCCTATATATTTTATACACTGTAATGTTAAGTCTTTCCAAAATAAAATAGAGGGTTGACAGAAGGACATTAGCATAAGGCAAATAATTTTCTGTGGTCTGTAAAGTGATGTTAATATGTGTGCTGAGCAGTGCCAGCTCTCTCAGACTCTCCAAATTTGTTAGATGTACCAGTTCCTTAGCCATCTTTGTGACTGAACTCCCTCCAGTCAGTCAGTATCTGTTTTGTATTGGGAAACCCAGAACTGGGCCTGGCACTCTAGATCTGTCTCAGAAGGCCTGAGTAGGAGGGAATTTTTCACCTCCTTTGACTGCTGATAATGCTCCCCTCTGCATGGCTCACTATGTTCTTGGTCTTTGACACAAGAGAACATCGCTGTCTTATGTTGCTGGCACAATGGTGTACCCCATGACCTCCAGATCTTTTTCTGCAAAGCTGCTTTCCAGCCAGTCAACTGCCAGACTCTGGTGCATGGAGTTATTCTTCCCCAAGGCTGGGATTTGCATTTTCTCCAGCCTGCTGAGATCCCACTGCATGGCAACCCAAACCACTGTTGTATCAGTGACTCCTTATAGTTTGGTAAACTTCAGCAAACTTGCCAAGGGGATGTTCTGTCCCATCAGCCAGGTCATTAATGAACAAGAAACTATGCTGGTCCCAGTATCAACCCTTTAGTGACCTCCAGCTGGACTCCATGACACTGTTCACCAGCCCCTTGAGAGCTTTCAACCCCACTCACTGTACACTTAGGCTGCACTTCATCCTCCCTCTCAGAGAGGATATTATGAAAGACTCTGTCAAAAGCCTTTTCACAATCAAGATAAATAACATTCACACTCTTTCTTTATCCATCAAACTAGTCAAATCATCATAGAAGGCTGTCAGGTTGATTGAGCATGATTTGTCCATTGTATTGCAAAGTTGTTGTTTTTGCCAATATTTTTGTCCTCAATATTTTGCAAGCATTTCCAGTATTATTTGCTCCATCCTTTCTCTGGGATATAGGTAAGACTGACTGCCCTCACTCCCCACATCCTCTTCTTTGCCTCTCTTGAAGACAGCTGAGACATATACTTTATTCCCTTCCTCAGGAAACTTTCCCATTTGCTGTAATCTGGCAGAAATGATCAATGGCCTCACAACGACATTGGCCAGCTCCCTCAGCACTCCTATATGTATCCCTATAGGCACCGTGGACTCGTATATGTTCAATTTGTTCATTAATCTGATCTTCTTCTACTGAGGAGGGCCATCTTCAGCCGGAAATGTATCCCTTAAAACTGCCCTATGAAAAATGACAGAACATGGGCCCTGGCCTTCGCATGGCAATTTAAATTTTAAGTTCTTCAATTCAATTTCAAGGAAGGAATACAAGAACATGTGGCTATATGATACATAGAATGTGCTGCAATCTACTGATTTTTATTTGGGAATATTGCTTTCAGGACTTACATCATGTTATGAAAAGACTAAAAAGAGATCACAATGTCTACCTTTGTTCTGTGCATGAATACTTGACCAAAAGGCTCTTTGCTGACCAGCATCTCTCTTTTTTCTTCTCAGCTATCTATCTTGTGCTGAAGTGCTTTCCAAAGAAGTTTATGCTTATAGTCCAGACTTAAATTGAAGAGCCAGCTGTGGAAAGTCAGCCTTCAGCCTTACCAATTCCTTCCTGCTATTCTCTTCTCAGGCATAATTTTGATGTTATTACGAGGTGTGCTCTGCTCTGGGAGATTGCAGGGAATGCTGTTCACTGGTTTAATCCTAGACCACAAGCTAATACCTCCTTGTTAATCTCCCCCTGCATGTGATCTTTCCAATTAATACTAGCATGGTACAGGTATAAGATATCCATCCTCCAGTATTATTGTTAGGTGTAATGTGCTCATATGGCTGACAAGGGGTAGACACCATGAGCAGAAAAAAGTGTTCCAGTGACATTTGGCAGTTATTTAGGCTTCCTAACTCCTACAGAAATTTGGAATGTAAGTATTTCTAACCCTAGTGTCCCAGCGCATCAAAGGGACAGCTCTCAAAAGTCTTGGTACCCTTCCTGCTTGCCTGCTGCTAGATTCAAGAAACAACAAGTATTGGCAGAGGGAATTGTTCAAGCTCATCAGCTTTGACCTACCTGTAGTGAGCCACAAAGCTATGAACAGATGAATCACTAAGATTGCTAAGTAATGAAATCACTGACCTTACAGAGAGGTTCCAGATGGCTCAGAAAGCAAATGGCCCATTTTGGATTGCCAGGAGCACATCATCCAGGTGCCCTGTTCCATATGTTGCTGGTTCCTAGCTGAATGACAAGCCCGGTGTTTCACTCCTAATTTTTAAATCGCCGTGCAGAACCAGTCAAAGCTATTAAAATGGCTGTTTCATTCATATTTTCTGCTTTATTAAATTGGCTGAGTGTAGGAGTGATTCATCTTCCATTTAAACATTCTCATCCCTCTGCAATCCATCTAGTAAAAGGTATAGTAGAAGTGAAGGGAACAGCCTCCAAGCACGAGATGGTCTGTTGGATTGATTGGATGCCCAGCCCTGAGTTCAGTGCAGCTTGAAAGCAGGGCAGGACAGCAGTCCAGCTTGCAGGCCAATGCAGTATTTGGTATCTCAGACTGTACTCCATTTAGCATTTCCCAGATTCCTTTTCTGGAGTCATATTTGTAGGCTGCACTAGAAGGTTTTATAATTCCATTTAGCAAAACAGCAGATGTGAGTGGTCATACAGCTGCCTGTAGACTACAGTCTTTGCTGAAGAGTTATAAATATTGGCTGTCTGAACCAACCCCACCGGCAATTTGAAAAAAATCAATGGTGACTCCTGTGTACATTATTTAGACCATTATTTATCAGAATTACATGACTTCACCAATTGACAAAAAAATGTGTCATTACATTGAAAAATACTGTAAAGGCTTCTCATTTCAACCATTTCAATTTTGCTCATTTTGTTAGCTTTTAACTGTGTTATACTGCATATTTTCATTGTGACAAGAAAGTGTTTTATCTTCTCATTCCAAAGGCAAAACCATGAACTACATCCCCTAATATGTTTTGTTTGGGTGATGGGATATGGGTCACCAGCCAGCTTTTGGTTGAGAAGGTCATGGGCTAGCTTTGTTGCACAAGAATACATTGAAATTCAAAGTTATTCTACTGTGATCTCTGGCATTTCACCACAGTAATAATGTAAAATTTGACCTTTTATGTCCTCTTTGAAGGACATGGGGGAAGTGCTCCATACCCTGGTCTTTAGTGTGGGTAGGTTGCTTTTTGAGTTAAGAGGAGGATATATGCATAAGGTTCCTCTGGCTCAAGAGCTTTCCTCCATCTCTGACATCTCCACAGTCAAGAAGGTGAGCACTGCCTGGAGAAAGCAGCTGCCAAAGGGAATTGCAGTTCATTTTATGGAGGAATCTAAGCTCATGGATAAAAGCAGTGCTACTAGAGAAAAAGCCTGCCTTCCTTCCAAAGTACCAGGTAAAAAGGACTGTCTGCCTTGGAGAGAATAAAAAAGGCTCAAATATCAATGAGCAGCAAGACAAAAATCAGACAGCAGCTTTATACTTATGCCAGCTATTTTATTTTGGTCAGACATTTTTCTTACAAGAGGCAGCTGTGGAGATTAAGAGAAAGTTTCCTTTTGTCTGAGGAGTCCTGTCTCTGCCCAGGGAGAAAGCTCTGGCCATAGACTTAGAAAGTCAAACAGATTGACTGGGAAATACAGTGAGAGCAGGGTGAAGGCTCTCCCAAACACCTCCTACATGACTTTGGAGAGAATACCTATGCTTTGAATCAAGGTTGGATGGAAAAATTAATTGTAACTGTGTGCATCCATCCCAGACACAGTAACAGAGGCTCAAAGCACTAGGATATTATCCTGTTGGCAAGTTCCAAGATAAATTAGGTCTTTCAAACTCCACCTCTGTTTTCTTCAGCCATGATATGAATTTAAAGACCAGAATCCAAGACCCCTTTAAAATGGTCAGTAGAGATGTATTCAAAGAATGAGATGCTAGAAACAGTGTTTAAAATTGATACTTAAAAACCATCTTTGCCTTTGTCTGTAAAGGCAGAGGTTGGGTTTTAGTCTATTCCCACATTTTACTAGTTTTCATAGCCATTCTGGCCTGCCTCTACACCCATTTACACTACTCTGAGGAATGTTTTTTCTGTTTTGTCAGCAGCATTTATGGTCATAGATTGGCTCTTTCTTCCCATATGTGGATGCATGAAGACATAATTAATGAGCATTTGGTTATTAATTCTGATGATAAAAAACAGAGAATCATCTTGTGAGCAGTTGCAAAGTAAAATGTATTTCCTCCTTTCCCATATTTGAGAATTAACTGTGAAGGTACAAATAGAAGACAGAAAAAAAATCAGATAGGTCTATCCACGCACATGGGAGCGTGTAGGAGCAAACACAGTTATGGAAGGGCCTAGTTTTAAAAGGCTTGCATGAAAACCTAGAATATTGTAAGCTGATATAGATGTAGAGATAATACTCAGCTATGAATTATAAATAAAATTTTTGAAACTTATAAAGTTAAGGTGAAGCAGATAATCTTTGTTTTCCAAATTATTAGTCTGTTCCCTTCTATGAGACATTTACTGGAAACACATATCAGTTCTTTCTAAGAAATACTATGTAAGAAACTGCTAAAGCAGACATCATCAAGAAAAAATTTTTGGGTGATTTTTGTCTTATCCTTTGGATAGAAAATGAATGCTGTGGTTACTTAAAAATAATCTCAAAATAAATAAGTTGTTGTATGGGAAAAGGCTGTCACGTCAATGCTTATTTCCAAGCCAACACAAATCCACAGACATTGTTTTTATCATATGAACAAGATACCTTAGATGCAGATCCAGAACTCTCCCTTTTTTACCCATTTATTGAAAATGAAGTACAATTAGGGCAACCAGCTACTTTTGTTTCAGAGAAATTTAAGACTTGTTAACTTGGGGTCAAATTAGTAAATCACTGTTATGGCCACAGTGCCTAATGTCTGAGGTTCATTCTGAATAATACAGAATATCAACCCACGTTGAAGCCTTGAGTTAAGAATCTTCAGTTCATGGCTACCTTATCCGACTGACTTAGAAGAGACCTGTTCAGACAATCCACCTTTCTGGAAAGTTGGGCCTTTCGATTTTGAAGAGCTAATAATTTTTCAAAATGTTTATTTTTATTGGTCTAACATGACATTCGGTGATGAAGTCTGAAAACTTTTACTAGAGTCTTCTACAAGGAAAACGAATATCTGAAAATTCTCTTGCCTCAGCACAACTATCGCAACTGTACAAGATCCACTTGAATTCGACCTTCCTTCGTGTCCCTATAGCAAATACGACATTTTTTTTCTATGCCACACACCCTTCTCTGCAATTCTTTTGCCTTCTTAAATGCTAGGATGGAGACAGTTGGAGTTTGTAGCACATTTGAATGTCACCAGATTCAGTCTCTTTCAGAGCAAGCATCGGGAAAGGGAAGAAGAGGGCTTTCAGAAGTGGGTGCACCAGGAAGTCTGCTACCAGCACCTCTTTGCTTCTGCGTTTCTGAACTGATACCAGAGTGGAAGGAGAGTGGCACTCAACATTAGACCTATGCCAATAAGAGCTGCATAAATCAGTAAAATCTTCGCCCAACAGGATGATAAAGATTCATAGACAATTCATCCCTAGGAAGAAAATTTAGTGTAAAATAATATCAAATGAGCAAGGGCCAATTTAGGAAGAGGAAATAGTTTGTTGTTGTTTCCAGGTTGAATATGACAGAAGGTCATAAATTAGTCTTGCTTGTGCTGCCTCTGTTGCCTATGCCACAGCCCATGAAAGCCAAGCTGGCTGCCTCAGAGAATATGTAAGGGCATAAATACTGCTGGAGACGAAGATAAATTTTCTAACTCCCCATCCTTCATTTTCCCTGGCAGTAGGCAGTACCATGAGCTAATTCTCCAGAGCTCTCCTCCTACTTCTCTGTCCTAGGATTAGTCCTTTTCCTTCCCACACCTACCCCACACAATTTCATTGACTCAAGTGGTCAATTCTTGCCTGGACAAACCTTTAATAATAACAGTCCAGTGACATTCACACTGCTAAAAAACCTTTAGCTGTCTTTGCACCCAAGAGTTTCAA
Organism: Cephalopterus ornatus; assembly: GCA_013396775.1. Lineage (NCBI taxonomy): Eukaryota > Metazoa > Chordata > Aves > Passeriformes > Cotingidae > Cephalopterus > Cephalopterus ornatus. The sequence goes on along the minus strand of VZRE01001155.1, from coordinate 49,297 downwards.
TGCGTCCAGCTTTCCAACAATTGAAATGTTATGAGAGAAACAGAGCTTCATCTATGACTTTTCTACAGTTTTCCACTTGTCCTAAGGTCACAGAATAGTTTAGTTTGGAAGAAATGTCTGGACATCATCTGGTCCAAACCCCTGCTCAAATTTTGAGGTTAGGTGCAATTACGAAGTTGTATCAGGTTTCTTAGAGTCAGGTCATTGAGTTTTGATTATGTTCAAGAGGCTATTGAGCAACTTTTTGCACTGTTTTAACACCCACAATGTAAACAAATTCACCTAATATCTAGTGGGAATTTTCCATATTGAAACTTGTGCCCATTTCCTCAACATTTTGCTGTCTACTGCTGAGAGAAGTCTGACTCTACCTTCTCTCTCTCCATCAGTTGCAGATCACCTTCATCTTCTCTTCCTACGGCTGGACACACCTAGGTCTGTCAGCTTTTCCCTATAACACTCCTAGTAACATCAACTTGATAAATCATTCCCCGCTCATCTAAGAATTTTTTATGTTTTGGAGAACAAGAGTCAGAAGAGCAACTGGGGAAAAGGTTTCCTTTCTATGGTGTTTGATTGTCTTTTTTAAAAAAATACGTGATTCTCATTGATTTAGACAGGGAGAAGGAAATCAGAGTTTAAAGTTGTTCTTCAAGCCACTTTTTTTGACATGGATATGTTTTTTTACTATTGTTTCCCATGGTCATTACATTCCTTGTTACAAAACAAGTTGTTGAGCTGACCTTATGTTAACACTTGTTTCTCGAATCCACTGAGTACGAAGCAGAAAAAGTTTGTGAGTACAATACAAATCCCAGAAAACTCTGCAAGCACAAATTTCACAGGCACGTGTTCTACCTTAGGAAAGGAAGGACAGCTCTTGTGAAGTGTAGCATAAATCTTTCCATGTGGACTGAAAAAAAAAATTAAAAAGAACAAGCTATCAACAGAAACCTTGAGAATGTTAGCTGACTTTGAGATCTATAGGAAAAGTTGAGATTATTCCTAACACACAGTGTACTTTATGGGAAAATATGTTTCAAGATTAAGAACCATCAATATCCCTCCCCTGTCCCCATTTCTATGGTGCCTGGATTGCAAGAATGAAAGGGTGCAGAGCTGAGAGGCTCAATGGGTGTTTGACTCCAGACACAGAGCTGTTACCACTCATCAACCCAGTTGGGAGAAGAGGAGATGGCTCAGGCAAACGGAATCAGAAGGCAGCAGCCAGGTGGCAATAGTTGGGCAAATAATGTCATGATGTGCCTGCTCTGCATGGAGGAAAATGGCTTCTGACAAAGAAAACTCCTCAAGTTTCCTTTTTGCTTACTGAGAGTGAGGAATGGAGAAGCAGCCAGAACTGGTAGAGTCAGAGTGAGCAGGGAAGGAACACTGTGTGGGGAAAGACACTGACAGTAGCCCCAGGGCCACCAGTGGGATTGATGATGGAACATTATTTCAGTTGTATGGATGGGGTAGTGCCTGCCTCTGCTATACAGAGGAGCGATAAATTGAGAAAAGGAATACTGTGAATGGGAACATACATCATATAAATGCACACACGGTGTATGTGTGGGATTTTTTTATGTTCTGTCATATTAGAGCCAAATGTTGCTGCAACATCCAGTACAACCAATACTGGGAACTGCAGCTGTTTTTCATGCACAGCTTCTGCCAGTTAGAGACTGGATCACAGTCAGAACCAATGTGGAGTGCTGTGCATTAGATCAGCTTTGGCCACACTCAAGCAGTCTTAAATTCACTTGCATGACATCTATTAATGTGCAAACTAGGAGTAAGCTGGTCCACTGAGTGCTCCAGGCACTCTGAAAGATCTTCTCCTGGAGGGTGCTTTACATTTACACGAGGGGTACTCTCAATGAATCTTTTTTGCGTTTTATGTGAACGATTTATATCAGTTTAACTTCAGTCCCTTTGCTCTTCTCTTTGCAAGTAAGTTGAGTGTAGTATAAGGATACCAGAATCTCTCACAGTGTAAATTATGCGTGGGTGCAGCTGGCACTGTCTTCACCTCAGTTTTTAATATAGCTTCTTCAGTTAGCTATGGAAACAGTGTTTTTCCTAAGCTTGTCTGGCGAGCCTTACGTCTTGGTCCCTCTCCACTTGCAGATGCTGCTAAAATTTCCAGGCTCAGAAAAGTTTGAAAGCGAGTCTGTCCTGAAGGAAATCTTGCATCTCCTTGGGGCTGCTTTTCAAAGGTTTTCACCACAGCCAGAAGGAAAACCTTACATGTGAAAACAAAGCCAATTTCTTTTATTTTGAACATCAAAATGAATTAAGCATTGTGCTCTGTAGGTGTCCACAAGTTCACAGAAATATTTCTTTCCCATGAAAATGTAGTGGAATTAAAAAGCCAAATAAACCCGCAGCAGAAACCTGTCCTTCACCTTTACCAATTGCAAGCTTTAAAAGCTGCAAAACAGAGGAGGGCCTTTTCAGGGTTCACACTGAGAAGTTGTTGAAAAGTGTAACCAAGCGTGACTAATGACTACTGGCGTATTTACATGGATTCTGCTTACAAGCATCAAGCGTGTGAAACCAGATCATTTGAGGAGAAACATAAGCAGCACAGACAGAAGTTAAAAGGTCTGTGTGGTGGAGGACAATGACAGTAACACAACCACTGCCTCCTGGTACTGGCCAGGTATTCAGCTGCATGCAGTGAGAGGGAGGGTACATTGTTTACCTGCAAGGGTTGGTGGTCTTTAATTAGAAACCAAAGAGTAGTAGAAAGCAGGTAGTCAATATCATGTATTAATGCTACCTGTAAATTATGAAATGAGTATTTGGCAGTAACCTGCACTATGAGAGTTAGTTATTCCGGAAGATAATATAGCTCACCAAAAAATATTCAGTATTAATTGCTCAGTGCTGCAACCTTCCCTCCAAAGCATTATGCATCATAAAACAGAAATTCCAGAGACTCATTACGCTTTCACGCCCTGAGCAGCTGTGTGACACCATATGTTTGGTTGGAGTTAGCGAGAAAAGAGGTGCTCAGATACTGCTGGGAGCTGATCTCACTTGCAGCGGCATCTTTAGAGATCTCTTAGGAGGAAACCATGAGCTTCTCGGTACTGTCTATAATATGTATATGGGCTTCATCAACCCACATCTACATGACTTTTATGTAGACTGTGTTGAATGCATTTTTCTGTGCTTTCCTGAGCAGGGGAGACAGATGATTTTTCAGGGCTCCCTGTCACTGAGGGTACGAGCCAGAGACACCAAATTCAGCAGGAAGAGGAGGGAGAAAGAAGTAGCTTGTTGGGGAGGCCTATCTCTCTCCAAAAGTGGCAGAGGTGGTGGATGAATGGTCCGTAGACAGCTCCTACCCAAAATGTTTGCTCACAGTCTCCCAGGCTCCACAAGCCCTGCACCTCCTTCCTTGCCCTGTGCAGTACTGCCTTCAGAAAATGCTATCTGAGGGAAAGTTTCAAAAGCAACCAGAGGCTATCCAGGAATTCCTGTAGTCCTGCAACTGTGTCAGACTTGCAGTAGCATGGAACCACTCAGATGAGAAGGGCTCTGCCTCCCCTTAAACCTATGTCAAGGTGTGTCAGGGCTCCACTTGGGATGAAGAAGGATGCTCTTTCTCTCACCATCCCTCTTCATGGGGAAGTGATGCAGCTTTCCACCCTAGGGATGCTGGATCTCCAGCATCAGTGTAATTCTGCCTTTGTACCTGAGTCAGGGAGAGAAGCCTGAACGGTGAGAACAGGAGAAGCTGAAATCCAGTTTCTGTTGCCTTCCAGCATCACATGGGAGACAGCAATGCCCACAGTGGGGGGACAAGGGGAAGAGAGGTACACATTGCCCATCAAAACCTCCAGTCCAAAGGCACTATGGTATTGCCACAGATACTAAACATCCGGATCTAGAACTGCATGATTGAGGTACCCTCAGTATGCCCATGGTCCCAATCCAGGATATGTGGAATAATCTATGTAATTATATTCCCCTTAGTGCTTCAGAGAAGTCTCAGTGACTGTAATACATGCTAACTTAATCTTAGCCACAGAAAAATGTGTTTCTAATTTACAAATTCGGCAATTTTTCAATAAAAGTTGTTGCACTTTGTCTGATCTATTCTCAAAATACGGAAGTGCTTGAAGCATGACCACCTGCAATAACAGATTACTGTTCCCTAAAATATTGCCATACACCTACAATGTGGAGGCGTAAAGCTTCTCTAAAAAAGATCTTTGTTATTTTTTCTAAAAGAAAGAAATGATCCCAAAGTAAAGCTGGTTTTCAGCAGCCTCTCTGCTCCCCAGTGCAACTGGCATCAAAGTCTAATGAAAACCTGTTTGCGGACACTGGATCTGATCCAAGGTACACTATTGGCATATTCTAGACCCCTTGGGACATGACTCATATAAAAAACACAAGGCTGTCATCAGATGGCTGGTGGCTCAAATAAATCAAATTTACTTTGAAAATTGAGGCATACCAAAATTTTATTAGGTGAAACTTTGGCATTTCTTATAGCCAACTCGCACATATATATTTTTATTACTTACAGCAGTTTAAAAGTATGCTACCAATCATATGCAAAACAAGACACGATTGCAAATGTATATTTTTTACTGGGTGGCAGGAGGAACTGTGTTGTTTTCTTTTAAAAGCCCTGAATAGTGCTGCATGTTTGTTGAAGGTGGCACAGCAGAACGGGCCTCTCTGTTTATTTTCCTGTGAGTGGCTGGATGCACATTCTCTGTTTGCGGTCTCCAGCCCTGACTTCAAAGAGTAGCTTCTCGTACAGAATGATTACTCACTAAAGCTATCACCTGAAATACAAAAATTACATATAATTTTTGCAGCATAAGTTTACAAGAAACAGACATAAATGCTGCTGAAGTCTCTCAATGATCCAGAAGGAACCTGATCTTCAGGCTTGAAGAGGCTGTTCCAGCAGCAGTCCATGTCCAGATGAAGAGTCCAGTGTTGCCACAGCCAGTGCAGCAGCCACTCCTGACTCAGGTGTAGGGACCCCTGTGTAGGGACTCCTCCCCTGCAGCCAAAGTTCAACCTGAGCATGAGGAAGAACTTCTTTACTGTGTGGGTGACCATGCATTGGAACAGATTGCCCAGAGAGGTTGTGGATTCTCCCTCACTGGAGATATTCAAGAATCATCTGGATGTAATCCTGTGCCATGTGTTCTAGGATGACCCTGCTTGAGCAGGGCAGTAGGACCAGATAGTCCACTGTGGTTCCATCCGACCTTACTCATTCTGTGATTCCTTTGCCCACATCCACAGAAGCTCACTAGTTTTTTCAACACCAAAGGCACTATTAAGTATGGCAAGGTCTGATTCCTCTAATCCTTCAGCAAATTAATTAAAATCAAGGCAAAGGCCATATTTTGGAGAAAAGTAAATGCTTTTGGAACTGATGATAGAAGCCAAATCCACAAATTAAAAGAAAATACATTAATTTTTATAAAATCTCTCAGTAGACAGAAGAGCTAAACTCCCACTGACATTTCTAAACTTCATTTATCCAAGAGCGCAGCAAGATAGCCTCTGTTTAAACTAATAACAAAAGGAGTAAAAAGCTGCAGATTTAGTCTAGTTTTCTCTCAAACTATAATGACAGTCTATGGGAATATATTCAGATACAGTCTGAGAAGGATACTGGCTCTGCTCCAAAATAACTTAATTCAGTGTGCAAACACAAAGAAAGGGAAAATAATGTCACTGTGGATAAAAACCATGAGATTGCTTTATCTGACAGTGTGCAGCTTCAGGACTGAGATATTCTTGGCCAAATACTGACACCCCTGTCACATAGGAATGAGCCTCTGGGTATTCAGGAGTTGGTTCGTAGGGAGTGCTGCGATCTGGTGCTCCATCCCGTTGGAAATTGGGGCTGGTTGTGTAGAGGAACTCACCCCTGAGGCAGGTGCTTCTCAATGTGGTGAGCTTCTTCCTGCAAAAGCACAAAGTATAAATCAAAACAGAATTTAGCCCCGAATATGAAACCCTACAAACCTTAAGAAATGTACTATTCAGTGGTAAAGAGCTGCATTTATAAGGAAGTGGGAAAGCACTGAGTTGGTTCTGTGGGCTGAGTCCTTTCGGGAGTGCTAGGCAGACTTACATTCTTAGAGACCCTCAGAATCATTGTAATTGAATCCTTGAAGCAAAAGCCATAAAAGTCCCTTTTACTCCATGGGAAGAGCAAGATCAGGGCTGAGCTGCTGCCTTCAGAATCTGCCATGATGGACCATCTGACCAGTTCTTCTAGGAATCAGGAAATTTGTCTATTTTCCCTTTTGACAGACAAAGAAACATCACCTGAAGCTAAAAGAAGTTACCTCTGATATACAGGACTTACAGTGAATTTAGAGCATGCATGTTCATGAAGAAACACTCTCTCTACATATTCCTAATACAATGGACTGTGAATGTTTTTTCAATGGCTGATCCAAAGCATTTGAAGAAACAATTCCTTTGATATTAGTGGGCTCACTGCTTAGCCCTTATGTTGCCAGGTGTGTTTGTTTATCCTGGGGGTGGAACTAATGGCACTCCACAGACTTGAGAAATTTCTACAAAATTCAGTCTTCTTCCCCTATCTTGAATGGACACATACTTCCTTTTGAAATAACAGAAAACAGAGTCATTAAGAGAGACATAAGCAGTATTTATTCACTGAAATGTAGTGTTGTGACTTAAAATTTATCCCCACAGAAATTAGATCAGTTTCTGGGGGAGGGGGGAAAGAGGAAAAAATATAACGAAAATCGTATCAACTTGCAAGTGTAGGAGAAATAAATTCTGGTGGCCTCTGGGTCTCTTGAGATAATCGCTTGTCACTTGGATCCACTGCTTGAGTATTTTCCAGTGTTAGTGTTCTCTATCTCATTGTGTTGGCTCTTCTACATATTTCCACAATTTTCTTCCCCCTAAATAAAACAAAAACAAATCATCAGGTCATAAAATATTTCTACAATTTAATTTAAAAAATAATATTTACTGTCTGCACAATTTCAACTTGGCCTATTTTTTAATATGCATCGGGATGCAGATTTTAATTACATGATCACATAGTATTTTTTCCCACAGATTACAACAATTTAATTTGTAAGATAACTTTTTTCCCAAGTCCCTAAAGTTTCATTCATTGACTCTAAGACTGGAAGAAGAGCTGCCACTGAGAAAGGGAAGTTTCTCCTTGTTACCTAACTACCCCAGGATCTGTTCCTCAGATTTCGCTTTCCACCCATGACTTCCTTTCCAAACCATTTCCAGTTCTCCCTCCTAAATCCTCTTCTGATCTAACCTTCCTTCCTTGTTTCCACCTCTCAGACCATGCTTCTTGCCTAAGTAGTCTCATATTTCCTTTCCACTTGCCACTGACCCCACAGGAAACATCTTGCTGCCATAATGTGTCTTTCCACCCGGCTTTGCTGTTGTCTTGAGCTAGATTCAGACCAGAGGACTTCCTCCTCCTCTTCCAGAGGGATTCTCTGGTGGGTGGCCACAGGAGCACAGGAGGAGCCACTGGAGTGGGGCTGAGCTGGGACAAGCTCATTGCCTGAGTGGTGACACCTGTGTGGGCTCAGAGTAATGTGAGCACGCTCAGTAGCATTGCACTCTTCCAATTGATCCGTTGATAACTTCCTGCCTATGGAAACGGCCTTGTTCCCAAAGCTTAGCTAGTCTGGGCAAGCTTTTACAGGAGCAGATCTAATGCTGGTAGAAAGACCACATAAGAAGGAATGGATCATCCAGTGTAGTTTGTCTTTTTAGAAAGCAAAAGTCAACAGTTTCTTCAAGAGAAGCAGAGATATTTATTTTTTTCCTAGTGCAATCTTGGCTATAGATACGGACATGGACATGGATACATAAGGCCATACATTCTCTTTTGCCATAATAGATGTTCAACTGCTTATTAGAAGATTCACCCAACTACAGATGACCCTTTGGAATATTCAAATCATAGTTTTGGAGAGTTGTTAGCAACTGAAACAGAATCTTCTGATGGGATGTGTCAACAGTCTTAGCAAATGGTAGTACACATCACCCTAAATGTCACCTGCAATGTCATCCTAAAACCCACCCCACACACAGAGTCATATGACTCTAAGTATCAGATCAAACCCCAACCTTACTCTCAGTCTGCTGTGGCAGTGATATATGACAACTGTGTCACATGTGAATGAACTAAAAGAAACCACCATGATATCCTGCTGGTAATTTCATTTATGTGTGAATTCTTCTAACACTCGAGTGAAGAGATGATGGGCAAGAACAGAGACAATGTCTACCTCCTGACTCAGCAGAGACACGAGGGAGTCTCCTATTAAAGCAGCGTAGATGAATCCTGCATCCCCAATCTTCAAAAAAATCATGTTTCAGAGCCTGTCATACTGTGGAAGTATTGTTTGGAGGGAGCACTGACTTATTTATAATCTTTTTTCATAATTTCAAACTTGTCTTTGCCATGAATTACAAGCAAATGTTTCAGAAAGCTGCATTTATGCTATGATCTCCCCACTCTGAAACACTTGCATTAAGTTCCTTGTACAGGGTATGGCATATTCTACTGGACTTTGAAAATTCAAGCTGAGGGATGCAAATTTCACAAAAAAGAATAGAAAATTAACCAAAGTGAAAAATTCATGTGCAGCTGGAGTCTGAGTCCACAAGGACCTCCAGCTCTGCAGAAGACCTGTCACAGTCTTGGGTTTTCAGTCCAATTAAAGAGAAGCTGGAGGCTTTGCGGAAGTCATTTCTTTTGTACAAACATAGCTATTTTATGAACGAGATTTATTTCCTCAGTGCCAAATTGCATTTCAGAATGTGTTCCTGCTAAATAGAGTGAAATGTATTTTCATTTGTCATGACTGAACCATATTTTAGCTGAGGGGGAGGCAGAAGTTCTAGTACCATTTCCTGAAGTTAACAACAGACCTGCCATTAATTTCAGTGTCCCAGGATTTAAGCGAAGAGATAACAGACCCTCAAATGGTTTTAAGTTCATTGAAATGTTAGTCCAAAATGAAGCATATGCCATTCAGTTAAGATTCACGTTTACACAGCTGAAGATGACAGGTCTAGTTTAACTGAAGACCGGAGAAGAAAACGATGCCTCCTCCTACATGTTCTGCCCCCTGAAGAAAACATCTGCCTGCATGTTTAACCAGGAATGTGAACTGCTAATGTAATCTGACCTTTAGACAAAGGGAAGAGTATTGCTCCAATGTACAAATACAGAAGAGGCTAGAATGTAACATACTGTTGACTGTTTTCTGCATGTGTAGATAAAAACACAGTAAAAACATATAAAGGACTGAAGAACATTATTTCTTGGTTAGTCAGGGCTTTCAGGCATTGAGGAGAAAATATGAGAGTTTAAGTTCAGCATGGTGTAATTCTTGGAAATTATCCGAAGTGGATCCATTGTTGTCTTCTAGTAACAACAATGAGTATCAGGGCTGTGAAATCTTGTTTCACAACCCAAATTCATGCAAGCTCCTATTTAGGCCAAGGGTCAGTACTTTCTATTAGCAACACACTTCTGAGGGACAGACTTTTTCTAATGGTCCTTTGAGATCAAAGAGTTTTCTAGGATCTGGTTGATTAAACTTAATACTCAGTATCTACAGTGTAAATGATGTGGCAGATGTTAGTGGCCTTATGTCTGTGGAAAGCGCAGAAGATAGAAAGGATCAGATAGACTGGAGAGGAGCCTTGTTTTTTGGGTAGATGGTGTAAGGAAGAGTATAAATTTAGTTATTTTTCTGCTGCTAGTACCCAAACTGCACTTTGAGGCATTTTGAGGCACTTGAGGGATGCACAGTCCCTCCGTTTGCATATTCAAGAAATGGCTATGCACAAACCCATGAAAAACCACAAGCACAAGTAGAAGACTTGAATCCTGTGGCTGGAGAGCATGTTTTCCTTCAATGACACAATCCAGCTTTTCCAACATGAGACTCACTGTCTCAGTAATGGTTCACACAATGATGTTCTTCCATGATGTTCTTTCAGGCCTACTTTTTTGGATAATGAGAGTTATTCATTATGGATTTGACATCAGAGAGACTCACCGGAATGATCCAAGTCTGAGTCACTTAAAATTTCTGAGAGCAGCTGAGGCACTTGGTTTCAGAAGGTTTACTGGAGAAATGCTATCTATTCTGTGGAGTCTTAGAGCTCTGTTAATAGCAGCTATCAGCAGCCCACATCAGTAGTCTTGGTAGGTCTGCCAGGGCCTGCCTTGCTTGATAGCACCAGCAATTTACAGGTTATTCAAAATGCTGCTGTAGTATAGACCATCTGGACATGTTTTGTCTTCTCCCACTGATGAGCTACTCAGTTATCCAATAACTGTCTGATGGTCGAGATTTTCTGTCCATCTGTTTATTAGCCACTTACCCTGGGTTTGTTATGTTTGCATACAGCTAGCATGGATGCTTTCACCTTCTGTTCTACTAAACTGTAACTTCTGTGCTATTAAACTCTGCCCAATTTCTGTTGCAGTGGTCATCAACTTCTCTTTGAGATCCTTCTGCCTGTTGAAAATGTCTCCTCTCTGTCATCCTTCATCCACAGGAGCTGCAATCTCTTGCCTCACTGGTGGCATCAGGCGTGGGTGATCTGCCTAGTTCAGGCTGCCTGCATTGCCTGCATGGCCTGCAGGAGGTGCAGCCCTGTTGCAGGGAATGGGGGGGTGCCCCTGATGCCCGCAGAGGAAACCTTGGAGCAACACACCCTGATGGACTGGCTCTACACCTATGAAAGTAGCAGTTCCCACCGTAGTTCCCACCAAACCACGCACCCAGCTGCAGAGCTGTGTATTATCCACTGGTTTCTCACGTATTTAGCACATTCTGCAATTTTTTTTACATTCTCTGTAGCAACAGTCACTTCAGCAAAGAATTTTTCTATGCGTGATTTAGCAGGCTGAAGTCACATCCAGATACGCTTTTGAGCAGTCCCTAATGCTGTTATTGTAGTTACAAGCAGCAGGCTGTGAAACGAGCTCTGCATTAAGACTTGCTTCCCTAATTGGAAAGATGTCCAAATGCCTCTTAAATGAGTGTAGAGCTGCTACGTTGCTCTTCAGAAGGTGATTTGCTCTTCTCCTTTTGAGAAGGTCATTGTTCTTTTTTGTGCAATTTTTTTTCCAGTGTTTTGCTTGTGCTTGAATATGCTTTGAAGATTATTTACCACAAGAAGAAGGGAAAAAAAAAATAGTCCAAGTGCCACCTGTGCTGCCTGCTTTACCACAAGTTCATCTGCTGTAAAGATTAGCAGATGCTGTCAGAGCACCCTAGCATTTTAGCAGTTGTCTTCATTGCAGGAGCAATTTGTAGCACGGAAGGGATCAAGTCAGCTTCATTCAGTCACTGGTTTTTGAATGTCTTCATTTTGCATTTCCCTTAGAGCATCATCAAACTCTTTTAAATTAGCAGTGCTCTGTTAATTTCATTAATCCGGCCACATATTCAAAAATTGCTCATTCTATTTTTTATTTTTATGATTCAGTTTATAAAAAGAGAAATGCTCCATCCTCGCCAGTGACTTTTGGGACAGGTGATTTTGTAGAATTTCCACAATCCCAGCAAATGCTTTGTCTGGGGGTTTAAGAGCTGTTAAACTAACAGCAGGTTGTACCTTTTAGCATCTATTACACTCAGTAAACCCAGCACATTTTTCCCATCAGCTACACTCTCCGTGATTATACACTGCTCCAGTCTCAGTATAGGTGGGCCAGGCCTCCTCTGAGCAATTAAACAAGTCATTTTCCCACCACCACCAGACTTATTAATGCTTTTCAAAACACACACAGGCACACACACACACATGCTCACACGTGCACACACACAACCTCTCAGCTACTCAGTTTGCTGCTTGCCACCCGCTGGGCACTGTGGTTGCTCCCTGGCATGGGATTAGGGTTCCGCCTTCAAAGGCAGCAGCTGGAGCTGTGACACTTGGCCCAACATCTGCACCATAAAGATGGCACACGCTGGAGCTGCTCCCTCACCACGTGCTGCACAGGAGCTCGCTGAGGTTTAGACTACCACTCTGGTCATGGAGGAGAGGACAGCAGTAAAGCCCCAGTGTCTTCGCCACACCAAAGCCAAATGTTTCGCTGATGTGTCTATGTGGAGCGCTAATGCAGTAGAAGAACTTTCCATAGACCATTTTGAGCACGGTTTGTGCCTGCTGCTGCTACAGCAGAGTTTGAGTAACTCCCAGGTTAGAGGTGGTGATCAGGGGGTTTAGGGGGCTCCTGCCTTGTCCCAACACCCTGCAGAGGTCAGGAGGGGTAGTTCACCCATTAGGAGCAATTGGTCTTTCCAGATAACTATGCTGAAGAGGTGCAGCTGGGGTTTGTCACAAATCACACAGAACAAGATATACAAACTGTAGTGAACATCGTCTCTGAGGACATCCCAAGGAATTAAAGCAGAAAGGTCTTTTTACTTTATTTTAGCTGTTCTTGGAAGAATGGTAGTTGGCCCACGCTGAAAGCCCATGTCTGTGTTCTGACCTTGTTTATTTTGCTAGGGTAGGCATGGTCCTAATTTTTCTATTGATGACACTGGGATGACTAAGAGATTTTTGACAACTTTAATGTAAGAAATTTCCTGTCTAGCTCAAGTGAACTTCTGGCTGCCTGCTGCTACATATAAATATAGCTGATAGGAAAATAAATTACTGATTTTAAAAACAAGGCATCTCAAGCTTTAGTGCACCCACTGATAGTCCCTCTTTTCATGAATCAGGTAGCTACTCAATCTTGCTTTTTACAGAAAAGGACACCTTAGAAATTTTTGTACTTTAAACCTCAGTGAAATGTAGTTACCACTGCAGAACAGCCTGGCAGAATGTAATGCTACAACTTCATATGAAGATCATATAGGAGAGTCCTTGGAACCAGTGTTCAGCAGGACACCCTGCACTGAGTAGTCATGAACCGTATAGAATGTTCTTTCTGAAAGGAAAACCGATTTTTTAGAGGCTGAGTTTTTGCTAGGGAATTTTGTCAGTTAGACTCTCACGATTCTCCAAGATGGGAACTTTCATCAGCTACAACAAAAATAAGAGGAATTGGCGCATGGGATTCTGTATCCTGGAAAAAGTGCAGAATATGGGGCCTATAAGACTAGTGCTAAGTGCCACTGAAATTTCTCCTTTCATCTCCTGGACACGATAAAGATGGTGAAAATATTTTCATTTGTACCTCTGGGCCCAAACCTGCATGGTGAAGGACCATCCTGATTTCCCATTAGCTTCAGTGAGATTTGAGGCTAGTTAGCAAAGGGGAATCTTGCACTTGTCAAAAAGCACCTAAAGAGCAGAGGGGATTCTTTATGCAAGAACCTGATGAGAGCAAAACATTTAAAGTGTTTTAGCACACTGAGATACAGTGGGGAATGCATTTGTGAAACAATAGATCTGGCATATTGGAGATATCTTTCTTTTTTTTTTCCTCTTTTTCTCAATTAGTTGCTGTTAAAACATTTAACAGATGCCTAATTGACACAGTCAGAAATAGTTTTCCAATCATGTATCACTTTAATTATCCAATGGTCTTTTCAGATCTCTCATGGATACCCCGTTTTATTAAGATAAATTATTTGCTGTGTTTCAAGATTCTCTGCTTGAATTCTGCTTACCTTCTCATGACTTTTCCCATAGGAAGACTTTGTAAGAAACTTGGGAGGGGAGAGGAGAAGAGCAGACAGGACAGGACTTCATGCTATTTCAGCCACAAAGGTACATTATTCAGAAGATTTCACTTGAAAGTTGAAGTCCAAGTGCAACACTTTGTATATTAATGAATCAGCACTGTAACTCTGACCTAATGGAAAGTGTTTCATGGTATATGTTACTTGGGATTTTGTGCCTGTGTGAACATCCTGTTCTCATCTGCATATCCCAGAGCCATATTTGTGATAGGGGCCTCTGACTGTATATTTCTTGGTGCTTTGTTTTACGTATATAAAATTGATTTCCAGCTTTAGTGGAAATAGTGCAAACTTTATCAATGATTAAAAAAACACCAAAAAAATGTTTAAGTCAATGATAAAATTGTAATCCATGATGGTACAGAGAGGATTTTACCCAAGGTACAAGGTACTGGATTTTTCATTTTCAAAACTACTAGATCTCTCTCTCCCTAAAATACTTTAATGAAAGCTAAAATGTTCACATCTCTGAAAAATCAACTTGCAAAAGCCTAAAATGCTATAAAACACTACAAAAAAAAGGTACTTCTTGAAAATATGTTATCTGTGTTATCTGCTGTTTAATGAGGGCTGCTCCTGCAAAACATTCTACACTTGGCCTTGAGGAGAACAAAAAAAACCCCTAAATCTACGCCTATAGATGTCGTGCTCTGAGGCATATCACAGGACACCTTTAACCAGCCATGTTCCCGTAATTGCAGTAACGCTTCTTTCGGTAATGTTGTCATGGCTTTGCAACACTAGCCTTTAGTGATAGGTTAAAAAATTAAATTGTCAAAAAGCTATTTGGAGGGATTTTTTTTTACCCTCCCTCTTCTAAAATAATCTAAGCTTTTTTTTTGGAAGGTGATATTGTCACCAATCACATTCACAGTTCTGGTCACTGAGTGACATCCAGATCAACATTTCTCTAACACTTTAAGCCAGACATCACTGTCCACGCTCTCTCCACCTCCCGGAACAGTTTCTTTGGGTTGTCATCTGTCCCCATCATCAAATTTTCCATTGGAAATACTATACAGGTCCTCTGGTTTCACAGATCACTCTGGTCACAAAGCTCACCCGGTCATTTGTGCCCCCACGCAGTTCTTTTATGGAAGCATTACTCTAAATGCTTATAATTTATATGAAGAATGTTAATGATCTGTACAAACAAAGTGCATGTTCGAGTGTCCACTTCATGCTTGGCAACAGCTGAAGGATTTGGGGCCCAAAGAGACTGTATGTAGATCGGGAATGGCCTGGGGTCTTCTATTCTGTCTTGGCTGAGAACAGGCTCTTAAAAGTGAGATAGTGTGATCCACTCCACAACATTGCTGCTGGAGAGGGAGAAAAGCTTGAAGGGCATGACAGAAGTCTATAGGGGATAGTATCTGCTAAGCTGCATGCTGGTTAAATATGTTTAGTCAGCAACAGGTATAAAAAATAAAATTCAATTAAAGTAGATGTAACAATGAGTCTTTCCAAATCCTTAGCACACCTGGTATGTGGCATGTACTTTTTGCAGGTGATATAATTTACCCTTTATGACTGCATTATAGATATACATTGGATTTGCCTTTTTAAGCAAGGGATGTTAACAGCCTTGAATAAAATTGGGACAAGCAGCATAAACAGGATGGCATATAAAGTGTGATACAGTATGCAGAGGGCAAAGTATGTTTGAAGGTTAGCTTATTAATAAAACATGGCTGGCCTTGATCTAGTTTATAAGAAACTTAAGACATTTATCAACATCTGTCTGAACCCATTTCCAGTCTCTTTGGCCTCTGTTGTGGATAAGCTGATTAATAAAAGATGATGCCTTAGGAAGGAAACTTAGATCTTTGCAAGCAATGACAAAAGAAAATTCAGTGCTTAATCTACATATGAAAGGAAACCGGGAAAGTAAACTAGTTTACCACTACATCCCATGATGCCAATCTCTTATAACATTTCATCCAACTTAGTTTTGGCTGGAGTCTGGAAAAGCAAGAAAGAATTCCAAAAATTAAGTGTGGAATTAATTTACAAGAAAGATCCTAGTGCTCACTTATGGAGACTCTGAAATCTAATCCCATTCCCTTGTGGCTTCCTCCTCTCAGTGTTTTTAACTTTGCAGCTTTCCGTGTTTGTTTTTCATTTGTCTCCTTGATCCTTTAGTCTTTCCTTTCCCTTAGGCTAGAATAAAGTTCTAATACTAAACAAGTGCCACACTTTGCTTATTGATAGTTGTTGCCCAATAAAATGTTGCCCTCAGAAGCCAATTAGTGAAATATGTTTCTTGTAATAACCAGTAATTTGTTTAATTTTCATGCATTCTTGCCTGATAGTCGGCCAAAGGGATGCACATGGATAGTTTCTGCATCTGGGACACAGAGACAGCCCAGCTTAGCTGCATGGTGAAGGGTGTTCCCTGAAGAGGCCCCTGGCACCCAAGGTGTTACCCTTGCCATTGGCATTTTGGTCCTTGCTGTCTACATCACAGATGTGGACTGCCATCTTTCCAGGGTGGGAAGCAGCATGGCCAAAGCAGCATGTGCCCTGCCTGGGCTAACACACCCCGGATATCTCCGTGTGTGTCCTGTGCTGGGGCCTGAGCAGTTTGTCTGCATGGCACTGCAACGCTCGCAGGGCTCATTTAGAGCTGAAGCTCAGCTTCTCACTGCAGGCATGGACAGCCCCGAAAGAGACACTGAGGATCCATGCCTAATATTTAGGTATCGCTGGCATTCAAGAAACCTCCTCCTAACTTCACAGATCCGTAAATTTCTTCCGTTATATGACTGGTGTTTGGAAACTGGATTTTGCACCTTATCCTCCAACCTTTCTCCCAAGGAGAGCCTGAGTAAGCAGTCCCTGCAAACAGTCCCTGGAGCTATTCTTCTGCCCTGCTTCAGCTTCACCAGGATGCCGCTGCAAGGATGATGTCAATACAAATCTAATATCTTTTCCTTAAAAAAAAGGGTGGCTGCAGATGCCTTGCCTTCTGGGAATTATTTCTGGCCTCTGACAATCTTCAGGCAGGAAGGGAGAAATCTCAGAGTGAATATCCAGTTCAGTGTTCTAACATATGGGTGAGGCAGCCAAGCATTTGTCTCCTTAAAACTTCATGGCTTGGAGTACCCTCCCATGAGCAGTGGGCATTTGAACTCATGTCTCACTTCCCAGAGATGCCTATTTTAACCAGTAAAACATCGGGGAAATAGAAACATATTTTGTGGCTTCTCATTCAACTCTGGAAAAGATGCTGAGCTTGTCAGGGACAGCAGTCATTTGAACAAAACAGGCCAGAAAAAACCAAAACTCATAGGTTTTCTGTAAGAAAAAGATGTAGATGCCAACCCAGTGGGAATATTGAACATTGTGAAAGCTGAAGGGGGAGTGCCATTTCTCTGCAACCTGGAGGGAACCCATAAATGTCAGTGAAGGGGGACATGTGTTACCGCTGCATTATATTCTTACTGTAAATCTTGTCCTAAAAGGTTAACAGTGGCTTGTAACAAGGTATTTCCCTACCTACTTATATAAACTTTAAAACTAAAAATTACACAAAGTTGCAGGACAAATCCAAATTTTCTAGAATGGTGCATTGACAGATGCAAATTTAGACCCTCTTTCCATGACAGCTGAGAACTGAAGACTGCTGCATATTTCTGCAGGGTGGGAGATCAGCTTTTGAAGGCTTATTTTATAAGGAAATATCTCTGGATGCCATTTCATCCTTGGAAAGAAAAGTTTGTTCCTTGGGGTAATTTTAAATGGTACTGAAAGCTACTTTAGGTTAACTTGGATTCAAACAGATTAAGCAGACACTGTGGAAAGGATACACTGAGCCAGATCCTAACTGAGTTAAACTGGCATGGTGCTCTCAAAGACAAAAGTCTCACAATTAATACCAGCTGAATATCTGGCCCATTGCATTTAAAGACCATGTCAGAGACCACCTACCTTCTAACATAGCTTATAAAAATGGTTGAAGACATCTAGAGCCTGTTATGCTAGCTGGAAATTCCTAGTGTGGGTTCTGCACCAATGAAAGCAACAAAACATAGATTCTGAGTCCAACATCCACTTGTCATATTCAGCATATACATGTGAAGATTCCTACCCAAATATATGGGCTCGTATATATCAAGGATTTGGAGGATTGTCCATAAAATTCAGGTTCCAGCTAGTTCAGGATTCAGCTAAAAAACTGATTCGTTATGGAACAAATAGAGTAATGTAATTTTTTTTAAATGTTGCTGCAATCACTGTTAGAGCACATCACACCACGTGATCAGATCCTTTGATAACAAATACTGATAGCACATTCATGTGCCCGTTGCTGCAGTTTTGAATTACATTCCTAGTATATTTCTCCACACTCTGTAGAAGCAGCGGAGTTATAATATTGGCTCTCATTCTGCATTCTTACCAGTCAAGATCATTCACTGATTCCTGGATGTGAGGATCAATGGTGGTGGCCATATGGCTTTGGAATGATCTGTTGTCTTTTCCTTAGTGGCATTGTGGCTTTGTGTTTCCCCAGCAGTGATTAATAGGCACAAACATGCGTTACGCACATGTTGATAGATTCAGATGAACTTTGAATTTTCATGGCTTTCTTCTCTCGTTTCCCTCCCCGACACCCCCCCTTTTTCTTTTCAGGACATGGGTAGAGGAAGAGTGATTCTGCATTGAGAAAGTGAGAAGCAGGTCTTTGACGAATTTTCGTCTCTTGAGGACATAGTGTGATTTGATCAGCAAGGCTAGATGACAGACAGATACCCCGTCTAGATGTCCAGAGATAATTATGACACTTTCCCCCAGGAGGACTATCTGACTATCTAAGGACCATTTACAACAGGCAACTCCATGCTGGAGAACAACAAGTGCCTTCATCTCTTGCTGTTAACCGTGGGAAAAGGGTGTGCAGTGGCAAGCTAACCCCACAGGCTGATCTCCACAGCTCTAGTGACCAGGAGGTACAGCACGGAGGGGAGCAGGGTTGCTTTCCCTGCCACAGCTAACGGAGGCATGACATGTCACAGGCCTTTTTCCTGGGGGCTAGCGGAAGGACAGATGCACAGACTTCATCCCATGCCCTGGAATTTTCCAGTGGAAGGTGTGCGGTGAGCACCAGGAGTCAGTATTACTTGAGTACCCAGAGTATACCAACCATTGACTAACAAGTCACAGCCTGTCCACTAGGCTACCTCAAAACCCAGAAAAAAAAAGCTGTTTTGTTAACCCTTTTATTAATTGAGGTAAAACTGTATGGCTCTAACAGAGAGTCCAGTGAGGAGTGGAGAAGGATGGGGCACACAAAAAAGTATCACAGGAGTGTGCCTGAAGTAACCATGGCCTGTGTATTGCTCTTATGGGGTCTGAAAAGGTCACCTCATCTTGAACAAGAAACTAGGTAGTTCTTCCACAGTAATTCACAACTGCAGAGCCTGGACTCAGGAATCCCTTCCCATCCTGTGAGATTTTTCTTTTCTTTCCTACCTTCTGGATTGATTAAAATGGTTGGAATCCATGAAAAAACAAAGCAACCCACAGTCTGTGTTTGTATCCTGTCAAGGGTTACCAAATTAATACAAATTACATCTCTACATCTGCCTTGAGAAATGTTTGTGGTGCAGATGGTCAGTGGATGGGAGACAACAGAAGTATCACATGAATTTGCTTCGCTCATTTGCTCTTCCCCTCTAGTCTTGTCACACTATTAGACATAGCATACTGGGCTGGACAGACCCTTCATCTCACCTGCTACAGCTGTTCTCATGTTTGTAAGTTATGGGACTTCAAGCATTTAACAAATCCAGAAAGAAATGGTCTGTTGCCCAAGTACCATGTGGGTTTTGTTTTCATCTTCAAAAAAAGAAGAAAAAAAAAAAAAGATAAAATCCAAGATGTTCACAAGAAGTAGCAGAAATTTTTTGAGAAAGCAACTTTTAGAGTGCATCAGATTCAAAGAGATTGGTGAAGTATTATATGTAATAACTGTTTTAACACTTTCCAGGTTTTTCATCATAAAATTTAGGTTGCAGCAGATTGGACAGAAGATGAGACATCCTCTGAGATGTTAAAAATAATAATTTATGGTCATCTCCTGAAATTGTAGAAGTATCTGTTCCAGGTCAGAAATTTTCAATATTTTCACAGGTTTCAGGAAGCTCCAGAAATATCAATAGCAAATGGAATCTACATCTTTTATTGAATTTAAGTTTTTGGAGGCTGCACACAAGCATTTCTAATCAGAAAACCTAAAGTGCTACGTATTGAAAAACATCTTGACAGGAGTGAAAAATGCAACCAGAACATGGCAGCTGCCCAAAACAAGGCAAAGACCTATGAAACTTTTGGACTTTTTGTGATGTTATTGAACACAGATGGTCTGTTTGACTTCACAGAATGAAGAGTACAACATTCAACTCACTCATCACTCTCTATACACCCTATTCCCAGTGATAGGTTACTCTGGTAGTCCAGGTAGTGTCCATGCCAAAGCTGAAAAACTACTTTTGGATCACTTCACAGCCAATGAGGATGTACTCTCTCCTGTTTTATGGGCATTGAGTGGTTTGGAGCAGAGCAGGGGATCGGACTTTAGCATAGTTCATAGGGACTTTAGCATAGTTCATGCTACCCTGTTGTGCCAAAGGAGAAATTTGCCTTGTGTTATGAAGACAGAGGTGACTGATATACAACAAGGGAAAAGAGAAACCTGAAGACCATCAGATGACATTAAGGAATGCTTGCCTGTGAAATGTTTCCTTAGATGAAATTTAAGCTAATAGTTCAGAAACTTACTGTTTTAACCACTTTGACAGCAAATAGGGGTCTATTTTTTCCTTTATTAGTTATAAGTTCTAGTAGACATAAATACTTACAGGGAGTAATGTGTTACGAGAGTGTCCTAAACACCAATAAACCTCACACTCTGGGATCAGGCTAGTGCACCAGCTGCTGGATATCACATGGTATCAGGGGCTGAAAGGTCAATAACTGAATATTTTTACATTTAGCTAATTTTTTTTTTTTTTTAAGGGACAGTAATGTTTTCATGCACATAAGCATTCCGGTAGGTTCATGACCTCAATTCCAGCCAGGGAAAATACAAATCTTTCACAGTAATTTGGAGTTTTCACAGTTTATAGAGAATACATTGAGGACACAAAAGTTTTCTTGGAACAATAACACAAGACTGCAACATGGAGACCAAAGAGGCTAGCTCTGAGGAAACAGAAAAAAAATTGCAATATTTGGCACTTTCCCTGTGATATAAAGTGCATGTTATTCTCATTTAGCAGAGAGCTGACTTGAACAATAGAAATGTTTGTTAGTACATTTTGCTTTGCAGTGACTGTAAAAGTGTTTGCTGCATTGGCTTCTTAGATACTGTAGCTCCCTCATTTCACACCTTTCCCCAGATTTAATCTCTGCAGAATTATTTATGTGGCAATATTAAATTCAATTTACAAATTATAGCCTGCTGCAAAATGGAGCTGTTCTTCTCCCTAGAGGTACCAGCAACAGTTACATTAATCTTCTTTTAAAAAATTATTCAGGGGCTTTCAACATGCTGCCAAGAGCTCCCTTCCAGATTCCTTTGTAGTCCTGTTTTTAATTGTAAGAATATCTGCAGAAAATATAACATGTAAGGCCTGGATCCCAGTGGAGTTCCATGCTGGCAGAGGTCCTGCAGTGAGCACCAGATGGGTGGATTTGAGTTCATTTTGTCTCTTCCAGTTCAGTCCTGTATATGGAACCTGACCTCAGAAGGTGGTTCATTGCTGTGTCACTGAGAAGGTCCTGGTGGGGCTCCAGTGGAAAGGGTGGCTGCAGAGGCACCACCACCAAAAATGTGGAAAAAGCCATGGCACCAAGTGCTTGGGCATCTTGCGCCTGCCTCTGCTTGCACCACACTGCAGAGACACCCAAGGCTGCTTGGAAAAGCTGCTTCATGGGAGGTTTGTGTGGACTGTGAGGTGCACCACACCAACACTGCCATGAGGGATCATCCAGAGCGCCATGCCAGAGCTCTACCCTTCATGTCACCTGGCCCATGAACTGACAAAAGGTCCTGTGGTGTGCAGCGTTGGGAAGTCTCAAGTTTGGGGCAAGCACTGTTCATACCCCTGTAGTCTTTTTTCTCTGTGAGCCTCACAGAGACATTCCTGATTCTCCTCCCTCTGCTCCACCTATGTCTCTGGGTCCATGACAAATCACTGGCTTTCCTAACAAATCCCTGGGAACACCACCTGTCTAGAACTAGGAGTCAGGCATGAGCCAGCGGTGAGACAACTACCTGGCCCATCTGGAGCCAAGATGGCCTATTTGGGTGAGTCATCATGGTTTGCTGAACATAAGAGGTTACATGAGATGAAGTCATGATCTGTTCCGCCCTTCCTTTCTGAGGTGATGGCATTCTTTTGCATCACCATTCTTCTGCTGATGTCAGGAGTTCACCAACGTAAGCACCAGCCTCGTGACAGAACCTGTGCCCTAGGTCAGGTAGTGTGACGAGGAAGAAAGTACTTAGTCAGCTCACAAGGAAGAAAAAAGGTATTTTTACAAGTGTGTTTACTACACCCTTACAGTTGGCACCGGGCCCTGACATTGTAAGACAGGTCTTTCCAAAATATCTTCCAGAAGATTCTCTATGGAATCAGCTCCCAGGTGGTTTTGACCAAAACTGGTTCTTATAAGCTCTGTCTCCTCAGAGCCTTCACAACCTGAGCTTTTAATCACCTCAGGCTGTACCAACCAGCTGCTTCTCCCCACAGGCGTTGCATAGGGGAAAAGAGAGTAAACCCCACATAAGACAAGAAATGCTTTCTATAAATATACAGGTATATATGAGATATACAAGGAACTTCTGTGAGTCCATTACTAAATGTTGATGTTTAAACTCCTAGTAATGAGACATTATGAGACAGATGCATTCAATAAGTATTTCTGTTCTGATGTATCAAAGCTGGAGGAAGTATGAGTATCATATGATGGTGATGAAATATTTTCTGATCTAACAGTAAATTGGAAGAACGCAGGTCTGCTCAGCTCTGTTTGCTTCAGCAAGGCTGGATTAACTGTCTCCAAGACTTCTTGAGGCAGCAGCTAAGAAACTTTTTCTTTAGGCAGGTAGTGAATGCTGTAATAATAAAGTGAGAGGAACAACCCAAATAAATACAAGCTAACTAGCCTGACTTTCATCTGGGAGTGACACATAGGAAATGGGGGATGCTGAAAGCAGAAGTAAAAAATCTGTGCCAAGTACTATGACTTCAGGGAAACTGAAACTTGTCAAATCAATCTGATTTTATTAGTAGAAAAATAATTTTAAGGAATGGAAGTCTGACAAATCAGTTATCTGATTGCAAAATGTCAAGAAATAGCATTTTTAAAAGTACCTACCAGACTGAAACATAGATATTTTATGGGCAATTATCAGTAGGTGGTGACATTCTGGAAAGGAAACCACTCTTTTCTCCTTTCCACCTAACAGGATCTTTATTTAAGTCACAAATATCACATAAATGATTGCTAATACATGTTTTAAGTGACACAGATCTGGAAGCAGTAAAGATGATGGTACTCTCGTGAGTGAAGGTGATCTGTCTCACCTCATAAGCTGGGTCTAACCAAATGCAGCCAAATGCAGGTTCATATTTAGAAACAAAAGTGTATAAGCTATGTTTACAGGATGGGGCCCTGCATCACAGGAAGCAGAAAAGGACTGTGGAAATTGTTACAAATAATCAATTATCTATGAATTCCTAAAATAGTTTTGTGGTTAAAAAGGCTAATATGATAATCAGAAATACAGAGATGAGGTTGGGGAATGGGAAGGGCATCTGTCTGTGTAAGGCAGAAGTAGGGCCACTCTTGTACTGGCCTCTGGAGTGAATAGAGAAGCCAAGCGAAGAATAGTTGAAGGATCAAGATCTTCATATAAGACATTTGTTCCATGACTGTTTCATGATGGATTACCCCAGAAAATAGTTTCCAAAAGCATTTCCATGAAACAGCAGAAGATCATGCAACTCCTCTGCTGGATCCTCCCTCAAGTCGTGTTTTCTGGATTAGGTTCCAGGGGAAAACAGTAGGGGTTGCAGCTTTCTGAAGTGAGTTTCATGTTGGATACCTGCCTGTGTGCTGTGACGTGCTGCCTTGGCTAATAAATCGTGACCTGTGTGGTTATACTGGTCAAATGTTTTCTCAGCCAGAACAATTCCCAGCAAATCAGCAGACTGCTTTCACAGTGCCCATCTGACAAGAACCGGGTAGTGCACAGATGGTTTAGATATAAAAAAGAATGCTGCATCAATGCTGAATGTGTGAAATGTTTCAATTATTCCTAAAATATTTTTAACATGTTCCAGATTTATCAGGCAAAATGTTTAGGAAGTAATTGGAGTTTATTCTGTTTTTCATTTTAGTACAGTATATTAAGCACATGTTCAAAGTACATTTTAGGTATCACCAAATATTTATAAAATGTCTATAGGTGGAAATTCCGAGGTCACTGCAGTAGCTTTATTTTCCAATTTGTTTACAGGAAGATCAATCACTGAAACCTATGGCTTTTTTTGCAGTCAGAATCCTTTTGCACCTGCAGAGATAGTGGATAGCCTAGTGGTTTTACTTACAAATATGACTAAACTGTCTTTGATTGCAGAGGCTAAATTTAATTCACCCTTATATTATTGCCTGGAGTAATAAAGAACTTCTAAGGGCATTTCCAAATCTGATATTTAGTATCTGATCATTTTACTGGCATTTACCTATTATAATTAAAAGACCAGTTTAATAAATGTCTATCCCAAGTAATGTTATCTGGGAAATAAAAAAGAAGATGGTATTATGCTCTCTGAGGTGGACTCTGGGCTTTTGTAATGGGAACTAATTGATTTGTTGCAAGCTTTGCTACCTGTTTTGTGAAACACTGGCAAGGCTTGGAAACCCTGCCTACCAGGGAACGTCCGCCACTTGTTTTAAGACAAAACCAGGCTTCCTTCTGTTAATCCTCTTGATGTCCCTAGAGATTTCAGGGAGAAAAAAAGCAACACATTTTCCTAGCCTGAAGCCTGGAAAATATTGTACTTTGCAATTCCCCAGTCACGATAAGTGAGCTCATTTTATTTTGGTGGTAGTTTTTTTATTTTATTTTATTTTATTTTATTTTATTTTATTTTATTTTATTTTATTTTATTTTATTTTATTTATTTTATTTTATTATTTTATTTTATTTATTTTGGTTGGTTGGTTTTGATTTTGTTTATAATTATATCGGAAGTTCTAGCCTAGCAAATCTTCTTGAGAAAGGAAAGTCTTGTATCAACTAAGACATAGCCTGGATTTTGTGCATTTCTGCCAAGACCAACCTATCTGCTTTCATCCTCATTCCTGTTATTGGGGACAGGCTTGTTTTCCTTTTCAGCTCACAGAGTAGTTGTAGTAGTGGTGGGATGAGAAGAGGGACATACAGTGCTCTGAGAGCAGAGCTCTTTGCTGGTGGAGACTCCCTTCCAGTGCCAGACTGGCAAAGAAGCAGCTGGTGCCAACCACAGAAACAGCTACAAACACACTGACTGAACCACAACTCCCAGATTCTCACAAAATTCCATCATTTACAAACACAAGCACATACTGTCCTTTTTCCAATTAGAACTACAAGTTTGTGTGGTTTCAACAGGTAGTAGAGTGCACAAGGAAACATTAGGAAAGATCAAAGCCTTGGGGTTTTCATTCTTTGCTGCTCTCTCACCCCCTCCCACCCTTAATAAAAATGTTAATTTAGGTCTGTTACAGGATTAACTCCAATCCCAAGCAAAATTTAGACATTCTGGGCACTGACTCTCTCCTGCTGCTGTCTTACTAAATACTGACATTTCTTAAGGAAAAACTATTTTCTCAATTACAACTTTCATTAAAAACATTTTATTTAATAAAGGCTGTTCTGAAATACCCTTTTGATCTCCTCTACAGTTTATTTTATATATTTAATCTGCTGGAAGATCCTGATTGTCAGCCTTTCCTCTTACCTTAGTGCTGCCCCTTTCTATGCCCCTTCTGCGTGTTCACCATCTGCAGGCTTGGAAGTAAGGAGAGCTAGGGACAGCAAATGACTTGTGACACTGGAAAGATGTTACACCTGAGATTAAGAATAGCCTACGTCCATGATGATGTGAGAGTTCTTGTTCACTTTGCATCACTCACAGACAGTAATGGCAAAAGCTGTAAAACAAGATTTCAGAAAAAGGAGGTCAGTCAAACAAAACAACAGCTGAGTTTATTTATTAGTGTTAGTAATTCCAGATTCCAGCTCATGAAACCAACAGGTGTGGTGTATATTGAGAATGTCTACATAAAAGCTAGTGACAAATTAGTGCAAAGAAGTTGGTTATAGTTAGATTTTTCCACCTTTTTTTTAATAATAGTTTATCTGATAGAATAAAGAGCTTAGACAGACTTTATATATAGGCTTTATATATATACATCATGAAGCAGTATAATCAAGATATGGTAAAGAGCGTTTCAGACATAATTCAGGAACAAAAGGTCCTATAAATTTAAAGAATAGACTTTTCTGATTTTTTTTATTTTTCTTTTCTACACCTATATAGACTAACACAAACTGTTGCAGGGCCATGGATTAAAATTAATTTTAAACTAATCTCAGGCCTAAATTAAGAAAATCAGGAATTTTACTCACATGAAGAATAACTACAATTTGAAATATGCAGATCCACACTATATGAAAGAAACCCTGGCTCGGGGGCTTGGCTGTTAGTGTGCCCATGGGAATCCTGGTTTCAGTCCAGCTTCAGCAAAGATTTCCAGTGAGGCCTCAAAGATGCCATTGGGAATAGGACTAATCACAGAATCACAGAATATACTGAGTTGGAAGGGACCCACAAGGATCATCAAGTCCGGCTCCTGGCCCAGCACAGGACCATCCCCAAGAGTCACACCATGCGCCTGAGAGTATCATCCAAACACTTCTTCAACTCTGTCAGGCTTGGTGCTGTGACCCCTTCCCTGGGGAGCCTGTTCCAGTGTCCAGCCACCCTCTGGGTCAAGAACCTCTTTCTAATATCTAACATAAACCTCCCCTATTTCACCCTACTGCAGTAACTAAAATTCCAGGTGTTTAAGCAAGAGTATGGGTTTTCTCTGCAGTTAAATGGAAAGGGGTTCACTCATCTCAGTCTAAGACTGGACTCTTCATTTTCAGGTGGCATTAGTTAGACATGATGAATCTGGGACTGAGAGCATAGTTAGAGAAGCAGCCAGAGAAATACCAGTGTGGGCATTCCTTGTGGGACAAATGATCTCAAACTCTTCTAAGCACTGAAGCAGCAGCAGAACTGCAACTAGGGAGTTTAAACCTGTATGCTTTAGAGAGTGAGCATGTGCATACATAGATGCATATATATATGTGTACATATACATGTAAGTTCATATGTGTGTATAGATGTGCTCATAAACATACACATAAGCACATATACATATACATATATTTATATACACACACATCTGTATACAGACATGCTGGATTTACTGCTACGCTGTATTGGCATATGTGGAGTCTCCCTGTACCCTGTCTACAAAACACTGTCTTAGTTGTACTTTGGGGAGGAATGTGCTGAAGCTTGTGAAGGATGAAGCTACTCTTAGCTGTCACTGAGACACCTGAGCTGTATTCATAGCCAGAACAGCCCCAGTGTGGGGGGTCAAGGATGGTTGTTTGCTTCTGCCCAGCCTGCTCTCAATGCAGGACCAGTCAATGCCCACCACAGCCCTTTTCTGCCTGTGGAAGGAGTGTGCAGAGTCTGAAAAAGGCAACAGACTCAATGTTCTCAATTCAAAGCTGCATCCAAATAGCTCTGACAATAGAAACATTTTGTATGAGCAAGAATTAATCACATGTTTTCTAATTGCAAAATCAGGCATTTAATACAGCCTTTAATGTAATACTTCTAAACACCCATAAGTTTACTAACTGCACCCTGCTGGGACTCACATCAACACTTAGTAAATAGACTATTCAGAAAATGGCATGGCAAGAGTTACACCTCCAAGTAATATTCTATAGAGCCGCATACAAATTGTAACCACATTTTCATAAGTGATAAAATGTTTTATCCTCTTCTGAAAAATAAAGGCCATAAAAGCCAAATGCAGTTCAAAATAACAAAAGAAAGAAAGGATATAGCTAGTCAAGTTTGAAAGGTTTTGATTTCACTTTGTCAAGCCCGACACTTATATGAGAATTGGGCACCTGAATACCTTTGTGGGTCTGGCAAGAAGTTCTCAGCCACAAAGTAAGGACAGGGAAATGGAAGAAAATTCAAAGTTGCTAATGTGTGGTTCTACTTCAAGGACTAGCTAAGTGAAACTGGCAACACTAAGAAGTTGGTGAGATTCCTGAGCTTATTCCATCTGCCTTGCTTACTTAAGTGATGAAAAGCCCTTCTTATAATGCTGGTTCTAACTATGCCAGCATGAAAAGGATGTTCCCGGTTCCAGTCCATTTCACTCATATGGCCCCTTTTGCTTGAACGGCTGTGACAGAGAGCTTCATTCCTTCAGCAAAGCTTTTATCCCTGCTAATGCAAACTAGCGAAAAACAAGGGAATGTGAAGGAGAAAAAAACCTGATTTTTTTCCAACACAAGGTTTTGAAAAGGAATATGTTTTGCTGAGCAAACCACTTTAAAAGAACACCAGTGATATAACTAAGAAAATATGGAACAGGAAAAGTTAGGAAAACTCAAATGTTCCCTCTTTTCCACTCATATATTTCAAAGGGTTAAAAATCTCAAGTCACATAAGCAAAATACCCCAAAGCATGGCTTTGATTAAAAAGGAATTTCAAAAAAAAAAAAAAAAAGAAGAAAAAATGGAGGGTTTCTTTGTGCATATGTCCCCACTTTTTGTTGCTGCTGTATGGAAGAGAGACCTAAGCATGTTTTTCAGTTTCATTTTCTCAGTTAGCAAGAAACTGGCTAAATTCTAGGCAAATTTTGAGAGAAATTTGAACAAAGAGAAATTATGTGGAACAGATTCCTCATATGTTGGGAAAACTGCTCCATGATACCTGTTCTTCCCATCAAAACAAGGACCGTCTGGACTCCAGGTGTCCCTATTACTAGAGGTTAGTACTATTGCATCCTTTTTTTATAGTAATATGTATTAATTAAATCCAGGGATACTGTTTACAGAATCTTTTAGAAAACCAAAATGAGATACTAGAAGGAAAGAAGGTCAGGGCAGACAAGGGAAACAGAAAAATCTTTCAAGACGTCTCCCTGAAAAATGCAGGAAATTGCTTTTTTTTGTCTAGAAAAGAGTATATATGCCCTTTGTCAGAATTATAATAGGTGTATTTGGAAAGAACACGAGCATTTATGCTCTTGGGCAAATCCACAGATACTTACTTAGATGGACAATTTGTGAACTACTAGTCTGTCATTTCTCTCCTTGCAAAGTTTCTTCCAGCCTCTAAACTCCCTGCCACAGTCAAATCAGGAGGTCTGCTGGGCTCAAAGGGTGGGCCAAATACTTTTTTTGGATGAAGCAGCTCACATATTTTGGCAAATGTCCGCATTAGAAAATGCAAACCACACTAGAACTTAGTTGTTCCAAAAGTTTCTTTACTTCTTGTTTAATCCCTTCCCACAACTGCTCCTAGAAGCATAGTCACAACACTTCTGTTTACAAACTGCAGTAAGTCTGAGCAGAAATGCCTGCTCCAAAACCTACTCAGAAGTCATGGATAGCCTCTGTAAGCTTTCGATCATGATCTTCGAGTCTGAGCTTCGGCCAATTCTTCCACCATTCCTCCAGAACAGCAGGTACAAGAGGAATAGTCTCGCTTTACAGCTAACGCTCTTTTGGCCAAAGGGGTGATTCCAATTTCACAGCCATTGACTTTTCAAAGCATAGTGCTCCTCAAAGCTGACAAGGCAGGAGATGAACATATTGCCACGAGATGCCTTTATGTATAATCTCTGCAGCATCTCTGCTGGAGCATTTTAGTGCAGCTGCTTCTTTGAGGACTCAGAAAGGGAACTTGCATCTTGGAGCTGCACTAGTGGGAAACAATTCCCAGGCCAACCCTGCCTTTACACTGTGGGTGATCGCCAATCAATTCCAGGTGCTGCTCACCAAGTACAGCATGTCCCAAATTTCTCATGGCTGAGCTGATGCCATTCTCAGACTTTCCACCATTTGAACAAAGCTGGAAGTTAGCTGTGCTACAGAAAGCTGTGTTTACACATGGGAACAGTCATTTTGTCACCAGCCTCAGTATGCTTTGGCATCTGACCTACTCTCCTATTTATGATTCTTCCCATCTTTCATTCTGATTTTATAATACTAACCCCCTGGGAGTCTTTTGCAAGATACTTTATAGGCAGAAGAGTTCTGGGGTGTGGTGCCAATGCATAAGACGGCATCAGGCATTAGTCTTCCATTGCATCCTGGTTTTGAAAGAGAGTGATGCCTGGCTTCCATGTATTTATTGGTTGCTACTTCACTTCCAGCTCTGCAAAAGTAACTTCTGCTCCTCAGACAATGGGGGCCTTCTCCCTATGGTCAGTAGAGATGGATACTTTTGAAGGCTCCCAGGAAGCAAATCATGCTGGCAAAATCAGTCTCCTTTCTGCCAATATTAGTGCTGGAAACTGACATCTTGGGGCTTCTTAATGAGAGCTTTTAGGTTAGCTGTTAGGAAGGAGCAGGCAGCTCCTTGAGCCAGCACTCCTGCCAGTGTGGCTGTTCTGCTTAAAATTTAGGATGATGAGAGGTAGAGTCCAGATTTTACAGCCCTGTTTGATCATTCTGGCCAGTGGTTAAGACCGAGCTCTTGGACTATACCTCTAACGATAAAGCAAACATGGCCATGAGCACTGGCATGGGATCATCCAGCCTGCATAGTTGCTGGCAAGCTCTCCAACCAGGCTGTGGCTGCTGTCAACCCACCTTCTCCCGGGTAGCGCCAAGCCCTTCTCACAGGCCTCTCACAGGGCCAGGGACTGCTCCCACAGTCCTGCCATCTTTGGGGGGTTGCAATAGTATCTGTGTGGATGTGAAATGTGGCAGCCACATGCCTTAAAGCAAAGAAAAGACTCTGCTCCATATACTGGTACAACCTTTGGGTGCCTAGCTGTAGGTGAAGATGGTACCGCAGTTTGGTAGTGAGGGGATTGTCTCTACCACGGGAAACTGGCAGTTCAACACACGGTCCTTTTGTCCAAGCTCAACAATTTTTTAAAATGCCTTTTGTTTTATCTCCAGTGCTGACTGTTGAAATATTTTTTGACAATCTGACAAGAATTACATCAAGCAGAAAAAAAAAGAAGGGGATGTGAGGGCACAGAAAGAAATGAAGCCTTCCTCAGGCCGTGACAATTTCTTAACTTTGAGAAAAACAATGTTTGCAATTTTCACAAGGCATTAGTCTAATTTATCTGAAGATCTGCTTGTAATTTGTGGGAGATGTTTGTTAAAGCTGATATAAAAGGTAATGCTAGGATTTAATCCTCAAGGCTTTAGCAAATAACCACTATCTTTTAATAGGAAGTGGGTGGCATGTTGGTTGTCAATTCTAATTTCTTCTCCAGACTGAAAGCCTTCTCCATACTTTTTCTATTATCCTGTACTGCTAACTTTTACAAGACTACAGGAACTGCCTTTTACATGGGATAAAACGAGAAGGTAGAACTTTAACAGAGATTCACCATGTTTCAAGGGAGCATATGTGAAAGCATCAAGGCAGGGGAAAAAGTTAGCATTGAAAAGGTGCTCTCAGAACACCCATTGCTCCAGTGGTTTGTGCATTATGCTCTTTACCAAGAGATCTGGATTTGATGTCTTGTCCTTTGCTTTCTGGGGTGAGGAAAACTCGGAGCCCTTTGAGAGTGAGGAAGGGTATTAAATAAGGAAAGAAAGGACCTACGGCAAAGATCAAAAAGAAAAAACAATACACAGAAAAAGCAAGAGAACCGAGAAGATTCAACTCTATGGTACCTAACAATAATTTTTAAAGGCATGAGTTTGTCCAATGTGTTGTTTATTCATCCAATTTATTGTAATGATGAACAGCTTTAAAATCGGAGTAGAATGCTAATTCATAGTTTGTGTGTAGAATAAATAATAGGCAGCTGTGGGCCAGGGGGCCGCTGGGGGCTCTCTGGCAACACAGACTGTACAAGCAAAGAAACATAACTCAGGGTCTCTGGTAGCAACGAGAACATATATATTGCAAATTAAGTAGTTCTTCCTACCACTTCATGAAAGCTGGGTGCATGTGACATTGCTATTGTTGTGCAGTGATCAATTTGATGTGAACTTGGCCTGTACTTAGCACTGTGCTGGGGAAATCTTTCTGCCCTATTTGAATACTTTTGAATATAGGAACAGCAGTGGACTAAAGCTTCTCACCAGTCAGGTGATGAGCTGGCAAATTATTTTGGAGACACCTTGAGAAGTAGGAAAAATGAAGGATACTCATTTCACTGTGCTACTGAAATGAAGTACTGGGATGAATCCACCAACACTTAAGAGTGTCAGCCAAGGGCAGTGTAATCCATCTCAGCTTTTTTGCTGAAGAATAGAAGTTTAGTTCTTGCAGATGTTTCCACATATCTGTGCATGAGGAAAAGAGGAGGTAGAGGCATGGCTTTGTGGCAGCATCGTCTTAAAAGGAGTGCATGCACCACAGTCCCACAGAGGCAAGGGCCAGAGGATCTCTGCAATGGGCTAAAGCAACCCATAGCTCACACTCACTGCTGGAGATCTACAGAGACAGTGCAAGAAACATGGATAGATGGGTACCTTGTTTTCTACCGCAACAAACCTACGCCATCTGCACAAAAATTATATTAAAACCTGAACAGATTTTCCAGTAAAATGCAAATCCACATGCATCTTGCAGGAGCTTTAACAGTGACACAAAAACACCACTCACCCCATGCTCACCAGCAGGAAGTTTAGCTGCAGTTCTGAATCACACAAGTGAAGGCAGCGTTGGACTGCAAGTGAATGTGGGTTCAGACTGTGGTTTTGCAACACATGCGTAGAAGGAGAGCTGTTTGCACAGGATGGTGTGAAAGTTTGCCAGTTGTTTGAGCCAGGTGGATTGCTTGAATGGGAAAGAGGTTGAATGCAGGGAATGCAAACCAACATCTCATAAACCCAGTGATGGCAGGAGGTAGAATTCTAACTGAAAAATCATGTCTTAAATCTTAGAATAAATCTTAATTCCAAAATTCATTCAGGAAACCCTGCCAGACACCAAAATAACCATAGGCTCCCTGGCACTTTTTGCAAGAAATAAATAGCTCAGTAGCTATTTCTGGATCAAACAGTAACTGAGAACTAATGTCCAATGCCAATCAAACCCTGATCTCATGTACAAATGAAACCCAACTCTAAACCCATACCCAAGAAGAGGCCATTGGGGACTGTTGGACTATATCGAAGTATATCTAAGAAGATGGATCCTGATAGTAACACCCCCAAACTTATCCTAAAAGTATCACTTTGAATTGGCAACAGCTCCAATTCCTGGCTTAATGGCAGGTGAAAGCCTATCTCTAAACCCAAACCTACACATAACTTGGAGCCCTGTCCTGTCTTCAGCTTTGATGTGGCTGCAGAAGGATCAGTGAATGACTCTCAAAATGATCAAAATTGCTTGCAGCTAGGTGGTTCATTTCAGCTACAATATTAAAACCCAATCAATAATGCTTTGTGATCCAGGGGAAATGCCCAGCACTGGGTTTGCAGCAAGAATTAGGATTTGAGATAGGGTCTAGGACAACATGAGGATGATTAATGGCTTTTGGAGAAGTCTCCTACACAAGTATGAGACTAACATGATAGGGTCATGTATTTGTGCACTGAAAACAGGCAGAGCTCACTGTTCTTTGCTGAAGACAGCTGTACTATCTTGTATGACATGTTTGGATTTTGAGTTACAGTGTGAAGCATGCATTGTGACTGGATCTAATAAGGGTTATTTAGGTTTCCAACCATTACTATATGTCTTTTACTTCAGGATTGGAAATGACGTCAGGGTGATGTATTAAAAAATCTCAATGACAGATGTTAATGTTTTCGAGCAAGGAAATTTTAATTAATTTGGTACTATATGTGTCACTTGGGCTAATTGCTAAGAAGTCTCAGAATGAGATTAAGAATTTAGGATAAAGTTGCAGTTTGGCTACATGGACTTGCATTCCTGTTTTGTGAAGAAGAGCACTAAATTTCTGCTTATTGAAGTATGCCAATCAAGTGTAAATATTTCGCGTGGACTGGTCATGACCTGGATACAGGACTGGAAGGGCTACTAAGCAAGCTTGCAAATGACAGAAAACTGGGAGGATGTGTTGACTCCCTTGAAGGCAGGGAGGCCCTGCAAAGAGACCTCAGCAAATTAGAGGACTGGGCAATCACCAACCATATGAAATTCAACAAGGGGAAGTGCTGGATTCTGTTCATGGGATAGGGCAACCCTGGATATACATACAGACTGGGGAATGAGATGTTGGAAAGCAGTGCCATGGAAAGGGACCTGGGGGTCCTGGTCGATGGCCAGCTGAATATGAGTCAGCAGTGCCCTGGCAGCCAGGAGGGCCAACCGTGTCCTGGGGGGCATCAGGTAAAGCATCACCAGCTAGTCAAGGGAGGGGATTGTCCCACTCTGCTCTGCACTGGTGGGGCCTCACCTTGAACATTGTGTGCAGTTTTGGGCACTGCAATATAAGAAAGATATTAAGCTATTGGAGAGTGTCCAAAGGAGGGCAAAGAAGATGGTGAAGGGCCTTGAGGGGAAGCCATATGAGAAGCAGCTGAGGTCACTTGGTCTGTTCAGCCTGGAGAAGAAGAGACTGAGGGGAGACCTCATTGCAGTCTACAACTTCCTTGTGAGGGGAAGAGGAGGGGCAGGCCACTGATCTCTTCTCTGTGGTGACCAGTGACAGGACCCAAGGGAATGGCCTGAAGTTCTGTCAGGGAAGGTTTAGGTTATAGATTAGAAAATGATTCTGCACCCAGAGGGTGGTTGGGTGCTGGAACAGGCTCCTCATGGAAGTGGTCACAGCACCAAGCCTGACAGAGTTCAAGAAGCATTTGGATGATACTCTCAGGCGCATGGTGTGACTCTTGGGGATGGTCCTGTTCAGGGCCAGGAGTTGGACTCAATGATCCTTGTGGGTCCCTTCCAACTCAGCATATTCTGTGATTCTGTGATTAAGTTTTGGTGTGTATAGACACGACCGAATAACATTTACTGAGTATTTATTATTATTGAATACTATTATTGATTATTACTGTTATTATTGCTAAATTTGCTGTGACCTATATTTGGTTTTCTCTAACATAAAATAAAATGTACAAACCAAGAAACAAAGAAGGAGGGGAAGAGGAGGTTAAATCCCACAGCAGCGCAAGCTGCTTCCCACGAGGCCCTGTCTTGACAATGCTGCCAGGATTTGCAGGTGCAGACCCATGAAAATAACAGCAGAAGAACAACAGCATAAAAACAATTAAAGAAAAGTACTGCCAAAGAGAGTCTGGAAAACACTGCCTCATCAGCTTCGGGAAAAGGGTTTGGAGCTGCAGACCACAGGCTCCAAGCATTACAAAGGCTAAGGCAACGGAGTACTTAAGGCACAGTGCAACACACATGTGAGACAAGCACTGTTTTGTAGCAGAGTGACAAGTCCTGGAAATTTCTATCCATTTCCCAGAGGACTCCCAAGCCTTTACAAGAACATCCTGTCAATAAGTGACATAAACAGCAGTCCCCTGCAGCAGGCGGTCACGGTGCTTGGGATCTGTGATGGGTCAGAAACAGTTCGTTTGAGTAGATGAAGGCTTTTATGAATTGCGCCTGCCTAGCTGAGATGTAGGTGTTCCTGGTCCCAAAAGGCTTCTTCGGTACTTAGTCCTGAGCCTGGCAGGCGTCACTGCTTCTGGCCAAAGGAAAGGCTGGATTTGGGCATCTCAGTCAGCCTGGAATCAGTCAGTGAGTTATGCCTAGGGATTGCTGATGTTTTATTTCCAGGTGTGTCAGGGAGCAAAAATCATCTTCTTTTTTTTCCATTTTTTTTCTTTTTTCAGGCAGGGTGTGACATGGTATGTGCATGACTGCTTAGCTGAAAATGACACAAGTCCCAAACCTACTCCTTAGGTTATTTGATGTGAAACCAGACACAGCAATATGATAGCAAGTCAGAATGAAATGGGAAATAACCCCTTTCCCTCATCTGAATATGATGTCAGACACTATTCCCCCACACGTACAATTACCGATTTCTTGCTATTATTTCGTTGTGTTAGAAGGATTCCTTGAAACTTATAACAGATCTTTACCAGTAATTTAAACTAGCTACCAGTCTCCATCCTGGTTACTGCACATCTATTGCCAAGACACTGTTTTGGTAACAGTTAATAATCAGCTGTCTGGACTACCTCACCATAAACATTACAGGGTTTCATCACTCATGTTTTATTTAATTCCACTTGTCATCAGGGTCTATTATTGGAGCATTACAATTTTGTTCAAGAGAGCTGATTTTTACTACTGTTGAAAGGTCTTCTATGTACTTTTTGCACTTTATTCTCCTGAGCTAGGATCCTTTTCTTTTGGTTCTCAGGTTGACATAAGATGTTCATTCGAATAAATTCATTAGATGATTGACAACCTATAGGAGTCCCTGATGGAATATGCTTGAGATGCTAGGAGTGTAAAAAGGAAAAGGCATAATGTTACTAAATTACTTGGGCTAAATGTAACCACCTGTCTTTGATTCTACACCCCTTGTTTACTATCTTGAAAGGTACATCCCAGCTGAAGAAGGTATAAATTGAAATCATCCTTTCCCACACACATCATCCTCTGCTCATTTGTTTTTTGTCCTGTTATGACCTCCTACACTTAGCCTGGAAGCATGCAGTGTAAATGGAACAAGTAGTTGCCTGGAATAATCAAAATAGTTAAAATGGCCAAGGGTTAAAATGGGAATAATGAGATAGTAGCTCCTTCAAGCATTGCTGTTGCACACAGCCTCAGACAAGACTCACACCAAGTGAGCACTTCAGCCCCTGTGATGGGGAGTGATGGCCCTGCCGCTCATATGCCTTTCCTTTTTGTCTGTCCCCTGATTCTGTTTTTCCTCTCGTGCCAGAAGGAGAGGCTGTAAGGGAAAGACTGGCAGCAGGCAGAGAGTGTGTAGGTTGTACTCCTGGGGGCTGCCAGAGAAAAGGATGTAGGTTTCTATGTTTGTCTGTGCACAGCCAAGAAGCTCCAAACTGAAGGAGCCCAGAATAGGCAGTTTCTGGGTTGGAATGAGCCTCCTGCAACCATATGAAATCAAGGATCCATGAATCTGATCTGTTTTGATCATAAATTGCCTTTTAGACTTGCAAATCCTTTCATCATCAGAGCTTGCTCAGAGCTGGTGCTTCTTGGAAAAAAAGGTTAGACAAACCAATATCTTCCTGATGGAACAAGTAAAATCTCTTCTTGCATAGGTCTGTGCTTGGTAATACCCCACTATGCAAGCCAGCAGTGAAACACATCTGAACAAAGAAAAAGACATTCTTTGAAGTCAACAGCAGATGCTACAGTGAGTATGTTTTTACATCCAGTCTCTCAGTATGCTGACATACCTAGGCCTAGGCAGACATGCTTGCTCTGTGCTCATGCACTACCTCAGTAAGTTCTCCTCTGCAAGGCACACAATCATATTAGTATGGCTCAGAGCCTGAAAGAGTAAGTCCTGCTCAGAGTATGTATATGTATATATAACCAGCTCAAACCAAGTACAGTGCTATGTCATGGCCACTACATGGCAAAAACTGATGGGTTGTGGACTGCTCTGAGTGCAGGTGGAGCAGAACCACAACACTGTGCATTTGTTCATGTAGAAATCTCCCACCCTGAGGCTCTTGAATGTGTTTTGCCAAAAGAAACAAACATCTTTTCTTTTTATACCACAGTTCCTTCTGTCTGCCCTTTGATTTGTCCCTTCCCTGTTGTTCCTGACCTTTCTCAGATTCAAACCTGCAACTCTAAGCACAGTGCTTGGAATAATCCCTGATTATCACTGAGCAACTGGAAGTCTTCTGTTTTCCTTTTGTTTGCATTATGCACTTTCATCTTGGATGGCTCCCGCCATTACCTTTAAGCTTCTCTTGTTTGTAAACAATCTTTATTCCAAAATATTTTCTCTGCACTCATTATGTGTTTATTTCTGAAATGCCTTCACATCTGTCATTTATAATTTTATTGGGCTGATCTTACTGCAACACCTTTCCTCTCTTTTCCCTCTCTTCTGAAGGAAGTGTCATAAGTCTGGACACAGCTATGTTTGGGTCATGTATGGTGGTGAAGCTCCATGTTCAAGGTGTAGCTTGGACTCCAGGTAATCAGAGAAAGTAACCTTAGTGAACATTGCTGCTCAGGGAGGACTCTGAGCCCTTCGTCATTTGCCATAGTCTTTTGAAAGGGTAGTCCTGCTCTCCAGAGAAGCCACAGAAAACTGTCACCAGTGCCAGACTGTGAGCAGGAGCATTTGTAGAGACCCCTAAGGCATTCTTCTCCTTGGGCATTCCTAG
This sequence comes from Cephalopterus ornatus, assembly GCA_013396775.1. Taxonomy (NCBI): domain Eukaryota; kingdom Metazoa; phylum Chordata; class Aves; order Passeriformes; family Cotingidae; genus Cephalopterus; species Cephalopterus ornatus. Next base: position 10,959 of record VZRE01001155.1, on the reverse strand, counting down.
GACTGGGAGGCTGGTGTGGTGCTTGTGATTGCACTCCAGTCAAAACATGGTAAAAGAAATTCACCTCCTGCTCTTTTGCTTGTCCTGCCCAGCTTGCCCAGCTTAGTTAAGTGCTTGCTTCTGAACACTGTGGGGCTTGGAGGCAGATTGATTGTTTTCCTGTATATTCTTCTTTTCTTCTGAAAGGCTTCCCTCAGGAGGCCACATTGGTCAAACTGCCCGAAGTCACCAATACCTCTGCCAGGATTAATTTCTAGTGGTTTGCTCAGGCATCTGGGGAGCCCCAAGCAGCATTAAAAGGTGGTTAAGAGGCCAGAGAAGGATGAGGAGGGAATCTGGGACTCTGAAGAGCCATCTTCCTCCCTTCGGTGGCTGGACCGAGAGATTTTCAGGGAGATGTCCTTCTTATCTCTCAGGGAGGAGTGTGTGCTCTTTTAATGTTCCTCTCCCCCTGTTATGCCCCACATCCACTAGCACCTACCTGCCTTGGGAAGAGAAAGGCAGGAAGAAGCCTGACAAATGCAAGAACAGGTAGAACAGCTGCAGGAGCAGCTGAGTCACATGCCGGAGTATTTTCCAGAGTTTTTGCTGGCCACATTCAGTCTTTCATTGCTGCTTGCTTCAAAGCCCATCTCCCCCTCCAGCTCATGGCTTTTCATCTCAGTTTAAGTCCTTCTGACCTCCAGCCCCTGCTGCCTCGTCTCTCCTCTCCTGGCTGAGCCAACCTCTCCTGTTCCCATTCTCTCCTCCCTCTCCCTGCTGCTTGCCCTGCCTGTTTTGGACATGAACTCCGTCACTCAGAGAGCCACACAGAGCCTGGCATGCCTGGGTCCCTTTTCAAGCACTGCTGTAATAACAACCATAGAATCACATTGTGCTTATATCTTTACTAGCTTATACAGGAATATACAGTGGTGTTTTACAAGGCTATAAAAACATATCTTAAAGGAAACAAGCACAGGAAAACAGGAGAAGTGGGGCCAGATCAGCTGATGTAAATAAAGGCTGCATTGAATTAAATAGTGCTGCAACTATTTACAGCAGCTGCAGGACCTGACCTGTGGCCCCTTCCTAAAGCAGGGACTTGCTGCATCCTCCTGCCCCTGTTATGGCAGAAACTAAACCAAGCTCCCTGTGCCCACCCAGTGGAGAGGGATGCTGGCGAGGAGGAGGAGGTGGACCCTCACTCCAGTCCCTCAGGGGGTGAGACACAGCTGTGTTGCAGCTGCAGATGGTGATGCTGACACCCAGGCTGCTGTGCTGTGCCCAGTGGTGAGGGAGGGACATATCCTCCTCTGCCCACCTTCTGTGCCTAGCCATGGACCAGCTGCAGTCCCTCTGGAACTGGGCAGGATTCACAAAATGGTACCATTTCAGGTCTCTAAAAATACTTGTGAGGTAAGAACAAATTCACCAGAGAGCTTTGATTTCTGGGTGCTGGAAAGAAAACAAGGAGAAAGGAGGAGAAATCATTTGGGAAAGGTCAAACTTTGTATTTTGACATTTTCTGGTTCAAGAAGCTGATTTCAGCTCAGTTTTACCTGAAACAAGTGTTGAACTTTCCATTCAGTCACTAAAACGGTAAACCTGTGCCTCTGTAGGACTTTCTGGATTACATACACACTCCCCAGCAGGATCCATGAATCTGATCTGTTTTGTCCTGGTTCTGATTTGCAAAAATAAAAATTCCAATAGCAATCTTTGAGGAGAGATGATGTCCCATTGAGGCATCAGAATGACACCATGACTCTGGCAAGCTGTTGTATTGAATACTTACAGAATCTAGTCATACGAATAAAACAAAAGGACTAACTCTGCAGAACTAAACTAAGAAAACGGATAAAGCTATTTTTGTGTTGTTTTATTCCAGGACTTTTCAGAAGTAAGGGGTATTTTCTCTGTAGCAGTGCAGTTCTGTGGACAGTCAGAAGAGCCCATAGGTAGGAGGTGTCAGCTTTACCCTCAACAAGACTGTATTGGTTTTCTCGACAGATTTCAGTATGTTCAGAATGTTGCCTTACAAAAAAATAACTATATCCAATTTGAATTTTGAAAAGAGACTAGATGTCAAACAATAGGACCAGCTGGTGTTTCTTTCAATGCTGAAACAAAATGCTCAGAGCACTGCAATGGTACACATAAAAATCTGTCTGTCACATCTCCTCTGGAGAAGTGTAGATTTCAATAGTTCTTCATTTCACTTAAAAAAAAAAAAAAAGGTAAAAAACCCACCAAACCCTTCCAGCCAGCTGTAAAGAAAAAGTGTAAAGCTATCTCAGCCCAGCAGTCGGCTTCCCGAGATGGCCGCGAAAGGGTGATGAAAGGAGGTCATGTATGGAACAGCTCTTTCAGCTCACATCTCTGGCGGCTGCAATCGCGCTCACCTTGGCAGGGATACAGAGGGTTTGGTTCCTCGTGACGCTCCCCAGCAGAGCAGCCATTCGCACCTGCGCAGCAGGGATGGAAAGCCCTGCCAAATCACCATGGCGGGTTTCTGCTCTGGGGACAAAACAATACTGAATCAGGCCTAGAAATGTTGAGGTTTGGATTTCCAAGGATCTTTAATTCTGGTTTCCAAGTCTGTAAACACGCAGTGATTAACAGTCTGGAAGCACTCACCATTTCCCCAATGTCCCGATACTTAATGGCAATCTTGGGGAGGGAGGATGATGGGTTAAATCCCATCTTTTGTTGAAATCCATGAGAAATTACTTGCCAGCGTGCAATGGAAGCAAAAGTTGTGCTTTGGCTCCTCTGACAAGCTCTGCTCTTGACCCTTGCAGGACTTCGTGCATCTGCGATCGTGCAAAACCTCTTTTGAATGCTTCTAAGTGCCCCTTTCAAATGAGCTGAAGAGATACATCATGGAGAAAGAAGGAAAAATGTGCTGAGATGTGATTGCTAAGTAAGAAATCAGCAAGACCCGTTTAGCATTGCAAACACTTCTCCCTGCAATTTGGCAGGGCTGCCTACATGTTGCACAGGTGCAAATGACTTCTCCAGGGACAAAGCACTGCGAAACTGGGCCTCTTTTCCAGCAAAAGACAAGTAGGGAAATAAAACCCCTGGACCAAATCCTGCTGTCATTAACACTCTTGAATCCTACAGACTGAAGGCAAAACACTCTAGATTGAGCAAGACAGAATTTTAATATCTCATTTTCCTGGTTTGGCCAGCAGGTACCAGCAGGTCCAGTCTCCTCCACATTGATGGAGTTGTGAAGGAGGGATTTGCTCCACCATGGTGTTACTAGTGCTTTCTACACATTTAACGGTTCCAAACATTACTTGTGGTTTACATATTCCCACCCCCTCCACCTTGGCTAGCATGCATACTGCTCACTAGGAGATGGACAGTGTGGTCCTGCTGTATCCCACCCTCTCCCTGAAGATGGAGTCAATTTTCCAATATCAGGGGTGTCACTGACATCCAGCAGCTCTGGACCTTCCTTGACTTTTGTGTTTACGGTGCAGCAAATCCCAGGGCACAGCTCAATCATGGGCGTTACAGCTGGATGGGCTTTCTCACTGGTCTCATCATACAACACAATTTACATTGCAAATAAATACCTCTATTTGCTTTTTTTTTGCAGGGACTACAAAAAAGAGGCCATGAGGAAGCATGTACCATATCATAATTATAGGCATTTTTCTTAGTTATTCTTAAATAATTAAAAGGAAAAGATGTTAATAGTAGCCAAATCTAAAGAACAGCACTTTTTGTGAAGTCTCACCACTATCAGGGTTGTGTTTTTCACTGGGAAAAGCTGTTAAAGCAACTTGGATAAACTAATGTTTATCTAAATGTTCAAAGTATGCAGAGGTCTTTGATATCAGAGCAATCCCTTTGTGGCCTGGCTTTTTGACATACACCCTGCTGGCCCTTACTTTGTATGCTGCAAACACTAGAATATTATACTCAGATACAGAAGAAGTCAATAAATACATACTTCAATTAAAATAATATCCCTTGCCCACAAACTGCTGATAAACATCACTCTGTCCTTTATGTTTTACATAGTTTCAGGACTTTACTACGTGTTTATTGAGCTACAAACTTGGTGGGTTTCTTCATTCTGTAGCTCAAATGTATAGAGTTGTTATCATTTGATGCAACCTTCTGTTATTACATGAGTTTCTCACATAATTGCAAGAGAAAATTGTAGAAAAACAAGACAAAGAAGAAGTCATACACTTCACGCAACTTCCACTTTCATCTCAGCTATCTTTGTTTCAGGACTTTCCATTCTTTCAACACTTTTCTTCAAATTGTTCACTTGTTCCCCTCTATTGTCACTTTGCTGTGTGACCCACTGGGCAATATATAATACGCTGCACGCACCCAGCACCAGTGGGTTAAAACTGGATTATAATATGAGTATTATTCTACCAGCTTGATGAGCTCATTTACAGTTATAGTACAGGTGATAAAATAACAGAGTTGAAAATCCTTTAAGTCTTCCAGAGTCCTTTAGATGATGTCATTTTTTACCAGGAATATTATTTCTTATTAGAGTGCTGGGAAGTGCAGGGAAGGTAGATAGAAATGATTATTAAATGCAGTGTGTGCAAGAGGGGAAAAGATGCTGAAGTCAAATATACACAAAAATTAATAGCTTTCCTGATCTGAGCTCATGTTTCTCATGCTCTTTGGATTACAGTAGGGTTACCCTTCTGGTGTCTGCACCCCAGGGATTCACATCTGTGTAAATGTGGTAATAGAAAAAGGCCCTCATGATGAATTCATGAATTGTTCTCATTGACACTAGTTGATACTTTTACTTGGACAAGTCTCCTTTGCAGGTGCACTGACCACACACTAATTGAAAGGATTATTTTCATAACTTTCTGTGCAGTCCGCAAGGCTTTCTGTGAAAAGCATAATTGTTTCAACCAGCTGCTTGGAGTTGTTTTTATTAATTTCTTTAAATCAAACAATGCTGGATCGGCATATTTGAGACTCTCCTCCAAACTACATATGAGCATAAATAAAATAGTGTATGAGGTTCGTGTGTGGGAGAGAAATTTGTTTGCAAATACATTTCTGTGAGTAGGAAATTGCTTTTGAAATGTACTTTTTCTCGCAGCCCCTTGCTATTTTTATCCTCATCCCCATAACAAATCTTTAATGTGCAGTATGTCTGCATTGCACCTGTTGGGATTAACTGGGACCCAGGCAGACACGTTACAAGTCCATCCATGCATTTGCAATGCCTGATATTTCTAATCCCAAGTTTACTCTGTGTGAAGCCCAAACCGTAAAGGGTTCTTCAAGTAGTCTTATTACTGTTTCCTGAGTGAAGCCAGGTCTCTTACAATGAGACTGGTCATGATGTTTGAAAAAGCCTTATGGACTCAGTCCTCAATTTATATAGCAAACCAGGGGTATTAAAAAAGAGTCCATGGCACAATTATTTGGATGCCACATTGGTGCCTCCTTATTCCTTTGCTTGAGGGAAATGCTCAAAGTGTGGAAAGTACCCTGGGCAAGCAGAGTAAGATGAAGCTGGAAACACGTAGGCGAGAGAGACAGAGAGCAAGGACAAGGAGAGCTCTGAGATTCACTCACCCTTCAGTCTCTCTTCTCACCTGAGCTCAGCCCTCTCAACACCTTGGGAACCAGGGGTTTGACTTTCATGCCAAAACCCTGGAGTCTCCCTGCAGTAGCAGAACAAGATTTACACAGGAAAGGGGATTCCAGTCCTCCTTCTTTCTGCTAAGCCTTGGAGGGAGAAGCCAAGGTCCCTGCTGCAGCCTGGGTGTCTGTGCACTGCCTGCCTTTCCCAGTCCCTCTCCCATCTCCATTACCACTCCCCTCCAGACTGGAGACTACAGCCAAGTCCTTGTCTTGTCTTACCCCTTCCTCCTGGCATCCCACACACTCAGCCACCAAAGGGAGACCCAAAACCCCTACAAGAATCCTGCTCACCCTTATAGTAGGAAAAGCACCATGAGCCTTGTTCTTCCCTTACATTTTGGGTCAAGCTTGCATGTGCCATATGCCATCAGACTATGGAAATGCAGTACATGTCATGAGACCTTTGGGGGGCTGTGCAATTTGCTAACTGAAGCAAAATCCAAAAAAATGTGCAAAATGCTGTTTTGGTGGCTTGAATACAATGCAGGAAGTTCTGTGCAGATGGTACCCAAGATTTAGAGATTTCTTAATGTAAAACATTTGCATAACTGTTAGTCTTCTTGTACTTTCACAAAATCACTAATAACCCCTTTGTTCCCGTGGGAAAGATGGTTTTGTTGAGTAAACCCTGTAGCTTTCCTGTGACACAGTTGCTGTCTGGGACAGAAGAAAACAACTGCAAATGTTTAAAAACCAGGTAACAAGCATTGCAAAACCAAGAGGCTGTCCCAGAAATTACTATTATGTAAAAGTCGGGTTTCCTAATTTTCTTGATTTGGACTCACAGAGGAAGGATATATTTTTTATTTCTTCTCTGAACCCATTTAAGCTAAAAAAATTTGGTTTGGATAAAAGATATGCAGGATCTTAACAAAAATGAAACAAATACTTTGGGTATTTCCAGGGAAATAGCACGCATTGGCAACACATCTGGTCAAAAAATGGAATTACTATTTCTGGACATGTTTTGACATGTTCAAGCTTGTTTCATTCCTTATAAGAAAAAATTTACAATTGTTTAAATTTCATGGTATTTCATACCAAGTAGAAAGACACCTCTTTTTTTTTTCAGACAGTGAATTTATTGTTTTGATAATATTCTCATGTAAATAAAGCTTGTACAAGTGTAGAAGAAAATTTAACTAGGATAAAATAGCTTATGGTCATAGGAGAGAGAAAACCAGAGAGGTTTCATCCCATACTGAAGCAAGGGTCAGGGGTGCAGCTCTAAGGTTATTCTGTCTATTGTTTGAGTAGTGGATGAGCTTCTGCAGAAGCTTAGGCCATCCTATGTCCAGCCTGCCACATCCCTCCCTTCCTCCCTGGCCCACTTAGGTGCTATTTTTCCCCTTGACCTGCATGGAAACCTCTCCCCAACCTGCATCATTCGCGGCACTGATGGGGAATAAGGACATGGCAGACAATCACCTGAGGATTTGGGGTAATCACATTAGGAGGGTTACATCTGATTTTTCTGCAGTGCTGATCTGATGTAAAATGCTCTCATGTGGACCAACAGCCCAGGATTTATGTATGCCAGTCAGGCTTATGACCACTGCCTCTGATGCCATTTTCAAGGAAGAGATGAGTCTAGCTAGAGAGGTCCCAACTACTTTCTTTTGGCCCTGGTGCTCTTCAACAGAATCAGCATTTCTTCAGGCCATGAGCAGAAAACCCTCCACAGAAGCCTTTGCCATGTTCCCGCCTTCTCAATTGCTGCTCAATTCTCAATGCTACCAGTGAATTGATCTCTGAGAAGCCCAGGTTTCAGGCTGTCCCAGAGCAGGCAAAGGTTTTCTTTGGCAAGTAACAAAAACTCTCAGTGCACAGGCTCCCCTGAAGCTCACCATGGCCAAGGACTGCATTGTCCTACAGTGCAGCTGAGGAGTGTCTCTTCTATTTAAACAGGTTTGTAAATCAAATACTCCTTTATTTATGTTTACTCTCACTGTAGCTTCATCATTCCTGAAAATCACACTCAGCTCCAGAGTTTGCTCATAAACTTCCCAGAAAAACTACGTACTGCATCATAAAAAATAGTATTGCAAAGATAAATCAGGATCTAGTCAGTAAAAATCAGAATCTAGTTGATAACCACAGCATTCTAAACACCTCCAAGATACAAAATACTCTGTAACGTGACTTTTTGGTAACGCTATTATGGGTCTGACTTAGGAAATGGCAGGGGATGATGATGATGATCTTTCTCCTGCATGGCCATCCTGGTACGAGATATGTTCCCAAGCAAGTCATGCAAGGACATTCTCCAAAGGGTCCTCACTAAAGGGCCTCTCACATCTTGCCAGGATGGTCCTACTTGTGCCTAGAAAGCCACTGGAGCATGAAGGATCTGCCACTCGCTAGTGATCCCTGAATGCACATCCATGTAAACCTGCTCATGGGCACAAGGGGCCTTCCCACAGCTATTAGGTTTTATGCCATGGCGTCTTACCTGAGGATTAGCATTTAAATCAATTTTCGATCATAAAACCCTTTATAACATATGAAGCACACTTTACTTGCCCATGAAGAACTCACTAATGTCACATTACTGTTACTACTTTTTCTAAAAAAATAAAAAAATAAAAAATTTTCTATCTTGCCCTGCCTGATATTACTAGTAAATAAAAACGGTTAATGAGTACTCTCCTTGTAAGAGACAGCTCTTGTTAAACAGCCATTAAAAACACTCCTGTCTTGACCACAGCTGCATCTGCTACAGCACAGCCTTCTTTTTATCTGTGATCCAAACCCTGCATTCCTTGGTGAGACAAGACTCACTCTGCTGTCGGGTGGCACTTTGCTGGACTAAGAACTAATTTGCCCACATGTTTGTCAAAGGTTGATTCTCAGCAGGTAGCACTTATCTGCAACCAGACATGGCAGGTGGTTTCACCCCAGAAACATACTTTTGCACAGATTCCAATTAAGTGTTTATAAGCTATTGGTTATATAAAACTGAAATCAGTGATGTTGGCAAGTTTTCTGTACTTTCTCTGTGTGCCAAAAGCTCAGCTTAACTTTGTTTGTTGTTGGTGGGCTTTCAAGTGTGTGTCAAATATTAACATTTTAATTTGCAAGGAAATTAGTAGTTGGAAAACCATAATCCCTTATGAGCATGCATGCACACACACATGCACACGCTCAGTCTATTAAAATTACTTATGTTCTTAAGTTTGTAATAAATCCTCCGTGTGGAATGGCACATGCTGAATCACTGAGGTATTTGACAAAGATCTGTTTAAAGGGTTACTCTGGGGCCCCAAATTCCATTTTTAAAAACAAAGCCCTATTGAACCTAATCAATGGGTTTTCTGTGATTCCACCCCTTTCCCATCCCCCAGCAACTTTAACTGAGAGCTTTTGGGCAACTTTAAAGGTTGCTATGTAGTATTTTTAGCTATAGCTGTGGTGTGCTGTAGGAGAGCATGAAAACATACCTACATAGGTCTTTATGCCCTCCTCTTCATGAGCAGCTGTGAACCTTTCCATCGCACGTGGGTCATGGCTGGCATTGGTTTCTGCAAACCCAGCTGGAGGAGCAGGCATGTTCAGCTGTGCCTGCTGGCAGTCAGGGGAAGTTCCGCTCCAGGTTGGGTCTGGTACCACCAAAGCGTCTCAAGACAGTGGCAATGGTTTTGGCAGCAAGAGGCACGGCCCTGAGGGTATAACGTGGCCACTTAAGGCCAGACGGAAGGCAACAGCCTTCACCAGCTGTGAGTCTGGCAGGAGCAAGGTTCAGCTCTTGCGCCAAGGCAGGCAAAGAGTCTCCTTCTGTTTGTTTATTTTTAAGCAAGGTTTTCTTTGCTATATGTAAAGGAGGTAAAGGGATTGGTGATTTTGTTGAGTTGGGTTTTTTTCCTGGATATATTATGATGCCTATTCCATTTTTTAATTTTTTTTCTGGTATTCTTTGAATGAGGAATGGGGACATCCCACAAGACAAAGAGATTTGGCCAGCATGCCAAAACTGCAATTACAGCTAAATGAAAAAAAAAAAAAAAGAANAAAAAAAAAAAAAAAAAAGAAAGAAACGTATTTTATTCATTTCAGCTGTTACGCCTTAATGCAAAGAAATCATTTTGCACAGTTCTGTAATTGACACCTATTTCTAATCTCCAATACTATTAACTTCTAAATCTCTGTTATAAAGAATATTGGCAGAATACCAGAGTCTAATGCAGCTAAATAGACTTAGTTGGATCTGGTGTTTTATTTTCTTTTTTCCAAAATGCTGAAAATAATCATTAAACTATTTTGTTAATTGCTGATAACATTTTGGTTAGTTGGATTTCCTCTTTTGGCTGCAATAGACACATTCCTGGAGCATGACATGACTTTGCCTTTGGGACAAACAAAAAAAAAAAAAAAGAGAGACCATTTTTTGAAATGACAAAATGTATTGTTATAGGATTAGAAACAGGATAGCTCCAGGATTATGCTGTATCACTAACTCAGTTTAAGAGGCCTATACATTGAAACTAAATAATGAATAGCTGCAGGGAAAGGACATTGTTAAGGAGTAATGCCTGTGTGAAAATTTGATTGTATTTATCTCAAATGGACTGCAACAGATTTCTGATAACTCAGAGATCCTCTCACACAAGCTATAAAACCTTAAAATGCTTATTCCTCCCTACCAATTCACTCCAATGGCACTGGAAAGCCAGTCCAAGTCTCAGATGTGCAGAAATAAGTATTAACTAAAAACAACCTTGACAAAAATGTTTCTACTAGTCAGTGATGGGCTTTGACATCATCCTTCCAAGGGAACCTGATAAGCTGTCTTCTCCTTGACTGTAGTGATGCCCTAAACCAATGTTAGCATCACTTCTCTGCTACAAGATTTAATTGGGAGCTTAAACAGATAGCGGTGAGCTGTGCCAAGTGGGACAGTGGAAGTAATTATCAGATTTAGATATTCTGGCATGCTGGACAGAGCTTCTTAAGCACAGGAAATGAATTATAGCAGAATATCCTTAGACCCAAAAATTATTGGCAGGGAGGAAGGGAAGAACAATGCAGCCTTGGCTGCATGCTGACGAGCTTTGGCTGATTTGCTGTGTTACCATTTTAGTCTGTGTGTGGCTATTTAATTTTTTTTCCTCAAGAGAGCTGAAGTTCTAACACCATCTAAGTCAGAGCTTGGAGAGCTTTTTTCATTTTGTATCCAAGGAACAGTTGTGTTCACAGAGGACTGAACAAAGAGAATATCAAGAAAATATGGGTTGCTCTTACTGAAGCATAGGCTCCTCCATGAATAAGAGCAGATAGCATCCAAAGGACGGCAACAAAGATAGTGAAGGGCCTTGAGGAGAAGCC